>OZ022583.1:7933203-7973203 GCA_963669155.1 Arbacia lixula | reverse complement strand
AACATAATCTATGCACAAACTAAACGTTGCAATGACTTCCTGCAAGTGCTTAATAGCATCACGTGTTTAACAATGCATTCCCCCCTCCCCTCCCCCCCCCCTCCCCCCCTTGGCATAGCCAGCACATTTCTGACAGGTAACGATTATTCCCACATGAAAGGTTGTTAGATGGTATTGTGTGAAGACATGGGATGCTCTCGTGGGCAGGTGGAGGTAGTCATTGCAATGTTTACTTTGTTCAATGGATGCAAGTGGGCACGTTTTTCATGTTGCTTGTTTGAAAGGAAAATACCTTATAGTGACGTTTCCAGCAACTTTTTTTTATGGAATATGATGCGGGACAGTGTGAAATCGCAACTTTTTAAATGCAACTTGATTTCACGTTTAGAGACTTTTTACCTTATGGTAACAATATTTCTCGACTGAATCTTTAAAGTTGCATCGTATAATTATGTACTACATGTCACAACAGCACAAGCATAATGGGGTGAGTATCAGTATATGACACACACAAGCCAATAAAAAAAAGTCAAAAGATTATTGCGAACGTAACAATGTATGTACTACTATATAGGGTTATGATTGTACCCCCAAATGTTGACATCCCTCATCTTTAAAATATTTTGTTTAAATTTAAGCTTGATTTGACATGTATTATTTGTATTCATTATCGATTAAAAGTGGAAGTTTTTTTTTTTATTAACACGTACTATTGCGTGGCATTGCTGTCGACTGTATCGTAGTTTTAGATATTTCTTTGTTTCCCCTTTCTTGAACAGAGAAATTAAAATCAATTTCATGTGTTGCAAATAAGATTTACACCAATACCAAGGTAAAATACCAATAAATTAATAGGTCTACTCAAAGTAAACACTGATGCCAATGTTCAAGATGATTAGAGTGCGTAACCTTATAATGGAATGCGTGAAATTTTCGCCCCCCCCCCCCCCCCCCTCTCCTGATTTATGATTCCTCGTAATGGTGATACTTTGATGCCAATATCGTTATGTGCTCCTCTTTCCCATCGGCCCAATCTCTTTTACGCTCTCGTAAATATCAACGCATGCTTGAAATTCACCCACCACAACAATGGGACCCGCCTGGAATTTACTACGTACGAATTGACCCTGAGTTCGCTTACTTCACAAGTGCAAGTGCGTGTACTGTGTTCGTGGCATGGTCAGCTGACTGCGTGCGTATAATGCGAGTATCAACAAGCCTCGCACATACATCCCGACGCAAGTGCGACTCGATCAATTCAAATGATCATGGCGTCTAAGAATAATGAGAACCGATCCATGCAATGGTTACTTTAAACTACACCATTGGGATATGTAAAGAATCCCAAAGCCAAATACATAAACTTGAAACCACACACATTGCAAAGCGTATTGTACATAAACATCGTATTTGTTGGTATTATTATAGGCCTAGTAGGATAAAAAAAAAAAATTAAATGAAATCTTAGGTTCAGAGGATATCGTTCAATAGCATCTCATATTTTTTACCATGTTCATTGGAGTGTATTTCGTATTCAAAATAAGAAAGAGAAAGATACAGAAAGGGTGGGGGGAGGCAGGCAGACATACAGATAGAGGGGGAAAGAGGAAGAAAGGGCGGAAGAGAGGTGAGATCGACGTACTGAAGGAGCGAAAGAAAGGGGGATAGAAGAGAGATTAGACATAAGCAACGTGAAACATAAGAGAGAGAAAGGTGGAAAAAAGGTGTGTGTGCGCGTGTGTGTGTGTGTGTGTGTGTGTGTGTATGTGTGTCGAGGGTGGTTAGTACAGAAATTTAGCGAGAACTGTAAAAGAACGGTATACAGAGATCATACCAAGAAGAACAGCAACGGTAATCAACATACACAACGACATCAATACGCGGAGTCGGGACGTGTTTTATCGTTTGTGTGTCGTGGCCCTGGAATATCAGCGTGTGACTCTGCATATTTATTTCTCATTATCGTTAGCTCTGAACCAATCAACGTGTACCTTGTATTCCTTAGAGAATGTTACGCGCAACCGCAAACGTAGGTTTTCTCCTCGAGTGGTAAAAAAACCCGCGAAGGCCGTGTGAAATCTCTTTTAAGTATGTGTAAAAGTTGGAAAAGAAAGTGGAATGATATAAATAAGATCATCTCTCATATGAGATTCAGAAGGAACTTAAGCTTGGAAGAAGAAGGAACGACTTGATCTGTTTGGAGACTGTGTGTAGAGAGGATATAATTATCGATGGTGATATAGTGCCTACCTTCATTTTGAATGCAATTTCTTATTTGAACAACTACAGTACATGGTTACAAGAAGTCTTAGTCTCCCAAGCCGTTTATATTCAGATACATTGATTATACACAAGGTAAGTCGCATTCATGTTAAATCTTAATTGTTATGAAACGGCTCCATTTTGCTCACCGTTTGTGTGTTTCTCCGTGAAACCTGATTTCACATCACAAGAACTCATCACCTTCTGTTCCTCAATAGATAAGACTGATCATGTGTTGTGTTGTTTTGTTGTTGTTGTTGTCACTCGTGTCTTCTTGTTCTATCCCCATGTTCAATTCGACATTGGTTAATGTCGTACGTTCTTCCTATGCAGTGGTCAGAATTGTTCCATTGATACAATGGAGTCTAGCGCACGCAAGCCGTCTTTGACATTAAAGGGATATTCCACCCTAAAATTGAATTGGTTTCAATAAAAGTAAAAACCTGCAAAAAAAACCCACATTAGTGAATGTATTATGAAAATTCGTGTACGGATAAGAAAGTTATAAAACGCAGGTACAAAGCCATGATAAAAGTCAAATACCGAAGAAGTTAATAAATCTCTGTTTATTGCGGTTCTTGTTCTATCTTTTCAGTGCTTCAGCCAATCATGATGATGGGAATCACCGGCGTCGTCGCCATCGTGTTGGTTTGCGTGATCGTCTGCGTCGTCAAACTGAAAAACCCGACCATCTGGTGCGACGCGCACTTCATCCTAACCCAGCTTCGCCGTCAGCGCAGACTATCCAAGTACGCTAGCATGCCGATACCCTTCACGATAGCCGATCGATTCGAAGAACACGCGCAGAGTTTTCCCGCCAAGACCATGCTCGTATTCGAAGGAAAGACGTACACCTATGGAGACGTCAACCGACGAGCGAATAGGATCGCAAGAATCGCGCAACGGATGGGCTTTAAATGTGGAGATAAGGTACGAACATTTCTTCATTTAGAATATACAGTACTTGTTACAAATAGGCTAGGCCGATATTTATTTCGATTTATTAGAAACAAAACTTCACTCAATAAATCTTTCACCCACCCACCCACTCACTCACTCACTCACTCACTCACTCACGCATTCACATGTGCTTATCTACATCGCCTCCCGCTCTCTAAATGATGTTTTTTCTTTATTGTTTATTCATTCATTCCTTCCTTCAAATAACCAATGTAAGCCATCAGTGTGAATTTCAAAGATTTACATAATTAATTTGGTCCTCACTCTATGTTTGATTACATGTAAAGTCTTTCGATGTTTTTATATACTTAAACTGTATGTTTTAATGAGTGATATAAATGAACTCTATACCGTGATGTCTATTTCAGGTGGCGTTCTTCATTGGCAACGAGCCCGCATTCGTCTGGGCCTTGCTGGGCTTTTGTAAGCTCGGGGTCACGTGTGCCCTGCTGAATGTCAACCTCCGCTCCAAGTCGCTGCTGCACTGCTTCCAGATCAGCGAAGCTACCACCCTCGTCACCACGCCAGGTGAGACGAGAGAGAGAGAGAGAGAGAGGTGCTTGCTTTTAAAGGGAAATTCTGGTGCGCTCAATTGCATAAAACAAGTTGGTGAGAGAGTTTTGAATGTTTTAATGATACGACAATTGAACGTTCAGGCGGGCAGGGTGGTAGCCCGTCCCTTTTTCAGATCACCAAAAAAACATCGAAACATTGGCAAAACATATAGAGAAGTGTTAGCAAGGTGCATATTCATAATTTGAAACTGATACGTAAAGTAAAATTCAAATAATGCACGTAAACAACGTCTGATTGATAGTCTTTACCTCAGGCTTCTAGCAGTTTGTGTTGAAATATCTGCTTTATTGAGTAATCTGTTTATTAAGTTATAAAACGCATTATGAACACAATTGTTCTATAGAAGGAATCATCTCCAAAGTTTGGTAATTACTCATACAATTAGGATTTCAAACATACATAATAACCACATAGATCCTGTAACAAAGACTAATACTTTTTTCGTAGTACGAAAAAAGTCGGTTTGAAATTTAACGGCTGAAATTTTTACATATACAGAAAGCTTCAACATGCTATATTCATAGAAATGGTCTTGCATCACACTTTCTTCAATTTACGATCGTGATAGACGATTTCAAGCTTGCAAAAGGGACGGACAATCTTTAACCACGACTTGTTATGTCTCGTCCCTGAATTCCCCTCTTCTTTTTCCTGTCGTCCGTCGTCTTCTGTTTATCATTCTGCTTCTTATTCTCCTCCTCCTTCTTCTCACTCTCCTCGTTAACGTCGCTGTTATTCTTCTTCTCCCTCGTCTTCTGATGAACATTTCTCTCTTATTCTTTTCCACTTTAAACACTCCGCTCAGTCAAAGAGCGAGAGCAAATCATCTCACTCTTACTGTTATACCACAAAAAATGTAATAATCTGTACTTTCGGGTCTATTGGAAATCATCTTCAAGAAAAATACTTAGATTTGACTCCCCGTTATTCCGATAGTATTCAAAATGATAATCCACCATGAAATTAAGTTGGTTTCAATAACAGCTGAAACATAAATGAAGCATATTAGTAAAGGTTTGATTGAAATCCGTCAAAGGATAAACAAATTATGATCTTTTAACAATTTTGATTTTTGACGTCATGTGCGAGGTGATCTCACATAAGATTTTTTTTTTTTTTTTTTTTTTTTTTTGGGGGGGGGGGGAGGGATGTACATTTTGTGAAAAGGATAGACATAATTTTACCTCTGTGTTTGTATTTTAAAACACGCTTTTAGAGACATACCTCAATGTAAAAAAAGTTTTCCTTCATCATAAGCAGAAAAGAGCAATTTAGGGAATCCTAAGATTTCTCCTAAGTTATCGTTCTGTAATACCACCCCAAGACGGGATTAGGGCATAGTCTGTGTTACAAGACTCAGTTCTGTCTATGCACCCTCATAGCCTAGTAACTATAGGCTACTAAGATGTACCTCGACCTTTTTTACCGGTCAGGCACGCAAGAACGCAAGTTATGAACGACTTGATCCAGAAGTCATTATTCCACTGGGAAGTGGGGGGGGGGGGGGGGGGGGGGGGTCAGTATATCACATGTATTATGTAGTGCTGAACACTTCGTGTTATTTGATGCTCATAAGAATAAGTTCATGATGCTCAACTTGCAAATTCCTCGACAGAGCGTAAAATGCGGAGTCAAATAGTTGAAACTATAAGTACAATTATGTAGAGGAAGATAACGCATTATGCTTTCAAGACAGCCATGTGCATCAGGGAGATTGAGTATCTATTAGTCCAGCAAGAAAGCAAGTTAAGTGGTGTTAAGATGATACAAAATGTTTGCTTCATTGATTGTCATGATTGCGATGTACATGCGTTGTTTTTATTGGCCGACACCATTTTCGTCTCATTCTTAGGCCGATGTTTATTTCTCTTCTTTCCCTTGTCCTCCTCCATTCGTGCCATTTCCTCTCCCTTCTTGATTGTTCCTTCGTAACCATCTCTTTTGTCTGCATTATCTCCTCTGCTGCTTAATCCACCTTACCCCATACTAAGACGATACGAGTCGGTATGTTAAGACTACCCTTACAACAGCATATACCACTTGAACACTTTCTAAGAAATTTGGCTCGGCCCTCTAGATCAATCCTCTTCTGAGAAGACCTCTCCTAGGAGTCAAGTAGAGTTCATCTCATTATGTTAAAGTTCAGACATTCTCGCACAGCTCCTCCGAGACCACTCAAGCACGACAAGCATTCTGTGTGCCTGACGTAGAGCCAACTCTCAAAAAAGATACGCGGTGTCTCTCGGGTGAGAAGTTCTACGAACACCCGTTAGCCAGGGGAGATATGACATATTAATACGCAAAGTGCGACCCGGGCCCTCGCATTCATCACATTGTAATGGGAATGGCAATGCAGATACCTTTTAGATTGATACTAGATTGATTTGATTAATAATAACCCCTATAAATAACTCAGCGAACCTTTAAACTTGGCAACGCAGCAGCCCCATTAAAGTTATCGTCCTGGTTAACGAAATTTCATATTGAGCATGCTCGTGTTTTAATTCCCACACGGGTAATATCATTTTTTGCGTAAGGTGCACAATGACACGCGACTTTCACTTCAGCTGTGAACTAAAATGCTTTCTTAATCTATTCATTCCCAACTGAAATATCAGAGTAAGCGTGTTAACATTCGAACTAGAAAGCTATCCTAATCGACATCACAATACATGGTGTCTTCTATTATTTCGTTAAGATTCAACTTCTGAATAATTAAGCTAGACAGTTGCAAGATGTAACGATGCTAAAACAAAATGATTTAAATGATTCTGAAGCGTCTTTGCATCTGCATCAAGCTGTAGCCTATATTTTTTTTAATCGGTGCTCTAGTTGAATTATTGATATGACCGATGCACACTATGCAGTCATAATCACGCAGTCATATTGTGTTATTTAACTCTTCTTTATACTGTGTTTTAAATTATTGCATACTTCTGCATGGGTTCCTACTATTTCTAAAATACATACTTCAATTCTTGATATTGACGATTCAGGAGACACAACGTCGCGAGCGATAGAAGAGATCACGCCTGAATTGAAGGAGAGACACGTGGCCGTGTGGACACTCGATCCCGACTTCGTCCTGGCCGATGACGAAACTGACGATGACGCCGACTTGCCTCGCGACGTCAGAGAAGGGTTGCATATCCGAGACGCATTGGCCTACATCTATACCTCAGGAACTACAGGTTAGAGATGACACTTCTTGGTTGCTGAGTTTAACTTTGACCTTAAATTTACTCCAATATTCAAATCAAGTTTATGTTACCAATGAAAATCACACGCATGCGCACAAAATTGAAACAAAAAGACTTTTTTATTCCTTGATTAAATTTTTCAAAACAGATATATAAATATAATAATATATATATTGCCACTCATACCACACACACACACACACACACATACACATGCACACACACGCACGCCCATATACAAAATGATGTACCTGTAACTGGCACGCATATTAGCGCGGCCTGTCCCCACACTGTTTGATTTTGCAGTAATCGATTCCAATATATCAAGATCATCATTGTATTCTTTTATTGCACGATACACATTATTTATGTTTGCCTGGTTGATATCAATCTCTACGCCTAAAACTCTTTCTTTCTCAGTCATTTTGTTGATGGGAAATCCTGAAAAATACATGATACGGTATAGAGTATACCGAAGTGTCGTCATAACCATGTGCATGTTGTCAAGACAACTTGTTCTAAACAAAATTCTCCAGCAAAAGGTTAACGGTCCGCTATTGTCTAGTGGGCTAGAGTCGGGCACCCATAGAGTCCCCGCTGTGATCACCGCTGCTCGCTCTATCCGCATATAGTTTAGAACTAGTTGTCCTGACAATGTATTACACAAATGACGTCATACTTCGGCACTCTATACAAATCAGATTATATCAGTTGGCAAACTCAACAGTTATTGTAGCGCCCCTCCCTCGTGGATTCGCCTTTGCACACGTTTCCAATCTTCTTTTTATTTTTTTTTTAATTCAGGCTTACCGAAAGCCACCAAGCTCACTCACTACAAGATGCTGGCGGGTGGTTTCATGCTGGATACCTTCAAGATGACGAGCGACGATGTTATGTATCTCACCCTCCCCCTCTACCACGTCTCCGCCCTCTTCATCGGTCTCAGCAACGTCATCAATGCAGGTATGAACACGCCTCCATCTTATTTTAAAGCCATCTCAGATGACCACGATCTGTGCGGTCGTAAGGGTCTACGACTGGAAAAGTGACGTCACTTTCTTGCACTAGTCCAATGACCGAGTCCTGCAATTCAGCCCGTCGCAGGGTCGTACGACTGATCGGATCGTGTCGTCTGTGGTGGCTTTTAGTTATTTCTCCTGGTATGTACGTTCATATGGCTGCAGTTTGCCGCTGGTGCTCGCCGCCATATATCGGGGCCATGTTATATATTGGCTTTCAATTATTGTAACTTACCATCAATGATAACTACCATGGCAGCAGCCAATGAGCTCTCATTATTGCACCGGTTGCCATGATAGTTACCATTGATGGCAAGTTACAATAATTGAAAACCTATATGCAACGTGGCACAGCTTGCAAAGCTATATATGCAGGGACTTTTTACTACCATCAATCAAATATTATTATCCGAAGTCAATAAGCGTTCTTAACCGGAGCAATGTACTTGTACTTGTCATTAATCTTTTCCACACGAACATTCCTTTATCAGTTCCTCTTTATTTAGGTTTCAAAGAATGAAAGGGCAAATCAGATCCAAACAAAAGTTGCTCTTTATATAAGCCTCTCGACGAAATTACAAATGATATTTGCCTCTATTAATTAGCGCTCCTCTTATCATTACACCACTCATAACTTCCATATAAAGTCCCCTTTCTGCTGTTATGGAGTCACGTGATTCCGTAGGTTAATTGAATTATTCAAGAAGACAAGCACATGAAAACCGTTCATGACTTTGTAGCAGCCAATATGCATATGATTGTATTCCCGTTGTGTTACTTATCTGTGCAATTAACATATAAGATACGTTAAATGAATAAGTCATGCTGTCATTAGATTGGTTTCCAATAGAATTATTCATTTCTCTATTTTGCTAAGGAGCCACATGTGTTCTGCGACGCAAATTCTCCGCTTCGAATTTCTGGAGTGACTGTCGTCAGTATGATGTGACGATGTTCATGTACATCGGGGAACTCTTCCGCTATCTGATTTCCCAACCAAAGGTGAATATGTCTCCATCTCCCACTTCCTTTTTTAAATTAGTATAATATTGATATAAATTCCTGCTTTAGACGTCCTGGGTGTAAAGCTATTGCAGGGTAGCCCAAGATGAAAGGGCTCCACACCTCATTGTTATTTTGTCGTCCTCGCTATCATTTTTTTTTTCATTATCTTTTTTTTTTTATACCAACCGGCACATTTAGCATAGTACGCATTTATACGTCCCGACAATAACAGCGTATCATTTAATTCATAGTTTTAAGGTCAATAAATACGAAAGACCAGTGACCTCCCTCTCCCCCACATGCACCCATTTTGGTTCGGCAAACTTGCCTAATTTGTAAATCCACATCGTTGACTTATTTTTGGTCTACTCAGACTATTTTCATGATTATTGGTGACAGTGCTCCATAAGCTGTCTTTCGTTATTAACATGGAGTAAGGAGATCATGATCGAGGTCAACACGTTGATGTGTATATCTCACTAATTTCGGTATGTGTTAATGCCTCAAAATAGATTTCTGGATAGGACTGTAAAAGAAAACCTTACGTATTTCTCAAGTTTGATCATATTTATTTCTTTATGTACGTAGCACGATCTCGACGCCGTCAATAAGGTGCGGCTTGCGGTCGGTAACGGGTTGGGTGCCGACATATGGCGCGAGGTTTGCGACCGTTTCCGCATCGAGCGCGTGGTCGAGCTGTATGGAGCGACGGAGGCAAACTTCGGTCTCATGAACATCGACAACACCGTGGGATCCGTTGGCAGATGGCCACCACTCCTCCAGGTACGATGTCGATGTTGATGCCGGACGATAAACAATCTAAAAAATCTGTGGTATTCGATCACTACCTATCATTGTTTAGTTCATAGACTTGCTTCTAATTGCATCATTCTTATTGCATAGTTCAAGTAAGAGCATGGATTGGATGAGAGTGAGAAATACAATATTTGAACGACAGTAGACTTATTGGTCGGTAGCCAGCCGACGGACGGTTTAAGTTTGGATTTAAGAGCAAAAATATACGATTTTAACTTAACAATCCCTTTTTTATTACCATTATTACTACTGCAGGCAATCTGTAAGATCGAGCTTATTCGGTACGACTATGAAACTTCACAGCCGCTCCGGGATGAACACGGGAACTGTATTCCAGTTGCACCTGGTAAGCTATTATTAACTCTTAGACTGCCAGTTAGAATGTTGCCCTATGGAATAAGTGTGTATTACTTTTGCAAGAATGCGTCGATTGTGCATAACGAGTTCAACGTAATTTTCGTGAATCTAAAAGAAACATTTTAGCCTATATTCCACGCGAAAAGAAAACACTTATACCAACGAATTGATGTTGGAATATTGTGTATAATATAAAAGGAAAAAACAACGCGTTACCCTCAAAGATGTTGTGCAGCATGTGTGTGAGAATTATCCAACTTGCTAGGTGAATAGTGACAAGTAAAATAAAAAACGGTTTACTAGTTTAATTGTTTGAACAATTACATGTACGATTTTTTTAAATAGACGGGTATAATGTCATGCTGCGTACTTAAGACCACAAGTGTCTTTACTGGAGATGTCGTTAACCTTGTTTTTCTCTTCAAATTAGGTGGTCTCTACAGACGGGTAGTCTTTTTAAGCATTTTTTTAGGACATGCTTTACTGTTTTGTCACACTGTGCCGTGGTGGTCGAACTTACAATCGTAAGGCTTAATCCATTTTCTGTCTTGTCTGATTGCCAGGTGAAACCGGCCTTCTCGTCTGTCCCGTGAACCGGATCTTCCCGCTAGACGGCTACGTCGGGTCGAAAGCCCAGACGGAGAAGAAACTAGTCCGGAACGTGCGGCGAGAGGGCGACGTGTATTTCAACACCGGCGATCTGCTGTCGCGCGACCAGTCCTACAACATGTTCTTTAAAGACCGAATTGGCGATACCTTCAGGTGAGTGACCGTCGCTATCATGAACCATTGATGTAACATTTAAAAACGTTTGTTTTGTCGAAATATGCTCTTGAACTTGTCTCTATCAAACAATGTACACTTTATATCAATATAATTATTGATCGAAATCTCATAAAGATTTTGTTTTTTTTCTGTTCAGAAATGTTTTAATATATTTTTTAATAAAATCAGTACAATTACAAATGACCAGTAGGCTATTACTCTCCAAAATAAATGTTTCAATACATGTATACATTATCAATGTTTCATTTTTTGATAAGGGGGGATATATTAATTTCACTACAAATTTAATAAGGATGGTAATAATAACTCTAGTCATAAATTAATCCAAACTGGAAATAATTCCCTACAGACTTAATGTGATTATGATAAAAAGGCCATTCATGCTAACTTTTTGGCAAGTTTTAAGTATCTTTCAACGATTGTACAGGTGTATTTAAAAACAGTGGCAATCTCCCCATAGGGGCATCTGATAGCGAATTGCGTCTTTCCGATTTTCTAATGGGAGTACTCTATATAATCCCTGTCTTTCTACACAGGTGGAAAGGGGAGAATGTTGCTACCACGGAGGTTGCCCAAACTCTGAACGAGCTACCAGAGGTGCTAGAAGCCAGCGTGTATGGCGTCAGTGTTCCAGGTGAGAATTTACCTTCAATTATCTTAGCTAGCCTTGCTTCCAAGCCTGTTGGACATTTAAAATCCAAACTGACAAAGACTCCAGTACTCAAAAGACTACCGGTAGACGTAGTCACTGGTCATTCCCCTTTATTTCTCAGGCGAGCATAAATTAAGAATTCTTAAGAAGTCTTTGCCCCTTTATTGAATACTTAGGATTAGAAATATCCAACAGCCTGGAACACAGGCTACCCCTAGCTTAAAGGGATAGGTTACCCTATAAGAGACACCTGAAAGAAACGTATTAGTGAAGATTTGATGAAAATATGTCAAAGGATAAGAAAGAAATGATCTTTTTAAGTCAGTCCCATAGGCGACAAACTGTGTTGTAATTCACATTGGACTATCATTGTTTAATAGTGAGGGAGTTAATCAACGCGTTCCCTCTTCTCCCCTTTAACCTAGGTCACTACGGTAAGGCAGGAATGGCCGCTATTTCCCTCACTCCCGGTTCCGACTTCAGTTCAGCCGCCACCTACAAGCACGTCGTCTCGCGCCTACCGCACTACGCCTGCCCGCGTTTCGTGCGCGTCACAAGTGACTTGGAGCACACAGCGACGTTCAAGCAGAAGAAGACGAGACTGGTGCAGGAAGGTTTCTGTCCCGACGTGGTGTCCGATCCCATCTTCGTTTTTGATGCGAGGAAGGGGGAGTATGCGCACATGGATGGTGAAATGTATTCAAACATTCAGAACAGCACTATGAGATTGTAAAAGCTCATTGTGTACTCGCCAAAAGGTCATGAAATGTAGTTGAGGGGTTTTAGTATTTATATTTGATTTGGTGAATCGTGGTTTAATTTTGATATCTAGATATTTCAAACCTCAAATTTCAGACATCGCATGGAAATTTTCAGTCCTTATGATATGTAGGTAATTATTCATTGATGCAAATTATCAAGGCTAACAATGTAATGTTTTTATGTACGTAACAACTATGCTCTATGTAGTCAAAGAGATCTATGTTATAATTTATCAAGAAACCTTGAATATCGTGTGTGTATTTATTAAAACATTCATATTGTATTTCAAAGGATAATGTGAAATGAGATGTTTGATATGTATTCCTTGGGCACTTGACAGTAATAATAAGATCTTTGATCATTCTTAAGAGCCACTAGGACTGATTTGTAAATATATATACCGGTACTTACTTATTTTTACATTTATATTGAGAATGTCTTGATTTCCTGTATGTTGTACTATTTCATATTTGGTGTACTACGTTAGTTATTTTATTTTTGCTGCAAAATGGCCACAATAACAGCTGCTTTAAAAACAATATTTTTAAAGACTGAAATTCTACATGTCTGCTGCAGTAAATTCCAAAATATGAAAAGCATACTCTTTCCATTTATATATTAAATGCTGTACTCGTTATGATTTTAACAGCTATGGATAAAGATTTTCAGGATCTGATCGTTTGTAAATGACATGCCTGCAGCACTTTGTTTTAACATGAACAACAGATGAGTCGTCTTTAAATTTGCAATGGGTACAATATCGTGAAATGTACATGCTACAACAGGAATACCAGTACATACATGAAATATTTTGTTTTGCTTGTCCAATGAAAAGGGCATAAGAATCACCTTTAATATACTATTATCACCTTTTGCTTGTACTATTGTGTATACAATATACAGTGTATTTAAATGTATGTTAATTTTTGTATCTGACAATGTTTTTTTTATGAAATACAGTGATAAACCAAATTCAATTCAACCTTTCATGTGCGTAATATGCACACAATTAGTATACATGTATTTTCAGCATACAGATCCGCTGCACTGTGTAATTGTGTGTTGATCGTTGATATTCTATGCATCTACTACGCTGTGAAACCTTCACCAATTAAACAGTTAGGCTGCATGATTACAGTGTGAAATTTAAGATTTGCAAGATTCTGAACATTGAAAACTATTTATCAGGCTTCCAGAGTTAATCGTCAAGACAGGTTGAAAGACCCGTTGAAGATTATGACAGAAGGACATGCAAAAATTTGAACTAAACTTGCGTACTGGTAGCTGCTACAGGGCAAGTATAGTGCATTCGCATCCTAGCAATAACACTGTTCCCTTTGTTTCATAATTCCGGTGTTTTGTGTTTTGTGTTTTTGAGTTATGTAATGCATCTTGAACATAGTCAATATCAGAATAGCTCTTCAATTTTTGTACATGTACATGTATTCATAATTCAGTGTTTAGCTTGTCAGTACTCAATCGTACCATGCCTCACAATGCAGACCAAGGCAAGGTATTGTTTCAGTAATGAACACGAATGCATCAATGTCATGTTAACAAGTTCAAAGTAGAAGTTTGAGATTCATGCAATGCTGTGTATTCCTTTGTGTGCCAGAAAAAGTGCTCACTGAAATTTGTGTGTATTACTTGTTCCAATAAAAAAAAATCAATATAACATATAGGTTTGATTAAGAAATCAAGGCTTTATGTGATCCAAAGACATCAATATTATATTTATTATACTTGTGACACTCCCTGGTGGAAAATAAATTATATGAATTAGAAATGTGTACTGGAGTGGATTTTCTTCATGATTGTACTATGTTCAACATGATGAGTGCACAGCCAACCATACTACCCCTCGCTCTACAACAGATTCTTAGCATGAGAATGAATCAGAAAAATAGCATAGTTGCCATTCAAACAATGATAGATAAAATAACCTACAATAGCACTTATCCCGACAATACTTGCAATGTGTTTTGAGGGTTTGAGCTAGCCTAGATGCTAGACTGTGAGATGCATGGACACAACCAAGTCTGTTAACAACTATGTCTGGTAAGACGGACTATGCCCCAAACGCATCGTCGCTCCTCCAGCCAGAGGAGCTATGACATCATTAGTGCATGGTCTGTGTTACCAGACATAGTTGTTAACAGACTGGGTTGTGTCCATGCACCTCACAGTCTAGTACATGTACCTAGGCTGAGTTTGAGCAAGGATGTTTCACCACTGGATATCCAGCTGCCGTTTAATTAATGCAGATTCATTGTACTCTCCTTGCAGTCACAAAAGAACGCTTTACAAAGATTTTCTCTTTGATCTCCCATGTTTGAAGCCTCGGATTCTCTGGATGATTTTTGCCTGGATTTGACGCGTAAACCAAATAAGATGCGCAGAAGAATTTGGGGAAACATCCTCACCCCATATGCTTGCGCAGTTGAAACATGTCATACCTACGATGCATCTATAAAGATTCAGTCGAGGAATATTGTTACAATGTGGCAAAAAGGCTCTAAACGTGATATTAAGTTGCAGTATAAAAGTGTCAATTTCACAATGTTCCGCATCATATTCCATTAAATAATTGCATGAAAAGTTAATTTCAGATATTTTCCTTTCAGACATGAAAAACGTGCCCAGCCGCCCCCAAGCTAGTATTTTCATCCCAAAGTATCAAATTTTATATACGCTTGTCCTTATCAACTACATAACAAGCACTTGGTGACAAAATTAAAAGTTCAGCAGCGAAAGCTGAAATGTATGCATGTGTAGAAATGCAATCGACCTATTATAAAATCCAAGTGAATGTGACGCAATCACATATGCATCATATTGTTGAGAGCAGCTGCTAGTCATGAATATTAAGTAGTGGCTTCAAACCTTGTTCAAAGCGATGTGTATCCATGTGCTTAAACATCCTTGGTTTGAGCAAACTACAAAGACTCCACCATTACAATGTTGTCTTTTTCAAAACCTTTTCCAGCAGCATGACCACACACACACACACACACAATGTATTTTACGTGTATCACAAAAACAACCACCTCGGAAAGGCAACACACACAAATTCACACCAGGAGCAGGGCCCTGTCTTATAACGAGTTGTGATTGATTTAAATAAACAGAAAGTTCAATCCTCTTTCTTTAATGAAAAGTTGCATTTGATTTCACTGGCAAGTCAAGTTTTGATCAATCGCAATTGCTTTAAAGCATAGGGCCCAAATCTCCTTTCCATCATCTACCACATTCTGCAAAACAACTTCACGTGAAGTGAGCACAGTGTATTGACATTTTTATGCAAAGCATGGGCACAAAAAGTAATGACTTCATATGTCACCAGTCTCAGGGACAGTTTGGTTTGTCAAGAAACACAAACAATCAGAATGTACTGTACTAAATCAGGGTGGAAGATTTATCATTGAAAATTGCATGCACTAGCACTGAGAGGTGCTGCCTTGAAACACTGTACCCACTTCACTTACAAATGACCAATCAGCATGATCCTGGGCAAACCAACGAAGTACATGAAAACACCAGAGAACGAAATTTTACCTAGACATAGCGTTTTTTATTTACTCAACAACGTCAACAATTGCGATGCTACTGTCTCCCTTGCCGAGGCTCCTCTTGCTGTTTATATGATGCCGATCTGCAGAAGGGTTAACAAGAACGGGAATTGTTTTTTATCAATAAAAGTTTAAGTACAACCTTACACGCAGCAAACTAAGCAATTAGACTTAAAGCAATAGAAAAAATACATATGGGTAAGTTCACGACAGATCGACATCCCTCTCATTTTTCAAACTGATCTACTTCAAAACTTATTTTGTTTTCAAAGTTCACTGCACCAGGACTTATCCAGGAACTATAAGGCTCCCATTTACCACCTTTATTTCTTCCTGTGACATTTCAGTTAATGAGTATATGAACAGCACATAAAATGGTATATGTGGGAAAACATACAATCAAAATTCAATTATATTGGAAAATCTTAGTTACTGCCAATTCTTTTGCATTTTTTCAGTTGGATGTTATCAATTTTGATAAGTCTGGGATTTGAGATCTTACAAACTGATAACTAACCATGGCTGTCTATGTAAATCGAACGACAAAAGTAAGTGTAACGTCAGTTACCAACATGGTCACGAAAAAACTATCATAGCCCTCAAAATACAATAACAAATCATTTAATATTTAGACATATCTTAAAGGGAATATATTGTACTGGGAATACAAAGAGCCTTCAAACAGGTAATCATGAGCAATCTTCTTACCAATGATCTTAATTTCATGTATTGTCCATTTTAAAAACTTGCTGAAAGTTATTTGCCCTCAAATGATCCAAATTAGGAGTAATTAGTGATTAAATCACAAATCCTCAAATTGTTCGGGCCGAACATTTTGAGGATTTGTGAATTAATCACTAATTATTCCAAATGTAGAGCAAGTTTCTAAAATGGACAATACGTGAATTTAAGATCATTGGTAAGAAGATTGCCCCCGATCACCTGTTTGAAGGCTTTTGTATTCCCAGTACAATATATTCCCTTTGATAATGCATGTTTCCAACACAGTTATGGCTATCAAAACATAGAAAAACACAAAGAACACACAAGCACACACGTTTCAATGTGTTTTTTTTTTTATTGTTTGGATACAACGAGGTTTCATTATAACGAGGAAAAAGCCCTGGTCCCGACGACCTCGTGTTATCGAGAGTAAGCTGTATTAAATCATATTCTGGCAGTCTTTTTCCAAAGAAGAATGCCCATATTTCCTACAGCATCAAATCACTTATACTTCATTCAGTTGTCAAAAAATATATGGGTCATTCCATGGGGTTGGGGCAAAGTTTTCATGCAATGTCCATGTAACGGAGGTATCAACCTTTGCAGTTCACCATGAAGATCAATTCAGATGTGGTTAAGTTTTGAGCTGTCAATGAAAACTTGCTCCCTTTTCTCAGTAATAGACGTTCAAATTGGATATCTTTTATGGATTTGAAGCAACAGGCATACAAAAATCTACCACCGTTACATGGACATCATATTGTTTTGACATGGACAAGAAATTCTCATAAGCCAAAGAGCAATATGCCATGGTCTTTGAGAAATAATACTGGATGGGACCCCATTTTTTTGCTCATGTCATCATTGGACTATATTTGCCTAGTTTGAAAAGGATATGGATTTGGAGTTGTGGTATGTCACAAAAATTGCCCCACAAGTATTCAGCAGTTTTATCTCTACTCACAAGATAAACAAATACATAGCTCCTGACAAAACTATTGTCCTACCATATTCAAATATTTAATTTATTGTTTATCACACAATTTCACAAATAGTCATGAACATCAGTGAAAAACTTATTCACACTGAAAAATGCACAGCCTTGTTCAGTTACTGTATGCGCCATATATTTCGCGGGGTTTGTATTTTTGTGAATCTCGCGAATGTGGACTATCCGCAAATTTAACAAAATGCGAAATTATGAATGCGACGTGTTTGAGCACATGTTCTACTCGTACTGGTACTCCACGATCGTGAATTAAACCACTCGCGAAATTGTAGTGTAGTCCTGATTCGCGAAAAATTAGATTTGCGAAATATATGGCATATACACTATGTGCTTCATGAAGCAGTCTTGAAAAGTAAAACTTCACCCTTTAAAACATATTTTCATTCCGTCAATAGGCATCAAACATGCTCGTTACGCTTTTATGTATACTAATATGTAATTCACGTCATATTATTTAAATTCTCACCTTGTTTGCAACATCCAATGCGTCGTAGTCGGGTGCTAACCTGACGTAGGCCTTCTTCTGTCCATCGGGTCTGTCAGAAATTGGATGAAAATGTAAGTTAATGTATACATTTATCAAGGAGAATTGCACTTCTGGAAAAATGAATTGGTCTACACAAAAGCGTGTGCTAAACTGTATTCAAGCTTTTGCTAGGCTTACCTTCACATCTCACATCTAATTCTATTTAAATACCCAACAACTATCATTTCAAAGTGACAACACAGAGATTGAACTAAACATGACAACTGGTAAAGAGGAACTTAGGTCCACAATAAGTTGCAGTGCATGATGATTCTTAGCTGGTCTTTGAAGGATAGGTCCAAAAATATGTTGCTCTCAATAGAAGCAGACCGAAAATAGTTTGAGGTGAACTAAAAAGTAGTTATGAAATGTTTTAAATGATACAAAGATGGCCAATTAAGGAAGGCAATTTTGCAAGATGCTCATGAGTCTATCATTTTGCTATTTTTTTGTATCCCAAATGTTTTAGAGGGCATCAGGAAAAACCTTTGACATGGTTTGACATAGTTGTCATTCCAGATCAAACTAGCTGTTGACCTCAGACCACACACGGTGACCTCACTCACCTGATGAGCGTGTTGACCTTGGCCACGTCGATGTCATAGAGCTTCTTGACAGCGGTCTTGATGGCGAACTTGTTGGCCTTGAGGGCCACTATGAAGACGAGTGTGTTGTTTTCCTCGATCTTCTTCATGGCGCTCTCAGTGGTTAGCGGGAACTTGATGGTACTGTACTGGTCCAACCTGTGAATACAGCATGGGTGGTTGGTTACTCCGATGTTACTTACCAAAAAAAATCCTCATAATCTTACAAGGGATAAAACCGACAAGTTGGTCAGTGGGAACTTGAACGTGCTATACTGAACAGAGGACTATTATTTGCATGTTTCTCCGGTCAGGAAATGTGTTCTTTTTCATTTGTGGGGTCTACTGTTCTACAGGACGTCACCTGTTACAGATAATAACTCCCTACAGACAACTTGATGGTGCTGGTCCAGCCTGTGAATATAACGTGGGTGGTTACGTGTTTGTCACCTTCAGAGAGAACAAATTCCCATAATCTTACAACAGATAAAGCTGACAACCTAACAGTCAACTTCATTTGTCCCATACATACACATACTATTCAAACTATTTGCATACATAACGAAAATGGTCTATTGCCCTAGATCAAAGAAAATGAAACATGTATCTCTTCACTGACCTAGGCCTCTTGGGAATGCTCTTCCTCGGGTACTTGGGATCACGGGGCGTCTTGAAGGTCTTGGGACGGCGGAAAGTCACCTTGGTGTGGATCTTCCTCTTGCGTGTGGCGTGTCCTCCACGCAGGACAGCCTTCTTGGCCTGTGTTCATGAAGGAGTGAGATTACTGCAATTTCTTTCTTTCTTTCTTTCTTTCTTTTTTCTTCTTTCTTTCTTTCTTTCTTTCTTTCTTTCTTTCTTTCTTTCTTTCTTTCTTTCTTTCTTTATTCATTCATTCATTCATTCCGTATTCTTTTACCAGGGTAACCCCATCAGTAAGCGAAGCACTGTTCTCCCTGGGGGCCCTGGGTACATCAAACAACGAAACATCAAACTTTAGGCAACAAAATATCATTCATAAACCTTTCTCCCAGGCTAGAGGGGTTGGTTGTTTGATTTTCTTTCTGGCTCTTTGACACGCTTCCCAGTCCCCTAAATTTACCTGTATGAGACAAGGCATTATGATTTATGCAGCCACTGTCTCTCTTAACGTTTTCAAAATGAATCATAAATGATCTACACTACAGCTCAAAGGAATTGGCATAGGGAAAGGGAAAGGGAAGAAAGGGAAGGAGCCGCAGTTTTAAACCGTGGTTTATTTTGTCCAGTTGAGCATGAAACATGATGCTTTAGACTAAAAGGTACAAAAAATATACTGCGGTTTAAAACTGCAGCTCCTTCCCTTTCCCGATGCTAATTCCTTTGAGCTGGAGTGTAGCTCTTCTGACTAGCAATACCATATATACAATGTAAACACTTTTCATCTAAAAGTGAGAAAGAGATATTGAGATGGGAATATGAAATAAAAATAAAGACAATTCTATTCAAATTGCTCAAATATCTAACTTACCATCACTTACAATCTTATTATTAGAAATAATGGGACCTCCCTACCACATAACAGCAAAAATTATGAGAAGCTCCTTAAATCTTTTCAGCACATTTTCTAATCATTCAAAATCACTTCCAAGCAAATTCAATACTGTAATACTGCAGACAAAAGATCACTTTTTTACCGCAAAGGTTCTGGAAGTGCACATTTAATTTCATCCTTTTATTTGCAATTGCAAGATATCAGCATCATATGCATACCAACCTTTCAAAGTCAAAAAGTTTTAAAGAGCACATATAAATCTTGTTTAGCATTTAATAAATGTTACATTTGGATACTCGCTGCAGCCACCTTACCTTGATAGCATCTTGCTTGGCCTTGGCCTTGGCTTTAGCCTCAGCACGAGCCTCAACCTTGGCGGCAGATTCTCGCTGGGCTGGCCCTTTCTTGCCAGCCTTGCGTTGGGCTATAAATAAAGAAGACAGAAAGATGAATTGATTGAATAAGATCCACAGTTGCAAAAACTGTAATCTTGGATTCACAAGCTTGATCTTTTATCATAGGTTGCAATGCTATCATGCTAGTCATTTTAACTAATTGTAAAACATAATTTGAAGAGTACAGGTTAAAGTACATGATTGGAGCAATTTTTCTTTGTATAAAAAAAACTAAAGATTCGGCATAACTCTGGCTGTACCCCATCCAGCCCACAACTAGAGATAAACAAAAAAATTCCAACTCTTATTAGAAATAGTCAAAGATCTAGTAGTCTGCTGCATTTTTCATACATGATGAACACAGTGATTGCCACTTGGTCCAATCCCAGTTAGTCCACTCACCATTTCGTCTACCATCACATGCTGATATGTGTGGGTTAGGATTAGTGTAGGGGGTCTGGATTAGGGTTAACAGGTGAGGTTGTGGTGTAGATTAGAGTTGTTGACAAGTTAACCCAGTATTTTAATCTAAAACAGTATTTTTAAGGGGTTCCTTGTAGACGAACTGGTGAGTGGACCAACTGGGATTGGACTAAATGGCAATAAACCATGAACACTACCGCTCTAGGGAATTAGCATCGGGTAAATGGAAAGGGAAGAAAGGGAAGGAACCGCTGCTTTGAACTGCGGTATATTCTGTTCGGTTCAGCATGAAACAAATGCTGTAACTGCGGTATATTTTGTCCGGTTCAGCATTATAACATGATGCTTTTAGGCTAAAGCATCGTTTTTCATGCTGAACCAGACAAAATAAACCGCGGTTCAAAACAGCAGTTCCTTTCCTTTTTTCCCATTCTCTTTACCCGATGCAAATTCCTTAGAGCGGTAATGTAGGTCAGGTTTCATCTGCAATTCCAACTTCTCTTTAAGTTTTGAGCTGCTTTTCGTCAGTCAGAGGAACACATAGGCTGCATCTCTCATAATTAATCCTTGTTCATCAGTTGCATACTGCAAAATATTCCTAGATCATGTCACCATTGATATTTCAATCAATCCTACAATTTTTTGCAAGAATGCCCAATTATGGTTGTCACTCAAACCATTTTTGCTAGGATCTAATTTTCACCTGGACAAATCATGCAACAAGCCCCTACTTTTTTCTGCTAAATGCTCATTATTAGGTAAAGGTTGGATGCGCCACTTGACTTGTTGTGCATGTATGCATTCAACAACAAAATGCAAGATTTTTCAAGGAGAACTGAGGCAAACCTTCGAAACATTTTTACAAATGCATAGGCCTATTTTAAAAAAAGTTTTTCAATTTCGCACTTTCGTACATTATTTTGGAATTTTCAGTTGGTTATAGAAAATTTGCCATCAACTTTTCATCCCGTGGTTAATAACTTCACAGAGATGCAATAGCCAATACAGGTAATGTTGAGATTGAACTCATACTGACAGATACCACACATTATATTCCTTCTTATTCTTCTTCTGGTAACAGTACAGGCCACCGTCTGGTGTATCATCATACTGGCAGTTTGTGGGCAGTTTGTGGGCAGTTTACGGGCAGTTTACGGGCAGTTTTTGCCTTTTTTTAGATCTGAAATCCGAATGTGCAATGCAATGATCATTTACTGAACAACTTTGGTCGGAAGTGGAAAAAAACTCCAATTTATTCTCACAAATCCTCTGTATGAAAACAGTTCTTCAAAGAGCACAATCGAATTCTTGTATAAGTGGAATTTCCACAATTTAGTTGGGTCATCTTGGTACGAATACTATAAGCTATAGGAGCCGTAGCCCCGGGACGCTCCCGCGCAGCGGGAGCGTCCTGAGGGCTCGCCACCAATTTCCCAGCATGTCTGGTCCGACTAACGAGAAATCAACCCGTGCACATGAATGAATTACTCATTTCAAGTACATTTATCACATATAAATGACCAAATGTATTGAGTGTATACCTGAGCTATAAAATTGCTTGAAAATGCTAAGCAACGTTACATATTTCCTCTTCACATACGATCATGATCTTTGTAACAAATACGGTTTGCCGAGGCTGCCATCTTGGCTGCTTCAAAAACGTACACGGTAAAGGGGAACTGGCGCATGCGCATTAAGTTTTGCATCGCAGCTGCTGTGGTGCGATTCTGAACAACTTTAGGTCGAAAACAATTTTTTAAAAATACAACATGGATTAAATTCATCTTCAAACCAACTACGGAATTATTCAAGTATATATTTTACGTAAATATGTGCAATAGATTTGAGATTTGAGTTACAGAATTGCTGAAACCAACTAATATAATCACTGCTAATCTTGACTTCCTTACTTCAAAGCTCCGTGCTACGCAGCCCGCTCACTGCGTGAGCGGGCTGGTCGCAGTAATAGGAGCCGGTGCACGGTGTAAGGCACTCGCAGGCCGCATCATGCTTGTTGCACCCACATGCACAGTACATTAGCCACAGAAAAATGGACCACTCCATTTGCCTACACTGTCACGACTGTACACTGCACTCCTCGCCGCGTGCGAGTACAGCGCGAGAAGAATTTCCCAACCCCCACATTTTGTCTCCCTTACACTGATAAGTACGTTAGTTTTCCAAAAATGATACAAATTTGGGATCTCCAAAACATAACATTGCTTAGGAGATATGTCGTTTAAATTTATATTTCATTTCTATTCCAAAATAAGGATTTAAACATCACACTTTACCCTCAGTTCTCGATTTGGGAGCCATATCGGAGGAGAAAAAGACCAATATCATAAGTATATTTTGCGACCTGGTTTTTCAATTACTCATCGGAAACAATTTATTTTGAGCATAAAATAATATGATTAACCGAAAAAATATATTTTTATAATATTTTGAGGTAGATATTCTTGTTATAATAACTTAAATATAACAATATTTATATAGTTACAACAATTGGCAGCTTTAAAGTTGCACTGATACGTGTGCGTCTTTACGCATAGAATCATTACGAGCTCCATGAATTTCTCTATTGAAGTATAAGATTACATAGCTTCTATAGCGCACTCGCGATTCACTCACGATGAAGCTATAGCGCTAGGGCCTAGGGATCAGATAGAAGCCAGCACTTGCACTGCATGCACTTACGTTCGACTAGATAGCAGCCTTGCGCTCTGCCAGCTCGTACTATTATGCGGCGGAAGTCAAGTAGCAAAAAATGCTCAAGCTCAGTCATAATCGTCGTCGGACCTTGGTGTGTAAAAGTTAGCTCTGCAGCTCATTCAGTGTTTGTCATCCACAGTTTGCAACCGACTTTGAGAGCAGTTTATGCAGACAATCTCATTCGGTATTACTTATCATGCAACCAAATGTTGAAAGACTGTAACCAGTTATTTAGCATCTGTCCAGAGTAGCAGACTGTCCTTCTTCAACAACTGCATCTGTATTGGACTAAGTGTTGCATCCATTTGTTGTTCGCCACTCCAGCCAAGCAAGACGACATTGAGTTGATCGTCGTGACCAGGCCAGGGCAGCCAGTACTTCGTTAATTGTAGTCTTTCATTGAGCTAACATCTGTTTGGCTGTTCTGAGTAAAACAATTCCATCAAAGCTAAGAAAGCAACATGAGGATAAGTCAGGTTGCGAAAGATAGGAAGTTAAAGGAATTCCCTCAGGTAAGTGATCCAACCAGCCAGTGACCATTTTTGACATGCAAAGGATGGGTTTCTCAAAAAGATGACATTATTTCATTTTCTGAATTTTGAATGTTAGTGTATATATATCTAGCGCTAAGATGTTTTTTGAACAAAGTTACATGTGGCTAGTGGCCCATTCTCTTAATCAACGCACTAGCAAAAATGCGTATTAGAACGAAATGGTAAGCGTATCACGCGTGAGACTACAATTACGCAATTATGAGTCAAAAAACGCAAGTTTCATGAAATTATCCTCTTTTGAAATTTAAAGCTAGAAAAAATCAAATTATTCTGCAAATGTCAGAATTATATGCCAACCAGAAATTCATTTTTCTCCAAACTTCCTGGTGCGCACCTGCTCCGGGATCGCTTAGGTCGCCGACGAGAGAAGTCAGTTTGATCGTGATGCATATGCCTTTGGCACTACATCATGCGCGTTCCGAGAAAATACGATCAAAATGAAGACTCTTTTATCATGGCAGTCTCTTTTTTTCAGACCTCGTTCCATTTAACATCTAGAGTAGCCTTAAAGAAAATAGAATTCTTCTATGAAATGTCCACTTCAAACGTAAATCACATGAACAAGCAAACTACAAATTTCTTCTTTTTTTTTTCAAATCACCAAGTCACCATAAAATCAAACACATAAACGATCAGGAAAAGCCCATTGACATAATAATGATGGGTGGGGTAAGGATTTAAATGCTCAATGAGCATCACACAAACAAATTCTTATGTCGAGTATCATTCAAGTATTTTGCAGATCAAAGAGCTAGTCTAAGGCTAAGTGTGCAAACATTTTGGTCTCCTCTTCTACCTAAACCTCACTTGTTTTTTTTCTGCATCTTTTGAAATATCAATATTTAGAAAATGTTTTGATTGACACATCTGTTTTGGATATATATCAAATGCTATTTATATTTGAATTCTGCACTAGAAATAAACACTATGCATGAAGAACAATTTGAAAATATTTTGTTTTGAACATATGATGGAAATATAGTTTTCTCTGATACAGACAATTGAAATGAATTTTACCTTTCCCTTATTTCCAGTCATACAAAGATGACACCCCATATGATGTGACTGATTTTGATCCTAAAGTGAGAGAAGCATGCTTGGCAAACAAAACAGGAACTGTGGGGTAAGTAGTTTGCAATAATATAAAGTTCTGATTTATAAGTTATGTAATCTGTAAATATTGTAAAAATTATTATTTATAATTTATGTTATCTGTAAATATTGTACTTCAATGGGTTTTCCTGACATGTGATGTGAATATTCATGAACAGTAGAAGTAAGTAGAAGTAAGAGCAGGAGATGAGTGAAAGTTTGTGCTTCATTTAAAGGGAATCAGACCCGGCGCTCAAGAGGGCGTTATTCCATGTAAGCGCATGAGCGGACAGTACGTGTTGTCCAATGACGGCAATGTTATTCGATAATTTCACCGGTTACGCAAATGCCATGTTCCGAATGCCCGAAGAATGTCGATTCTCAATCTAGGTATGCCGAAATACAGTTCGGCTCATGATTCGGCGGCTGTTCCCTGCTGGCTCCGCCCACTTGCATACGGTACTTCCAGCTAGCACTCAGGTACGTAGACTAGTACTAGTAGTAGTACTCGTATGTGCTTGCATGCGTATGTAGCTAGCTGGCTGTGCATTGTGCATGCACGATAATGCAATCTGCGTGCATGCGGCGATCTATTTTTCCAGTTTGATTGACAGCGTTACTCGTCAAACTTCGGAACTAAGATGGCGATGATTGTGACGTCATCCAACAGCGCCCTCTTGAGCTCCGGGTCGAAATTCCTTTAAAGATTGCCCGTCCCTTTTGCGAGCTTAAAATTTGACATCGTCTATCACGATCGTAAATTGAAGAAAGTGTTATTCAAGACCATTTCTAAAAATATAGCATGTTGAAGCTTTCTGTATATGTAAAAATTTCAGCCGTTAAATTTCAAACCGACTTTTTTCGTACCACGAAAAAAGTATTAGTCTTTGTTACAGTATCTATGTAGTTATTATGCATGTGTGAAATCCTAATTTTATGATTAATTACCAAACTTTGGAGATGATTCCTTCTATAGAACATTTTTTTTCATAACGCGTTTTATAATTTAATAAACAGATTAATCAATAAAGCAGATATTTCAACACAAACTGCTAAGAGCCTGAGGTAAAGACTATTAATCAGACGTTGTTTACGTGCATTATTTGAATTTTACACTACGTATCAGTTTCAAATTATGAATATACAGCTTGCTAACACTTCTCTAATGTTTTGCCAATGTTTCGATGGTTTTGTGGTGATCTGAAAAAGGGACGGGCTGTCTTTAATAAGACTTATGGAGCTGTGCAGTTTGGTCGTGTCTTATCAAGTGAAGATAAGTTCATGAATAGATCAGTGATGCCATAAATATACTGTAGGGGAACAATTACATGTAAGTTACATTGTACCCCATGGCTAGCTTGGCTCCTAAGCTGTTGGACATAAATTTCTATTGCAAATTATCACCGTTGTATTCGGGTCTAGTTCTAGCAAGAGTTCAAGGCAAATTCTTCTAAATGTATGTATTTTATCAGACAGTCTCTCTGTTACATTGGACAAACTGGAAGACATGCTATTAGTCTACTACACTGCCAGACCAATTAGAAATGCATACCTTACACATACAATAGATACATTTACTTCCAGTACTCAAGTGGGATTAAAATTGTCCCAAAAGACTGGAAACCAGGCTACACACATTCTCTAGGGCTCATTTACATAATGTATCCTGATCATGTATCCTTGCATCATTCATAAAGAAGGACACAACATCGTAGTGCACCAACAGTGTACGTCAATCTTTGATCATCATTTTGTTTTTATTTTGGAAAGATTCTGAAAAAGTAAAGGAGCACTTTTGAAGTGTAATACAATGCATGTTTATCAATTCAAAATTCACAGCAAGAGATCATAATTTATTTGGCCTGCTGGTCACTTGAAAGTGCTCTTGGGGGTAGAAATATGCATTCAATGTCAAAAAGTCACGGTCCTTGGGTTATTGTCAAAGAAGGTCACGTTTGAAATATTTTTTGCAGCAATTCTAGTTTTGGCTGTCATTCAGTATAAAAAGAACCTGGTATCGATCTTCAGAGACTTTGCTTTTTTTGCTATGCATCTCAGCTCCTAGATTCAACAAGCAACTTTTTAAATGAAAAAAAAAAAGAATTGTTTATTTGTTTGGATAACACTCTGAAATTATAGTTCAAATTTCAAACCCTGGACACAAATGTGAAGGTCAGGTACAGTTCTGGTTTGAAATGCCATGATAAGATGATTTTTTTTTCTCATACAGATCATAACCATAATGTATATATCTGTACAATTATGTAATTTTAATAATACTTGAACAGAATCATTTGCTCTTTGAATGTAAGAATGAAATGGGTGAGGTATTTGTGTTGATTATTATGAGTACTTTAATATGTAGTGCATTGTAATTCATTCATGAATTCCAATTTCTTACCAATGGCAAGTATACATGTACAGTACATGTACAGATAAGTGTTTGATGGTTTTCAACACTTGGAAGTTTGAAGGTTAACATTAAGAACGCAATCCCTCCCCCCCCCCCTCCCCCCCCCGCCCCCAAAATCTCTCTCAGAAATTGACCCAGCAGGCGAGGGATGGATGTCACGTTGTTGAGAGGATTGGTGGATGGCACCCCTGACCAACATGTGGCCCATTCAAGGCCAGGAGGTCGATGTCTTAAAGTAGGACGGAGGAAGTTTTCATAAAAGAAGTTCAAAGGACACAGCATTTGTCCTAGTTTTGAAAGTGATTTAACCACCCTCCAAACCCTCCAAGTGTGTGATCACTTTGTTTTTTTATTTGTAAAAACAATATATCTAGTGTGAATCATCATTTAAGGATATTATGGTATAATGTTGTTTTTTTTCTAAATAACACCTCATACCAGTCATACACATACCAATGCCGTGGTGCGGAGTACCGCATCCTTTTAGGGTCAACCACCTGATGCAAAATGTTAATTTGCATTCTACATGTGGAGAAATATTAACTTTTGATGTATTAAAGCATTCTAAAAAAGAGCTAACATTTAGTGACTTGCCCCTTGGATTTGTCTCTGCTATATTAGGACGTAAATGTCTCCATTGATGAATGACACTACTGATTTATTGTCATCACCAACTTGTAGTAAACAGTAATTGTTGGAGTCATATGACAATAATGACATGTTTTTCATCATTTCAGAGTTTGTGGCATCAAAAGTTAATATTTCTTCACATTTCATAAGTACAATGAAGATGCGCCCTGTAATGTTCTTTGAACACGTGATTCGTGTATAAAGTGTGTGTACATACATGTACATGTGTACCTGTACATTAACTTTTCATTGAAGTGTGCTTGTTCAGTAATGATTGTGTCCTCATGGTAATAAATGTGTATACAGGCTTGGATGTACATGTACATTTACAGATACCATTAATACACAGTTAAGTACTGTTCTTGTCATAACACGAAATACTGCTCCCTTTCAATAGGTTTGTGTGTAGAATGTGCTGGTAGCCCATAGTCTGCAGACACAAACTCAATTGAACCACTTATTCAACAATGTGTCTATAGTGCCATTCTCAGAAAAATCGCGAAGTTTGGGGAGGGGACAATAGGACCATTCAGCTTTTGGTACGGTTGCTAGGCGACTTTCACCTTTTAATAACTTCTCAATTTTTTAAACCCAATGAGAATGGCACTACACTAAGAAAGTGTAGTGCCTTAAAGACAGGGTGTTCCTTTTGCTGGTCAAAAAAAAAAAATTTTTTTGAAAATTTGGGAAAATGGAATTAGAAAGAACTTCGCTCCCCAAAATAGAACTGGAAACTGACTATATGCGAAATTGAAGCAATCGCTAAATTTTGAGGAGGTTTTGAGGAGGTTTTGAGCTGGTCCTCCAAAACCTATAGAGACCGTAGACCACTGCACTATGGTCTGCTCAACAGTGATTACATTCAATGGGAGCATGCCCGCAGCTTGTTCACAGCAAATCTCGCACTGACGTAAACATCACTAGTTTTTCATTTTTTTGGAATAAGTTAGTGAGGCTATGACTGTTAAATTTCACATACTGTTGATTCCTGCAGAGTTTCATGACTTTTGCAAATGAGACATCATGTTTTTGATGCCAGTTGTGCCAGGAGGCCTGTATATACATGTATAAGTGTCCAAACATAGCTGGAGTTTATTCTCTGCCTCTTAGGGTATATTTGTAACTCTTTTATATCTTCAGCATTTTCATGAACCATCAAATCCGTACAGTGGACAGCGCTCAGATTTGATGGTTCATAAAAATGCTGATATGTCCATGTCTGTCAGCAAAGTGCAAATTACAGTGTAAACTGTACATGAAGTAATGTACTTCATGTAAGTGTACTATGTACATTTTTATATAACTACTATCCATGACATAAACTATTGAAATAATCCATACTACTGGATTGATATTGAAGTAAAGTCCCTCCTAAAAAAGTTCAGTATCCCAGCAATTATCACATCAGTTTTATGTGAGGCTGATGATATGTATTATGTAGCCACTGTCAGCTCATGATACATACACTGTACACCTACACTACAGTATGTACATGTACATACCACTATTTTCATTTTAGTGGTTACAACTGGAATACAACTTGTATCATCACATGACCAGCTTCAAATAATGAACACTGTATTTTATTCACATAGAACTGGGTGTTCCCTGCATGTAGTAAAGTCATGCTTTGTGTGGGTGTATTGTATCCAAGCCCTTGCATCCCTGTAGATCGATCTGGTATGAGTCTGATGTCATATTAGAATTCTATACCAGCATTCAGTATGTTAAATTTTACCACATCGGCTGATTTGGCTACAATTTTACATTGTGCCTATGGGAATTTGGGGGGGCTCTTTTAACATTTTCCAGGGCTATTTTAAGCATTTCAGGAGTGAAATCGCCCAGAGCCCCCGTGTATTCTTTCCCCTACAAAGTATGTTCATCAGTCCATGTACTGTACACTGTACAGGTACATGAATAATTATAGATACAAACTAAAAAAAAAAAAATAATGATAATAAGATAAGTGATCTAATAGATTAGAGATGTAAACTTTTCACCAAATGTTCCTTACTGTCTTTAGAAACAATTCTGAATGCATTGATCAACAACTCCAAATTATCAATGAATCACTAATCATCAATTCCATGTTTTCCCTTCAGCCTTCAGGTATCCAAGGTGATAGTCGTTGGTGATGTGTCAGTAGGCAAAACCTGCCTCGTCAACAGATTTTGTCATGAGGTTTTTGATCGGGACTACAAGGCTACCATAGGCGTCGACTTTGAAGTAGAGCGTTTCGATGTTCTGGGAGTACCATTCAATTTACAACTGTGAGTAATTTTTGCTCTCTATCTGATCAGGCTGTCAAGACCATACTTGTAGTACTTGGGATATTACATACACTGTACATGGACATTGTACTGTATTGTACCTACAGTATGCAATTGTAAATGTAGTGTAATCATGACATGTATGCATAATCACAAGTTGGTATGGTAATATACATAGTGTAGTTATTAATTGAAAGGGAACAAAAATCTGGTCATACATACTCTGTGCAATGGAATAAACAAGAAATTGTCAGACATTATAAGGAAGTTATTTGTGTTTTTAAAATGTAAATCTGTATCACTGCACTAGCTCTAATCCTGTTATCTTGCTCCGTAAATCCAAGAAAGACAACTGGTGCTCTGAGTAGTAGTGTCTTGTTTACATGTACACAAGAGCAATGAACATTCCAATCAGTATGTCATTGTGGACTAATCTATAGGTACTAGTTCTCATGATTTTCTCAAATTCATCTCTTCCTTATAATGCCTCACTCCAAATTTTTGTGCAAATGGTTTCTTAGATTTCTCTATTTGTATTTTATTCAATTTACTATTCATTTTTTGTAAAAAATTATGTAAATCTAGGTTGTGCACACATACCATATTATTCATTGCTCAAGAAGTCAACTGACTTATTCGGCAGCATGAACTGTTGCTATGTTAGGAGAGCCTCGTGTAATCGTTTGTGTCACTGCTGGCAGTGATTTAGTGTGTGTGTAATGTGTACATGTCTGTGGTTGTAGTAATTTGTCTTTATTTCTTTTCAAAAATACATTCATTCATGTAAATAGTATTCTTGTCATGTTCCCATTTTAACATCTGTTTATTATTATTATTATTGCATTAAACACCTGTACTGTGAAAATTATGTTGATATCAGCCTGTACATAGTACATGTACTGCATTAATGTACTTCCTAGTACACATGCTTTAGTGGCACACGTTTTCATGAGAGATACATACATGAACATGTGAATTGAGACCACAACAAAGTTTATTCATTAATGTGTATGCTTATCTCAGCTGACACAGTGTTGATACATGTATGATATGTACATGTGTGTAATGTTAACAAACATGTATAGTATATCCAGCTCAAAATGTAAAGTTCTGCCTTCTCATGATGAACGTGTGACAGTTTTGAGGGAAGCGATTGTATAAAAGTAGGAAGTACGCATGGAAAAGGAAGTACGCAGAGCATAAAGGAAATGTACATATTCCCCCTTCAGGGCTATTTTGGTAAATTTGAATGCAACGGTCTCTTCATGCACATAACAAATATAATTTCTCTCATAAGTAGTGATAAGGAGTACTGGGTATTTAGTGTGTATACAATGTACATTGTACATGTACCTGTGTGGGATACTGTACTCTACATCATAAGTTGATAGTTTAAGTAAAATTATGCTTGTACAATGTAACTCCAGCTTATGAAATAGCTGTAGTGCAGAAAGACAATCCTGTCCAACAGTACGTGTATGTGTAGTTTGAGTTAATGGTTTAATAAAAGTACAAGGAAACTTATATAACATACCGGTACATGTATTTTCAAACTATGGCGTCATGATGTCTGGATACTGTAATTCATATTGAACAAAGGACCACTTGATCAGTAAATAAGATTATATTACACTGCACAATTAAAGCATTGTCTTTGTTCAAGTTAATTAATCTGTGGCAATCAACTACAAACGGTGGTGGGTGGTGTGTAGACATAAGTGCTCTCCATAAAACAAAGCCACACACATAATTGTCCTATGGAAGCAGGTAGTAGTCAACCCTGTCTATAAAGAGACCACCCCAAGAGAAACAGAATAAGTGACCTTTTTCTTGTACACTGGCCCAATTAAGTGGAAACTGCACTGAAGGTATTTTAAGTGGTCTTTTTGGACAGTTGGGTTATTGTCATAGGTTTCACTGCTGTATACATTCAAAAGACACACTGCAGAGCTCAACAACTTTCTTAAAAGGGGTTTAGACATCCTTCTTTTTAGGGTTATTGTGTATCGGGGGGGGGGGGGGGCCTGTTTATTTTTTATATTTTAGGGGTCCAAAGTTCTAATTTCGTTTAAAAAACACGAAAATGATGTAAAAAGTATTCATAATTTTAAAATTATGATAAAATTCTTGCCATTATTCAAGATATGAATTTCAAGTGTAATTGAGGCTTTATGCGGTAAGAGAAAGGCTTCCTTCAATTAAAGGTTCATGTATAAAATTGTCTACTATCTTTACTAACAAGTGCATGTGTAACATTGATTAAGATACAACGCAGTGTATACATTATAAAGAGAGCTTTGGAGCAATAGCTCTCTTGTAATACAGAGCTTTTGACACAGAACAATAGGAACATGTAGAAGACATAATGGAGGTAGACATTTCAATTGTGTTCTTGTAGATTTGTGGTGTCTGGTTTCACAGTGTTTGAACAACCTGCTGTTTAGGACCCAACTAATGAATGGTTTCTATTCATTGAGAGTGAGTAATTACATCTTTTTGCAGGCAGACATTGCAAACATGGACAAGATGCTTAACCGTTGGAATTATATTTCATAGCCACTTTAAATACGATATTGCAGTTTTGTGTTGTTCCATATACAGCCTTGGATAAGATACTGAACCATTTACTGTACGTTTCATACTAGAGATTTATATGTCCAATAATGTTTACCATGACTGTATATTTACTGTGATGTGCATCTTTTAATACATACATGTACATTTATTTCTGTTGTGTGTGTGTGTTTGTAAAGAAAAACAAGGATAGAAGTTTACTGTATCATGGCTGTATGCGAAAAAAATGCAAATGATTTACTTTGGGAGTTATTGCTTATAAAATTATTTCACAAACTTGTTTTCTTTATGCGCACACCAGTAGCTAACAGAGTACATGTAGCTTATAAACAAACCACATCAAATTAAGGCTAAAGTGAAGATTGTGTTTTTTTTATACAGTATGTGAATTACATACATGTACATCTTACAGTATTTGGTGTGCGAGTATGCTCTAGATCAACATGTACATTTATTGTCTTGAATTTCTGTATTGACTTCTTTCATTGAAATCTCAGATGGGATACAGCAGGCCAGGAGAGATTTAAATGCATAGCAGCTGCATATTACAGGGGAGCTCATGGTAAGTGAGTTGCCCTGGTACGATACATGTAGAGACTGGTAATTGGACAGAGATATATTACGTATAAGTGGATTGATTGATTTGATAGGGATGTTCAAAACAATCTGAGATTTTTCCATTGTTTAGATAAGATGGGGAAGGGGAAGTTTGATGTCCACAATGTCATAGTGTCATACTGAGTTTATGATGTGCAATGTTGAATCATTTGATTCTAATCTCATTCTTGTTGGTCTGATTTATCTACAGTAAGTAATTCTTCCTGTGCCAAATGCAATACACCTTTATGGGAATTATGTGCGTTCCTGTTGAAAAGATGTACACATGGCATATAAAGAGCTATTATGACCTACAGTGTACTAAGGTGTTCTATTGAGAGATAATGTACATTGTGCTATGTTGAATCAGCTAATGATAATGTCCTTGCTATTCATCTTAGCATGTCGGGGGTGATATTAATTCATCTTTCAGTTCCCAACTAACAATCATCGTAGAAGCGTTGGGAGTATGTATAATGCATCCCTTATTCTGTGTGTATTTCTTCTGAATCCTTTTAGTTTTAATATTTCTTTTGTGCCAATAATGTACACTACAGCTCAAAGGAATTGGCATAGGGAAAGGGGAAGGGAAGAAAGGGAATGGGCCTCAATTTTAAACCATGGTATATTTTGTCCAGTTCAGCATGAAACACAATGCTTTTTAGGCTAAAGCATCATGTTTCATGCTGAACTAAACAAAATATACTGCGGTTTAAAACTGCGGCATCTTCCCTTTCTTCCCTTCCCCTTTCCCTATGCCAATTTCTTTGAGCTGTTGTGTATGTAAAACACATTGAATGGGAGATTGAAACTACATGTTAGTAGGGCATTTCAACTTTACTTTATAACGTTAGATGTGTTTATGTTATTCATTATGATATTGATATGTTACAGTTTAGTTTCACTTTCAGTTTAATATTTAGCTCTTGTGCGTCAAACTAGACAACACTTGAAGTATCAAAATAGTTCAGTGCTAGCATTAAAGGTAATTGAAGGAGGAACACCTTACAAGTGCATTCATACTGAAGATGTACACTGTAACCTATAATTGTACAAATACATGTACTGTACACACAGAGAAATTGAGAATGCTATAGTGTATTGGAAAGCTACTCACAGCTTTTTCCTTGCACTTTCATGATGAGATTCAGAGAAGGATGATGGCAGACAGGAAAAGAACAAGAAAGATTTATATTGGGATAATGAAAAGAATGTCAACACTACTGCAGCAATAAATATGATTTTTAAATTCAGCATTCATTATATACATATTGTATTTTAATTACAATGGCTATCTAATTGCTGTTTTAACAATTGTATGCCGTTATATGTGATATTGATGCATTTTCTTCAATTCATGGTCTTTATTTCCCCCATGACAGTGATAGTGATAGTCTTTGACATGAAGGAGGCATACACGCTGGACCATGCCAAGAGGTGGTACCAAGAGTCACTGCTAGAGAACGTGCACAACCCACACGTCTTCCTGGTCGGAACCAAGAGAGACTTGTGTGTAAGTAGATACCAGTCTTGTTCCTTCTCTCTGCATCATTATCTTCCCTGTCATCCTTGCATCATATTCATCTTTTCTTGATCTCTGCGATCTTCCTCATCCCTTTCTTTTTAACCTACAGCATGAATACTTCATCTTTTGAATATGTTTCATAATTCTTTTGATGTGAATCTTAATCCTAATCTATGAATTTTCCTATATCAATTTCATATTTGTTCTTTCTATTCTATTGCAAATGTGATTCTAACATTTCAATTTACCTCAGTTCAAAACATTTTCAGGGGTACACAGCTACACAACAGCTCAAAGGAATTGGCATAGGGAAAGGGAAGGGGCCTCAGTTTAAAATCGCGGAATATTTTGTCCAGTTCAGCATGCAACACGATGCTTTAGCCTAAAAAGCTTCATTGTTTCATGCTGAACTGGACAAAATATACTGCGGTTTAAAACCACAGGTCCTTTTCTTTCTTCCCTTTCCCTTTCTCTATGCCAATTCCTTTGAGCTGTAGTGTACATGTAGGCAAAATGCTGCTCAATTGGATTTGTGTGTGTTACTTGTGCAAAAATGCATACATGGCATATAAGGAGTGAAAGGACGGGTGCAATAACAACAAATTGTACATTGTTTTGCCAGCATTCATTTGGTATGCTATCCACCTGTTTTAAAACCTTTGTGTACCAAACAAGCTGCTGTTCCACATGATTCGTGTGTGTGTTTATTGCGCAAAAATGTGCCTTTGCGCATTAAGAGGTAATGTAAAAAGGGAAAGAAGTTATTGTACATACAACCTTTGAAAGTAGATTGACTGTTATCATCATCATCATTATCATTAATACTTTTTGTGTAGGAGAAGTAGTAGAATGATGATACAAGTACATTCAAAGTTGTTGACTCTATCAATGTTAGATGGAATAAAAGTTAAAAAAAAAAAGAGATTGTTGTTATAGTATCAAACATTGGTGATTAATTATGGTCCTATAAATACATGTACATGGATGGCAGTTGTGGGTTAAGTATGAGGTTATTGAACTTTCAATCAAAAGTGTCCATATGGGAGGGGGGAGGGGGTACTTACAGAAAAATAAAACGGGTAAGAGCATGCATTCCTATTGCCACAACATGTAACATCAAATTACAGAGCTAAGGCTGTATGTCTCAGAGCTGCCTTTTTCTGTGAAGAAATGGTGGTGGTGGTGGTGGTGGTGGGGGGGGGGGGGGGGGGGGCGTGCAAGTGTGGTTTATAGGGCCTTCTCAGCATAACAGCCTTTGCGGCCTCTATCACCTCATCTCCTAAAGTAAAGTAAAGTAAAGTGTTTATTACATGGAGTACCGGTACGTTACATATACTTGCGTCAGTTTTCATGTTGGGAGACCTTTTATCTGATCATATTAATTACTGTAGAACAGAATATGTTAGAAATACTTGGCTCAGGTCATGTTTACCTGTTGTTTTATTCTTAGTCTATGAATTGAGACACATTTTCTTTTATCACATTAGTTTCTATAGTGTTGAGTATATTACATATAACGAAATACTTGCCTTTTTCTTATTCTCACAGTTTATGAATTGGGACAGCTTGTATCTGCTTAACTTGGGTACATGTACATTAGACTATAAAATAAGTTAGAAGTCCTCCCATCTATACATTGTACCTGCATTACATCAAGAAGTACATATAACATTCTCCATACATGTAGATTCACTATACTACAGTGCTCCATGCTGTACCAAGAAGTTTATTTATACATTTACATGTATGTACATGTCCTTGTGATATTTACAAAGTTTGCATACTTGCGCATGATGAGTACAGAACTTTGATCTATTTGGAGTGTGTGTCGATAGTGAGAGTTTGTTGTTATGAACAGGAAATGTCAGTGAGCTAGGTGAAGGGATATTGTTAAAACAGGCAAACAGACTTTTAACAGGAAAAGATGTGCTTTAGATACGATTAGGATGACTTATGATGTTTGATCCTTTGTGTAGAATCAATCAAACCTGTGAAATGTACATTTGAATCGCAACAAAAGATTTCAGATTATATAGTTTTAAAATGAGTGAAGTACCGTAGGTTGGCTCAGTTTGCTCAAGACTGAGATGCTTGGAGAGACATCACTCTGAGAATGTCATTTACATGACAGGGTCACTAAACCTGCCCTTGGACAGATCACAAAAACATGTAACAGAAACAAGGTTTTAGACTATTGTGTATAAGATCATGATCTGAAATTGAAAATTTGCAAAAAATTATATTTTATGTGTTTTATTTGGAAATCAAATGAACTGTTCTTCTGAAAATGTGAAATGTTCACCAACAAATTCTGTAATAATTGTTGGCAAATATGGATGTACAATATCTAAAAATGGATAAGTTCTTAATATACTCTTTGGATTTCTACAAATTATTAGAGGTGTTGACAAATTCCTGATTTATTTGGGAAATATTATGAAAAATGTGATAATCTTTAACAGGAAATATGCATTTTTCAATACCACATATCCTTGAAAACCGTTGTTTCATGCTCCGATAATGCTGTGGTTACTGGTTAGGCAGTTGGACAACAAGTAGAACAACCGCATTAGCCACATTGCAGTGGTCCATAATGTTATTTTTACTGTGCTACACGTACATAAGTCATTGATACCAGGTGTGAAATGCACATGCCTTGAGAGTGAAGACTATGCTGTAATGTCACAATCAATATTGCAATTTACTTTTGACTGTTGTTCAAGCAACATATATTGCACATGAAGTCAAAATACAAAATGATGGAAAAGTGCTGACTGTTTGTTTACAATGTAAAAGAGAGTGATGTGGAGGTGCAAACATTATATTTAATAATGGTAATGGAATTTGGTCTCGTGTAAGAAATGTACATGTAAAGTGGACATATACCATGCAAGTTATAGCCAGAGAATCAAAATAATATGTAAGCTGTAAACCCTAAAATTTGGCAGAATTCTAACTAAGATATGACCATATTTTCATGCTAGAGTTTGCTTGTATAGCTTTGTTAAGTGCTTGCGTGATCTCAGTTTATAATTCAACAAATAAATACAAAACGCATATTGTACAGGTATGTACTTGTAGTGTGCCAATACCAAATTATGAATGTAGCTAACAGTGTAAATTCCTGTGTAAAGCATTAACAGAAAACGACGCTCTCTTGTAAACTTAGTGTACAGTTTAGCCCATTGCAGAGTGCACATACATGGACATAGTAGAAGATACCTACTGCACTGTATTTATGTTCTGTGCATGTGAATGTAATTTGTTATTCAGCTGACGTATCATATTGTGTTGTATGCATTCTTGTCTCCTGACAGTATACTGTCTACCAGATAAAGAGTTTGAAGGAATTTGACACTTGACCTTTTAGCAAAGTATATATATGGCAATTTTCGTAGCAATTTTCTACTGTGTATGTACATATATATGCAGGACATGAACATGTACGCAATGTTTTGTTTCTGTTCTTCTGTAGCTGGGCAAAGGTGAAATACCCAGTATGTTTGTGGTTACAAGGTAAATAAAATTTTATAGGATCAATCAAAAGCTGAGGGAAATTTTCTTGGCAAATATTGTCACTGTTTTGCCATGTCATGTGAGTCCATATAGATACCAGGATTTACTTGGTCAGGAGTTTGTTTTCATAACTGAACATGGAAGGAGAAAAAGAAAACAAGTATGATAAACTGTATGTAGAATATGTGAAAAAAAAGGTATTTATAAGATTAAAAAAATGAGCAACATAACAATGATGAGAAGAAGGGAATTGGAGGATGGAGAGGAGAAGATAAACAAATAAGAAGAAGGAAAAGATTGAGTAGAAGAAGGAGGAGATGAAGAAGAAGAAGAAGAAGAGGAAGTAGAAGAAGAAGAAGAAGAAGAAGAAGAAGGAGGAGGAGGAGGAGGAGGAGGAGGAGGAGGAGGAGGAGGAGGAGAAGGAGAAGGAGAAGGAGAAGGAGAAGGAGAAGGAGAAGGAGAAGGAGAAGGAGAAGGAGAAGGAGAAGGAGAAGGAGAAGGAGGAGGAGGAGGAGGAGGAGGAGGAGGAGGAGGAGGAGGAGGAGGAGGAGAAGAAGAAGAAGAAGAAGAAGAAGAAGAAGAAGAAGAAGAAGAAGAAGAAGAAGAAGGAGGAGGAGGAGGAGGAGGAGGAGGAGGAGGAGGAGGAGGAGGAGGAGGAGGAGGAGGAGGAGGAGGAGGAGGAGGAGGAGGAGGAGGAGGAAGAGAAAGAGAAGAACGAGAAGAAGACGAGGGAGAAGGAAAAGAGGAGGAGGGAAAAAGGATAAGAAATAGAGAAGGAAGATAAAGAAAGGAGAAGAAGAAAGAAATTCACTCGAAAATTGTAAACATAACTTCCATAATATGTCAAGTCTTATCCAGCAACTTTTGACATGAAAAATGAATCTCCTCAAAAAGGATCCTGATCTGAAAGCATGATTACCCAAGTGTCAAGTATGTGTTAAAGCCAGCTTTGTAAG
>OZ022583.1:7608020-7933003 GCA_963669155.1 Arbacia lixula | reverse complement strand
TCAAGTATGTGTTAAAGCCAGTTTTGTAAGATAGAAATTAAAAGGGGTAAAATCTGGACAATGTTGATTAGTTATTGGGAAGATTTATTACTACCTTCTTTGAAAAATAGAGATAAAGTGTGCATTGCATATTTTTCTTATTCTTTGTTTTAAAAATGTGGATTGATGATGAGTAAGTGTGCTATAATGTAGCAATTTAAGTGTCCATTTTTCATGTTCTGATTGCATCAAATTAAACTATAATATGCTGCACTAAAGTTAACAATGGAGTCAAAATATGAGGGTTTTTTTTAAATTAATGTGTCACAGAAAGGAGTGTCTTTTTATTCATTCCATTGTTCTTTCCCTTGTCCAGGAAAAACCAGAAGATGTTCATGAGGTGGAGGCTGCTGCCATGAAGGTTGCTAAGGAGATCAATGCAGAGTACTGGTCTGTGTCATCGTTAACAGGTCAGCAGGGTCATGGGGATGATCATTGTCATGGTGATGATGGGGGTGCTGATGATGGTGATGGTGGTGATGATGATGGAAATTATGGCTTTCATGATGGTGATGATGGTGGTGGTGATGATGACAATGATGGCTTTGATGATAGTGATGATGATGGTGGTGATGATGACAATGATGGCTTTGGTGATGGTGATGATGCTGGTGGTGATGATGACAATGATGGCTTTGATGATGGTGATGATGCTGGTGGTGATGATGACAATGATGGCTTTGATGATGGTGATGATGGTGGCGGTGATGATGACAATGATGGCTTTGACATGGTGATGATGCTGGTGGTGATAATGACAATGATGGCTTTGATGATGGTGATGATGCTGGTGGTGATGATGACAATGATGGCTTTGATGATGGTGATGATGGTGGTGGTGATGATGAAAATGATGGCTTTGATGATGGAGATGATGGTGGTGGTGATAATGAAAATTATGTCTTTGATGATGGTGATGATGGTGGTGATGATGACAATGATAATGATGGTGGTTGTGGTAATATTGCTGCTTGTGATGGTGGTGATGGTAATGCTCATGATAGTGATGGTAGTGATGGGCATAGTGGTTTTGATCGTGTTTATATTGATGGTGATGGTAGTGGTGTTGATGAGGAGGATAATGGTTTTGATGATGGGGGTGGTAGATAGAGGTGGTGACGGTAATGGTGATGGTGATGGTGTCTATATTGATGGTGGTGGTAGTGGTGTTGATGATCAGGATGACGGTTTTGATGATGGGGGTGGTAGATGGAGGTGATGATGGTGATGGTGCCGATGTCGATGGTGATGGTAGTGGTGTTGATGAGGAAGGATAATGGTTTTGATGATGGTGGACAGTAGATGGAGATGGTGATGATGGTGGTAGTGGTGGTAACCGGTAATGATGAAATTGATGGGGTGATGAATGTGTTAATGGTGACAATAGCAGTGTGGTGATGATGACATTGGTTGTGTGATGCTGATGTTGATGATGACAGTGGCGGGGTGGTGAAAATGGTGGTGGTAATGGATATGATTGTGATAGTGATGACAGTGGTGGGTGGTGATGTTGGGTGGTAGCGGTAGTGATGATGATAATAGTAATCGTGATGTTGAGTGGTAGTGGTAGTAGTGATGATGATGGTAGTGGTGGTGATATTGGGTAGAAGTGGCAGTGATAATGAGAATAGTTGTGATGATGATAATAGTGGTGGTGATGTTGGGTGGTAGGTGTAGTAGTGATAATGATGGTAGTGGTGGTGATATTGGGTAGAAGTGGCAGTGATAATGAGGATAGTAGTGATGATGATAATAGCGGTGGTGATGATGATGGTAGTGGTAGTGATGATGGTGGTAGTGGTAGTGATGCTGTTCATGATGGTATATGTGGCAGTGGTAGTGGTGATCGTGGTGATGATGGTAGTGGTGATGGTGGCGGTGATAATAATAGTGATGATGGTGGTAGCGGTGTACCATATGTGTCCAAATAACGGTAGCTAAAATAGTTTTGAGATTAGGGCAACAATACTGCAATTAGTGTCCGGAACAATTAACATATTATGCAGTAGCCCAAATGGTCAAGTACAAATAAAACAATGTGTTACACCTTTCATCATGTAACTTTAAAAGTTGGTACGATGGTGATATGCTCTCATAGAATGATTACAAAAGGACTTATCATATTGCCATTTTATGATGCGTACATTTATTAAGAGAAGAGGAGAAGAGGGGGAAATCTTCAGAGTCAACAAATAGACATTGAAATCTCTGCAACTTGTTTCAAATCTATCATCCCTTTTAGGTCAGAACGTGGAGGAGTTCTTTAACCGCCTCGCAGGGATCACCTTCAACTCATCAGTGCTGAAAGCCCTGGAAGCCCTAGAAGCGAGGTCAGCCGACAGACAGATCGCCATCGCACAGACCAGCGAGAACAGGATAAGTAAGTCCCAATCAACTACAATCCCTTAAAGACAGGGTGCCACATTTGCTAAAGTCACAAAACTCAGCAGGAATAAGCAGTATACCCTAACCATAACATGTGTAAAATCTGATAGTCATAGCCTCACAAAACTTTTCAGGAAAAATGAAAAACTATTGATGTTTACGTTTGAAATCTAGCCACCATAGTCTATCACAATCACATTGCTCTTGTCAGTGCGTAATGCACCATACACCATGGGCATGCTCCCATTGAACGCATGCACTGCTGCCTGCTGGTCCCTGTGTTTTTTTTTAAAGAATTGCAACAGATATCAGTCATAACTCTTTAAATGAGAGATAGGGGATGGGACTTGCGATTGATTCAGACCAAACCCAACACTTTATAGAGATAGAGCCCTGGGTGGTGTTTCACCAAGCTGTTCGTAAGTTACGAACGACTTTACGAACGTCTGGTGATCCCCTCTTGTGCTAAGTCAGATTCTCAGTGAACAGAGTGTGGTATTGCATTTTGCACAAGAAGGGATCACCAGTGGCTCGTAAAGTCGTTCGTAACTTACGAACAGCTTGGTGAAATACCCTCCTGGTCCTTGCCACAAGGTCCAACCTGATATTTAACCGTTCCAAATTCTGTACACTCCGAAGTATAATTTGATATAAAATAAAAGATTGGGGTGTTATTTTGGCTGAGAACCCATCATATGATCAACAGGACAGTCTTCCGGGAAATGAAAGCTCCATATTTGTGGTAACAGGTTATATACCTGTACATAAAGATGCCAGTACATGTACTTGTATGGTCTGTTCATTTTTCACAAAATACTGTTTCTTACAATGTGGAGTTGATGATGGCATATCCATATCAGGACGTTGCTGCAGTTATGGTGCGCCTACACAGATCTCTATCCTGTGCTAATCTGTATTCTCATTTTGACATTGTTCTTGACACACTGTGGAGTATTTTTTTTTAAATCATGGGGGAAAGGGTTTGCACTAGTGACAAACTATTCTTTTTCTTCATCTTCGTCCGTCTTCCAGAACTGAAGCCCGACCCCGTAGATGCAGGAGGAGGAGGGAAAAAGAAAGGCGGTGCCTGCTGCAATAATTGATGACTGTTATTTCCAGCCGAGAACTCTTCTCACATTTCTCCCAAATCCCGGCTAGAGGTGGAGAGTCAGCTATGTGTCGACAGATGAACAATTCCTTGTGTGGGACAGCACATGTGGCTTCGGGGTTTGAACTGAGGACCTACTCCGCCATCAGACACCATAGTGATGAATCTAAATTCAGTTTGCCCTTTACCAAGTGAGAGAGGAAGAATGAGGATAGCGTGTATATGGCAGCTTGCTGGACAAGTGTACATTCAGAAATGATAAGAAAATACAGAAAAAATAAGCACTTCTTGGTGAATATGTGTGTTAGAAAAGTTGTCGTAGATTCAAGCTAGATAGAAGCAAATTTTGAGAGTAGACTTTGCATGGAGTTTGGAATATGGGTGAAGGTGTGTGTGTGTGTGTGTGTGTGTGTGCGTACACATGTATTGAAATTGGAATCTATAAAAGAGAAAATCTATTGAAGTCACTGTGATGTAAAATATATAGTCATTTTTGCCTTATGTTCTCTCTTTCTTCTCTTTCCTTTTTTAGTTTTTTTTTTCCCTCTCGTTCGTTTATGTGTTGAAAAATGAAATGTAACATATTTACATGTGTATTTGACACATGATTATATCAATCACCTACATTGCATGGTGAAAATATGAAGAGAATTTATAGTACTCTACATTCAGCAGGAGATCATGAACATTTAAACAAAAGTCCTTTCAAAATCTGTCAAATTTGTAAGTACTGTTCATTTATATTTTAAAAGGAAAGTCTACCCTGAAATGAAGTTGGTTTTAATAGAAGCAGAAACATGAAAGAAACATATTAGTTAAGATTTAACGGAAACTCGTCAAAGGAAAAGAAAGTTCTGATTTTATTAATTTTCATTTTGTGACCTCACATGCGAGTTGTTCTCGCATGCGTCGTGTACTAATTTTTTGGAAAATGCCCATTTTCACAAAAGCATAAAATTATACCATGTAAGCTGTGCATTTGATGTATCATTAGACTTGTGTTTTTACATACATGCCTCTCTGAGAAAGAGTAATTCCTTCATCAAAGCCAGAAGAAAAAAGCAATTTATTGAATGATTACAGCACACAACGTATGGGAGCGCATCTCGCACGTGACATCACAAAATAAAACTTAAAAATGTCATAACTTCCTAATTTTTGATGGATTTTTGTCAAACCATAACCAATATGTTGCTTTCATTTTTCAGCTATAATTAAAACCAACTGAACTTCAGGTAGACTTTCCCTTTGATACTCAAGGTACTATTTACATTTGTGTACTTCACTCTGACGCATCTTTGCTGTTACTAAATCAAACATAATAAACTTCATTAACTTGTTATACGATAAAAAGAATATTTGTATAATTTGTACTAAAAACGGATTATGCTTTGCAAGAATTTATACTGTGTTATGAATGGAAACCTTGCCTTTTATAATTGATATGATGTTGCTTGAAAATATTTTGAATAACAAGTACTCTTGTGGCATTAAATCATTAAGTTGTCAATTTTACCTTGATAATTTTGTAACGTCATCGTGGTACTATCATTTTTGTATTAATTTTGTGCTTTTTGAAACTCAGAATTACCTTTTTCCTTTTATACAAATGTTTGCACTTTCAGTTTTATGTAATGACACATGTAATCCATCTACCTTGAAAAGCAGAACACAAATGTGAATTCTTACTTTCAGATGATTTGAATATTTTACTTTATCTTTTAAACCTTTGTTTTGAATGAAAAGGGAATATGAATTCCACATGAACAATTGTTTCATTATTTTGTTTATCACTAAGTCACATTCTATCATCACTTACTGATTTCTGGAAAATGAAAGTGAAAGAAAGAGGACAATGTGGTGTTTGATTTGTTAGAGGAACCTTGAGATAGAAATAAAGAATGATTGAAAAATAAGAAAAGGGCATGATAAATGAAACAATAGGAACTAAATGATCATCTTGTACAGAGTGTAAAACTAAACAAAAAGTGCTTTCATAAGTGATTCACATGTAAACGTCCTGTTCGTATGGGGTCCTGTGTAACACTGTTAAAATCATGTGCTTTCATGCATTTGGTGCTGCTGGTGAATTTATCATTATATCGGTAATTGTTTTATGGTGCTGAGATGGCAAATTAATTTCTCTGCATGAAACTGATGAAATAGTAGACTTTGCAAGCAATACAAAAATCCGTATTTAGTGAAGTCCCTCCAAGAAGTGTGCATATTTGATTTATTAAAAGTGTGTTACATATGTGAAACATAGTTCCATATATAACTAAGTTTATAAATTTATATAAACAATTTAAGATTTTTAGAAGATTGGTACATGTAAGAATGATCTGTACAATATTGCTTCAGTGCTATTCAAAGTACTTTATTCAATAGTACTGTAACCTGTTCCTTATTGTGCACACATATTTGCGGGCTGGCTTTTTTCCCACTCATATACTAAGCAGCGTGAATCCCGTGTAATTTGTTATACAGAAAATAGACAACATGATGTGACTTCCCTATAGGGCACAAGTAAGCCACACACATTTGATTACTGCAGTTCCATAGCAAATTTTGACATCCAAACTGGAGCAGGGTTAACAAAGCCAGAAAATCTAACCGTGAGCAACAGGTTAATAACGAATGTAGGTTTTCTTCACTGTGTACCTAAAGACGGGCATCTTCACTCATCTGTTCTGAAAACTTTTCTTTTTTTTGGTCGAAAATCACCTTTGCTTGTTCCTAGGTTGGACACTTTGTTGAACAAAATAGTTGGACATGCTTTTTATGAATAGATACAGATACTAAACATACTCAAATTTCATGCTCGCATCTCTCTCATCGTTAGCCTAATGTCAATGTATTTCTCCGCTTTCCTTGCACAAATATATTCTTGACCAGGCAGATCGGCGTGAATGTGTGTATTTGATTTTGCTATGTCAGGCAAACCTTAAGGAAGCTTTGGGATTGCCATTGGTAACCTTTGTTAAACAAGCATGCGTTCAGTTTGAATATTTCAGTTAAACCTGACTAATACTTTAACATCTCATGTCATAGACTTACGATCTTTAGTCTATTTCAATGAATGTTTAAATGATTTATTCTTTAATCTATTTCAATGAATGGCTGTAATTGATAATAGTGCTGCTCAAGATGCCACTTGCCACTTTCTTTATTTTAACATTCCAATATGTGATTCAAGCTTTAACATAATCATTCTTTTGAGAGAAAAAAATGTGTACTGATGTTTGCTGCAGGGGTCAAAGGCAGTTGATAGCTAGAGCTGCAGTTGCCTTCTATTAGTGGATGTGATATGGTAATGTACTTGAACTCTCTCATTACCTTTGGCATGACATGTAGTAAACCCCTGGAGTATTCAAGTTTAACCCTAGGTTAACCCTGTGTGTGCCAGATAAGCTACTGCTCTATGGAGTCTGTGTGCATTACTTGTGTAAAAATACATGAAGTGTACACAAAGAGTTAATGGGTAGGTGAAGAAATCCCCAATACAAAGTTTGTTGTTAAACATTTGAGGAAATCCCAGCAAATTGAGATAATTTGGGGGAAAAAACATAACCACTAGTCCTGAAATCTTGCATGGCAGAGTTGTGTAGTCCCATGTGCAAGAAATCTTGTGAGTTGATTATCTGTATGTGGCTCTAACACATTTAGTAGGTAATCTTTGATGCAATAAGAAGAAGCTGATGTGAAAAGAACCAAGGCAAAGATATGCCATTTAGGGCAGAACAATCCACATGATTTAATTATTGAATTAGATTTAAGTAAAAGTAGTTGCAAATATTTTTTCCCACTTCTAGTGTCATTATACCTTCTACTTGTAGTACCTACATACAGTACAGATGGCCTGTCGTGTGTGCTACTGTATATGAGCTGATAATGTTATGTATATACATGTTTATATATCTCTATATATTCTGCTCTTCCAGTAACCGATGAAATATACGTATGTGTATATACAGTGTAACTTGCTTATCATTTGGTTCATTTATTGTCTACTGGGTATATATTTCTCTGCTGTTTTCTTTATCTGACTTTATCCTGATTTCTTCCATTTCATTGTTCGTTGTGAGCCATTACGTTGTATTTTTGACACGCATCTTCAACCTTGGTGACGGGTAAAGTAAAAACAAAATGTAATATTTATCTGCTCCTTTACCAAGTAACACGTCTCACCCCCCCCTCCCCCCCCCCCCTCTCTGCTCTCCCCCTCCCAGTCCCATTTGAACATTTGAACACCCCACCCCCCTTTGTGTCCCCCAACCCTACATAGTCATCATGAGAGGTGTTGTATGTATTTAGCTGGCATGTTTCTAGTTACAATTTTTTTTTCAAATCAACAACAGCTGCCAGTTGTTCTTACACCCAAAGAAACATACAATAGTATTTGGTTTGAACTTTCAGTACAATTCCCCACCTCCATGCTTGTGCTGCTTGATTTTCCCTTGCTACATTTTCAATAAGAAAATTGTATTATAAGTATTATAATATTCAGTTATCAACCGTGCATTAGGAAAGGGTGTATGGAATATACCCCCCCCCCCCTCCCATTTCTCTGCTCATATGGTGTTGAACCTCTGTGGACAACTCCTCGAAATTAATTTGTGAAAGACTGTAACACATGAGTAAAATATTTTTAATTAGAAGTAAGTTTAATGAGAAATGTTTGTCAGTCAAATATTTGAAACATGTGTACTAAAGGCATTGAAATATGCTGCCTAAATGATGTGTACTTACATATTGATAATTATGTAGATTTTACATCATTGTACTAAAGCTTTGCATGATATTGTATCCTTTATGTAATTATACACTTTTTCAAGACTATTTTCTCTTGTAAAGTGTCAAGTTTTGAAAATTGTCAAAGAGCAATGGACCAAGTGTATCTGCAAAATTATCCGATTGCAGTACTTGTAAGTCCTTCACATAATGTCTTTGTTTTTTCGCTTCAATATCTGGGCAAATGGGTTCTGATGTTTTCATATTCATATTGTGGTAACGTTTTCTTGTTAGTATGGAAAGGAGCTGGAATTTCTATTTTCTTGAATATTTATTGTTAAATAGAGTACAGTGTACTATAATACTTATGTGATATATGAAACTAAATTGGACGTGAATCAATTTGTAAACGTAGACTGTAGTAGAATATATATCAGTCAGTTAATAGACTGTTCTTGGTTTGGTCTTTACTCTCTATTTGCAGTGTGCAGCATTATAATGCTTGAAATATTCATGGCATGGGCCAGTTGTATTTAAACCTATATCCTTTCATTCTCTTTTTTAAATTAAGAATAAAATGCAACGTTATGACAGGAATAATGTGTGATTGCATACTTATTTCTTTTATGGGCTGGTGCAGGAATATAGTTAATCTTCATTATATCATATCTATTTTAAACACCTTCACTCAACAATCTTTCAACACCTTGACATAAAATAACACATTAATAAGTACACCAACCAGTTTAGATTGCATTAAGAAATTTATTCAGATTCTAAAACAACAATTTTGTTTTACATCCACATATATAGTCATTGAGTAAAAAATAATCAAATTACGCTATATATATACGTTTGATGGCAAACAACTTTCTTTTCTTTCACAGATATGAAACTTCATAATTTTCACCTATCAAGACAATTACACTATAAACAATAAGCAATTAAGGGCAAATACAGAGTTTTCAATGTCCATTTTATTATAAAACACACCCCTCATGAACGTGTTCAAAGCAACTTAAGAATATAGATATATATTTGACTTCACACTTTCTCCACATTTGAATAGATTTTTGTACTAACTTCTTGTTTCCATATCAGTCTAGTGACAATGAGTATGCTTTGCTAACTACGTGAATGCACAAGTGTATGGATTGGTGAACATGACCACAAAGATGGAATGCTAAAAACTATGAATGTTTTGACACTGCAATCTAAAGCATAGGTTTCCCAACATGATATATATATTGATTGCAAATATGTTATCAATCCAGCCCAAAAGCAATTAATGATATCATTTGTTCGATACAAGACAAATTTTGAACTTCTTGTAACTTTAAGTTTTCATCATATCTATTGACGCAAATAGTACCATATTTTTAGGCAATGCCCATATCAAATTTGATGACTTGTTAAAGTCATCCAACAATTTTGATCGGCTAATGAAAACAAATTACTTCATCTATTGAATTTTCCTCAAAATTCTCTCTTTTGTGTTCACCGTATCACACATACCTATGGTCTATAACACAGTATTATTAATACAGTTTGCTTATTTAGGGAAAGTCACTCAAATCAATCAGTTGTGTGATAATGATTTGAGCTTATAATATAAACTAGGGTACAAACATAAGGAAAAGCAGATATCAAATTGACACAGAAATTACTGCACCAGTCAAACTCCTGAAACTGTTATCCTGTGATTGTCTGCACTATCATGAATCTAAACATTCTTATTTTCCATTAATATATTGCTTTACCTATATAAAGTATACTTTATCAAATGCATAATTCACAGTAGATAAAAATCTCCAACAAAGCTGAAAATGTCAACTAAATACAAATTTCAATAGTTTGTACATGAATAGGATATCAATAGTGAATAAATTTAATCAAGAAATCAATTACTCACACTTACTCACATTAACTTGTTTTTCATATGCAAAACAAAAAGCAATGTAACTTATCAATGAAATCTTATTTTGCTACATATTAATCATAATATTTACTCTGCAACATCTAAATATATCAAAATATAGCAGAACTACATCACTTTTGGGCTTTATGAAATGCTAGGTAATTGGAACAATGATGTTTACAAATAGCTCAAAGGAGATGAAAGCACTATTGAAGGTATTCAATTTTAGGTACCAAAGCTAATTTGCAAGTGTAGCGAGATACAATTTCATTTTCAGTAAATAGAAAGCTAACCCAATCACCCATTTCAGCGTTGCTCTATAGCAATACAATGTAAAATTAGATACGACATGTATTCAAACCAAAATTGGCACAAGTATTCTGAGAAATACTGTGTTAATAATGATGTTTCTATCCTCCAAGTGGCAAGTATGATAAATAGAACCCCTGATAATTTCTTCAAATCTAACACGCAGAGAAATGAAAGATCATATTTACATCACATATATTATAACTCTTAATATACTCTCAATGTGCTAATTCCTCTTCAGTGGCAATATCTGACATTAGTCTTTATTATGTAATTGGACATAATATTCAATCACTAATTTGTTATAATGATGTGTTCAGCAAAATACTGCATTCTTATTCATCATTTTACAAAGATCTAACCCCACCTAACCCCACCCTTTTATGAAACTACCTCTACAATCACAATTGACACGGACAAGAAAGAAGTATTTCCTGACACAAGTGTGCCTACATTATACTTAACTATTATTATATTAACTGTAAGAGTACAAATATGAATTCACATGAAAAATGAAAAGAACACTTGTTACACAGAAGAATGATGACAACACAGAACTTGAATAAACATTTAAAATACTGGTAGTAACGAGTGTTGTGTTAACCCTCATTTTACCACACGCCTTAAGAATACAACAGATGAAAACATGAATGGGCCTTGAAATACTATAAGAATAATTGTTGATGTAGCACATATACACCCATCATAATTGATGCATAAATTTCAAACATTCTTACTCGTAAGAAAATTCGAGCAAAGCAGACGGCATACCACGGCCGCCACACAATAGTTGCTATTACAGACAAGGTACTTGACTCCTCTTTTTCAACTGCTCGTGATCCATTACACTGCAATAAAGCTTTCCGAAATGTGGCTATATACTCCAATATATATCCACTTTCTTAATAACTCTCACACTATTAGAATATTTCCATTACATTGACCTTATACTGACTTAAAACAAAATAAATCTATTCAAGGTATTTTGTTTTTTCAATGACTAATTTACAGGCATTTTTTGTTATGAGAGAGAAAAACATGGTTCCTTGTTTCTGCTTGAACCCTGAAACTCACAAAATAAAACTGATGTTTGGAAGAATTCCCCTGATACCATGCAAAAACTAGAGCAATTCGACTGCCACGCAGTCGATAAATATGCCTCCGCCTCTTTGCTATTCTCAGAAAATGTGTATGTTTGGTGGGCAATGTACCATTGCTCCTATGTGAAATGAAAATATCACATTTTCTTTTTTCAAGTTTAGCTAAGTTTGGCAATGTTCATTGACTTTTGACCTCTTACTTCTTTGACTTCCAATCTAACCAGTCTGTCTAAATCCATCCTTGCATCAAGTTTATTTAAAATTAGCCAATTTGGGGTGAAGTTTATTGACCTTTGACCTTTCAGGAATTTTACCTAAACTTCACCAGTCTACCTCCATAAAGTGATACATCTCTGTAACTAGGTTTGGTTTGAATTGAATCATCAGTATTGGATTCAATATGAAAAATATCGATTTGGGGGCAATTTTTAGCCAATTTTGGCAAAGTTTATTGACCTTTGATCCCCGACCATCAGTCTAGCAGTGATCCATCTTTGCACCATGTTTGGTTGGTATTGCTCCATTGGATTTGGATATATTTTAAAAATTATCACTTTGGGGGCAATTTTTAGCTAATTTTTGGCAAAGTTCATGGACCTTTGACCTTTGAACTCTCAGGAGTTTTACCTAAACTTTCACCAGTCTACCTCCATGAAGTGATACATCTCTGTACCATGTTTTGTTAGAAATGTGACATTGGATTTGGATTTGGAATTATTGTAAAAAATATCAATTTTTGCAAAGTTCATTGACCTTTGACCTCTGACCTTCCAGGAATTTCACCAATGTCACCAGTCTACCCCCAAGTAGTGATCCATCGTTTCACTATGTTTGGTTGGAATTGCACCATTGGATTTGGATTTATTGTGAAAAATTTAAAGTTTGGGGCAATTTCTAGCCAATTTTGGCAAAGTTCATTAACCTTTGACCTCTGAACTTTCAGGAATTTTACCAAAAATGTCACCAGTCTATCCCCTAGTAGTGATCTATCTTTGTACCATGTTTAATGGAAATTGCATCCTTGGATTTGGATTTACTGTGAAAAAGGTCAATTTTTGGCAAATTTTCACAAATTTCATTGACCTTTGACCTCTGATCTATCAGGAATTTTACCAAAAATGTCACCAGTCTATCCCCAAGTAGTGATCCATATTTGTACCATGTTTCATGACAATTGCATCCTTGGATTTGGATTTATTGTGGAAAAGGTCATTTTTGGGCAATTTTTACAAAGTTCATTGACCTTTGACCTTTGACCTCAATCAGATTTGACCCCAATTTTACACACTTCATTAGTTTTATGCAATTCATACATGAACCAAGTTTGAAGCAAATCTGCTTGACGGTTCTCAAGATATTGCCTTAACGGATTCGGGACGGATTCGGGACGGACGGACGGACGGACGGACAACCCGAAAACATAATGCCTCCGGCCACTTCGTGGCGGAGGCATAAAAATAGTACGTCACTTTCCAACTGCAGGAACAAGAAAGGGAAAGCTGCATCTTAATTACTTTCAAATCCATATGATATCACAGAGCTGTATCACAAAGGAGAGTTTAAAAACAGGAAATGAAAGAAAAAGGGAAGTAGTAGGTTTCCCTATTCTAAGAACAGCATCCTTTTAGAAAGTCAGGGCTACAGTCAGGAACTCCTGGCAGATCAAGACTTTGAAACAAAACCTTTCAAGAAGGCTGCTTCCCCCCCCCCCCCCCCCCAAAAAAAAAAAAAAAAAAAAAATATATATCTTTAACTGTTTCTTAATCTATGCCACTTGCAAAGTGATATGTATAAATTGGCATTACCACTATGTGTAATGAGATTGACAGATCAACTTCAGAATGGCTATGACAGCGTGGTTTTGAACCATTAGGGAACCTCGTATTAACATTGACACTACAGGAGTTAAGCTTACCTGAAAATAGTTTTTGTGATCCAAAGCAACACCAAAGGCACATTCTTTATCTTGCAATACATCAGGAACACATCTCATAAAGAGATACGATTGATCTGAATTGATCCCCAGCCCAATCCCCTATCTCTAGTGTACAGTTACGATTAATATCTATAGCAAGTCAAGACAGGACAGGGCCCAGATGGTGCTGTGGTTTAGCGGATTAGTAAGTGGACTTGACATCAGGAGGATTGTGGGTTCAAATCTCTGCTGAGGCATTTAACGTCCTTTGGCAAGACATTTATTTCACATTTTTGTTACCTGCAACATTTAAATTCTCTGACTCAACACGTCATACCAATGAGGTTAGCGTACAATCAATAACGATCAATAATACATGAGGCAAATCATGGCAGCTTTCTTCAATGTCTTTGTGCAAATCTCACAAAATCTAACAAATCTAAAAAAAAAAAATTGTTAAACAAACAAGAGCTTGATACAAAAAACAATGTTGTTTAGACTATCCTTTGTGGTTTCTTTCTACACCACAGATTTTTCCCTTCACTTTTGTTTTCAATATCCTTTTTTGGGGCAAAACATAATAAATCAAAATTAAATTTGGAAAAATAATCAATATAACACTGACCATGATTGTAATTGTGCCCAACCTTAGAGTCGTAATCTCATTCCACGGATACACATATTTTACCTCTGAACTTCCCCCTGGCAAACAGCAGTGTGCAGGCACAAACCAATGCCACTCATAGTCTGGATAAGAAAGCTAGGCCACAAACAGTGTACACACAATTTGGACACAACTAGCACGAGAGGTTGTAGTCTCATCTCACCAGACATACACATTTTAAAATTTAAAAATGAGCTCTCACTATTGCACCTGTTGCCATGGTAGTTACCATAGACGGGAAGTTACAATAATTGAAAACATATGTACACTGTGTCCCTAGGACTATTTAGCCCTTGAAATGCCCCCAAAAGCCCCTGTGAAAATTGATTCCTCTCCCCCCCCCCCCCCTTCTCAATATGGCATAATGTATAACATGGTTCAGGATGTCCATTGCATGACACAAGGATTGCAATTTATTATCTTTATTGATCCCCTCCACCCCCACCCCCACAATGATCACTAGCTTTAAGGCACAAACCCTCACCAAACCTTTGTCAGTCGGTAATTGAGTTTGAAATACAGAGATTACTTTCCATATATTCGTACAGGCCTCCCAACTAATATACCATTTTCGTCATGTACTCACAAGTTTTCCCCTAAGTTGTAGTACTGCCATATTACATTCACCTGTATCTATTGATTGAGTTTCAATGGGTGGAATGCACTTTAAATCTATTAGTTGTTGCTAAGCCAACAAGCTTCAAACCTCAGACAAGGTATGAGGTTACCATTAGCAACACAGTGTTTGAATGATGTGAATAAATTTGCATACATAATGAAAATGGTCTATTGGGACACTATTGGCAAGTCAACTGTAGCCCGATCTACCACACACATTTTGAGACAGTACTACAATCAGGTCAGTGCCTGCAGGATACACGATCACCACCACGACCACCACCACAACCACCATCACCACAAGTCATCACACCACCCCGCCTTTCTCCACCTCATCATCGTCGTCCTCATCATCAAAATCTTCCTCCGCCAGATCGACCAGATCCCCGTTGATAGCGCCCTGTTGTTCGGCGACGGGGGCTAGCCCCTCCCCCTCGCCCCCCTTGTGGTGACTGAGCTGCCTGAGTACCAGCTTCTTGTACACCCCGCCCATGCTCAGCAGCTCCTCGTGCGTGCCCTGCTCAGCAATCTTACCTTTGTTGATCACGATCACCTACAGGAGGGGGACACAGCACACAAACACCGAACTGTTATTTAGTTTGCGGATATAAATACGATGTGACATTTAGATGATATTGAGGTACATGCGTGCATTACACTGACAAGAACATTAATCAATTTTTCATTTAACATAACAGGATAACTCAAAACTGATTTATGTCAAAATCCTGATATGACAGAATGAAATGGACAAGTGAGTAGGACTTTCTTCAGCAATGGAAGGAAATAGAGTACATTGACAGGTAGGTAGATAGATAGACAGATAGATAGATTGACAGCTTCATGTATAGATTGTAATAAACAGATAAACCACTCCTCATGCATTATACCATATTCAATATAGAAGTCAGTTACCATGTTGCCCAGTTGCCCAGTTCCCTTTGACTCTCATATGCCATTGAGGCTTTTTTGCACACGAAATACACATAAATCCAATCGAGACGAGGTTTCTATTAGGGTTCCCAGCATTTCAAGAACACAAAATTTCCTGATTTTCCCCTGACTTTTCCCTGATTAAATCTCAAAATTCCATGATAATTATTTCAACACAGTTCCCTGATTTCCCTAAAGGGCTGGGAACCCTGTCTATGGCACTCAATGGGTTAAACTTCTCTTTGATTAGAGCTCTGTGTGTACTGACCTGGGAGGCGTGCTTGACCGTGGAGAGTCGATGAGCGATGACCAGCACTGTCCGCCCCACCATGGCCCTATCAATAGCCTCCTGCACCAGGTGTTCGCTCTCAGCATCCAGAGCACTGGTGGCCTGTGAGGGAGTTATTGCAGCAGATACAGAGTGAGAGAGGGAGACATACATACTCAGGAAGACAGGCAGACAGGGAGACATACACAGGAACGCAGAGAGACAGACCAACAGATGCAGAAAGACAGACAGACAGACAAAAGGACAGAGAGATAGAGAAATTAAGGGAGAGGAAAAGGGAAAGAGAGAGATGTACAGAGGGGGAGTGAAGGGCAGCAAGAGAAACAGAAGAGAAAAGAGGATAGAGACAGAGAGATACAGATATATATATATATATATATAGGGAGAGACAGAGAGAGAGATAGAGAGAGTGAGAGAGAGAGAGAGAGAGAGAGAGAGAGAGAAAGAGAGATAGAGAGAGACAGAGAGAGAGAGATACATGTATAGATTGAGAGATAGAGAGGCAGAGAGGAATAGATAGAGATAGATGGAGAGAGAGACAGAGACAGATAGAGAGTGAAAGAGAAAAAGAGAGAGAAAGAGAGAGAGAAAGAGAGAAAGAGACATGCATAGACAACCCCCCCCCCCAAAAAAAAAAAAAAAAAAAAAAAAAAATGTAGAGGAGAGACGCACAAAGGATCACAGAAGGAAGCTTACATGACTAAAGTGTGGCTTTTCATTTAACTCATGCAGTTGAAATGTCTCTCAGGCTAATTATTCAAGTTGATTAAATATTGATTTGATTTTCATAACTTTTATGAACCTGCTTTTAAAGTATCATGCTAGTTTGTTTTTCATCTTACCTTTTCCTACATTCATGCTTGTTTCGATGAGCATTATCTCAGCAGCATGGACAAATAGACAATAAAAAAAGGTAAACATGAATATGACCATTTGACCACAATCATTCATTATGATTACCTCATCCAGGAGCAGAATAGATGGGTCCATGAGAAGGGCCCGGGCAATGGCCACCCTCTGTTTCTGGCCACCTGACAGCCGGGTGCCCCTCTCACCCACCAGCGTTTCGTAACCCTCCTCAAATTGGGTGATGAAGTCATGGGCATTTGCCATCTTGGCAGCTTTAATCACCTGTCAAGAGAGACAATTGTGACACAAGAGGACAATTAACTATTGGTGTACCACTGTCAGATTTTTGCATAAATAAAAGATTCATTTGTATTTATAGAAAATGTAATGATTATTTATTTGCTTGTAACTAATATTTATTTTCATGGACTTATGTTTTCATTCCATATGTGTATTTCTGAACAATTTTGTAAAAAGATGTCATATTATTTGGAGAAGAAGAAGTAGAATGAGATGGAGTGTAAGGAGAAAGAAAAAGCAGAAACAAATGAAGAGCAGAAGGAAGAGGGGGTCATCAAGATGAAACGGAAGAAGTTTTAGGAACTAGACTATTGTAGATTTGGTATTATAACATGTTTCTTGTGTGTCCTAGTTCACATTTCAGAAGCATTTCAGTCCAGCCACATACAAATACCATGTCATTCTTATCACCATCTAAAATCAACCCTCATTCACCTGTTGCTCAGGAAGTTCTAATCGTGCTCTATTGTTACTGACATTGTTCTGGGTGTAAATTGCATTTACATTCCTTCTTGTTCACAAAAAGAGTGTTAATTTCAGCATTGTGCAAGTGGATACTGGAATTAAAATCAACACTCCTACATCTACTGTACAGGAAGTTCCAAAGATTCTACATTGTAAAGTACGTGTTTTGACAGGATGTTGCTTATACATTCCTTCTTGTTTACAAAAAGAATGTAAATTTTGATGAAAGGGAGGATGAAGAGTCCCTCATTTGCATATGAATAACAGGGATTCTATAACATAGTTGGAAAGGACCACATCTCTATTTCGTTCTCCCTCTGTCTTTCTTTCTATCCCTCACTCTATTCTGTAATTGGTGAAAAGGTTTTTCATACTGTTAAGCTTCTGCTTATTTATGGAAACCCTTCTGTTTGATTTGCCTTCATTTTGTACAATTGATTATATGTTATACATTGGGCTTTCATTCCGTCAAGCTTCGGCCTATTTTGAATAGCCTGTTTTTTGTATTTTACTAATTTTTGTTATATCAGTGTTTTAGAATATCTATGTACGTATTGACACGTGTATCTGTTATTGTATTATTCATTTGATGTATTGGAATACAAGCAGAAAAATAAATCAATCAAATCAAAACAAATCAAAAATCAAATTGAAGTATGATATAAGATTGTGAGAGGAAAGAAAGAAACATAATGCAGCTTCAAGTGAATTTGTCAATGTGTCACTAGATAATCATGGCAATGACAATGATATTGATTATGACAATGATGATACCAAGTATGATATGAATAATGAGTCACAACGATTACAACAAAATTTTTGATGATAAAATGGACAACATTAATGTTGAATAATAGAGCAGATATGAATTATGATGATATTGAGTAATAATTTGTTAACTACATTGAAATGGTGAAAATGACAGAGATAAAAACAATATAATGCTGCCGATATATCAACAGATAATGACAACATGACAACAAATTGCAGTGAAACCTGTATACATGTGTAACGATTGCTCAAGAGAGACAAGATTGTAGTCTGTATGATCAAGTAGTCTTCATGAACAAGTTACTTCAATACATGTTTCAATGCAAAAATGCTGACAAACAAGACAATTTTTTCCTGAGAATTACCTCTTCATCCGTTGAGTCCCTGCCATACGAGATGTTCTCTTTGATGGAGCAAGCAAATAGCACCGGTTCCTGGCTAACAAGGGAAATCCTTCGCCTGAACCACCTGGGATCAAGGGTCGCTAGATCCATTCCACCTAAACAGATAGAGGGAAAGAAAAAATGTCCACTACTTACACGTACATTTCGCAGAGTTTTAATTTTCGCGAAATTCAAAAATAAGGGTAGACCAATAAAATAAAATGAAAACAAACAAAAGTTCTAACAATTGTTTTTGAACGTTGTATCCAGGGCGCATATACTCTGTCGCCGTTAGCTATTACATGCTACAAATGAGTGGCATATACTACTAGTATGTGCTGTAATTTTAAGCACCGCGATCATCGCAGGTTATCTATCTACATGCGCATCACGTCTCTTAGCAGTATGCTAGTAAGATGCGTAGTGACTTTGTCTGTTTAGCGTACTATCATTTTGTAGGTATGTGTGTTAGGCCTGGGATATGGGCCCGCGAAATGGTTGGGGTTGTCACATCTCGTGAAAATATATATGTAATAAACCACATTTACAGTATTTCTACACAAGAATATTGCGTTTGGTATCATCTCTCTATGTAAGGCTTGTCTGTAATCATTTTTATGTGTTATTACTTACTTTAATGTCGTTATATTCACAATAACACACATATAATTTTTGGACACAAAAATCATTATTTGAAATCTATGCCAAAAATTTCAATGATTCTGCCTATATGTGAATGATTGGCAATTGTGTGTAATGTTTAGTGCAGAAGCTAGCTTTTCATCATCTCCATCACTCTATCTGTTCAGGTATATTTATGTATGTATATGTGGTTATATAACTGGGAATAAATTAAAGGAAGTTCATAAATATGTCTAAATCTTTATATATTCTACTTTTAACAGGGCTCACTTGAAAAGCATGCACCATGGTTCTGAATTACTCTGTTTCCTTTGAGGTAAAAAAAAATGGCTAACAGAATAGTGACTGTAATTCATTAAAACTCACCATGCTTGATTTTTCCTGCATTGTGTGCATATAGAGTTCCAAGAGATTGGACAAAGATTGACATTCCTTCTTGTTTACAAAAAGAGTGTTAATTTCTGTATTGTTCCAATGCATGCTAGGATTGAAATCAACACTCATACATCTACTATACAGGAAGTTCCAAAGATTCTACATTGTAAATTACATATCATGGCAGGATGTTGCTTATGCATTCCTTTTTGTTTACAAAAAGAATGGTTCACTAGAAAAGCACACACTAGTGCCATTCTCATTGGGCTTTAAAAAATCGCGAAGTTAGAAAAATCGCCAAGTTAGGGGACCGGGACAATAGGATCATTCGGCTTTTGGTACGTTAACTAGGCAACTTTCACCCTAACTTCGCGATTTTTCTAACTTCTCAATTTTTTAAGCCCAATGAGAATGGCACTACTGGCTCAAAATTACTGTTTGCTTTTGAATTAGAAAATGGCTCAATCAATGGTGATTGTACTCCGATGTATCTCACCAAGCTTGATTTGTCCTGCATTGGGTGCATAGAAGCGCTCCAGAAGATTGACGATGGTTGACTTTCCTCCACCTGATGGTCCCACCAAGGCTATCATCTGACCCGGCTGCACGCTGAAACTAACCTCCTGCAAAATAGATTAAAATCTTATTTAAAATATTAAAATCTTAAAATCTTATTTAAAATATCAAAATCTTAAAATCTTATTTAAAATCTTAAAATAATTTGAAATAAATTAAAATCTTAGTTAAAATATGAATGTGCAAAATGTGCAAAGATAAATGGTTTCTATGAAAAACTATGTTCAAGGGATTCAGAAAATGTTATCTTAATAGAATGGTGGTCTTCCTATACAGATATATAGATGAATTTATCTACTCTATGAAACCTCAGTACATGTAGTTGACTTCAACTCAAAATTCAGAAAATTGGCAGCAAAGAACAACTTTCTTCCTTCCTACCTCTTTCTCTGTGTGTGTGTGTGTGTATTGGAAAATATCTTACCTCAATTGCAGTCACTTGCTAAATACTGTAAAACCGGTAATTTACGAGCACAAGAATTACTTGTCATTCAAAAAAAAAATCATAAACAAAGCCCCAAACAAAGCATTATCATGAACATTTAACACCACAAATAAGCTAATGGCTGTGCAACGCATCACAGCATGCAACACGCATACGAGTTGAGTTACTAGTAACTCCAGAATCCCTGAAAGACTGGCGTGTCTAGCACATGGTTTCAAATTTGCACTGATATTAAATTAATCAACATATATGAAGCCAGAAAATTATTTGTTTTACACTAGTCTATCAAGTCTGAATCTGCAAAAAACATCTGACTACCGGTGTACAAAATAAATCTTGTCGACCTCTGTACCTTCAAGATTTGATTATCCGGTCTGGATGGATAGGTGAAGCAGACATCATGCAAACTCATCTCTCCGGCAAAGTCCATTATTTCTAGTCCTCCTTCGTCAGAAATTTCCGGCTGTCTGTCCATCAAATGAAAGATCCTCTCTGATGCTCCCACGGCTTTCATGAAGTCGCCATAGAGGGCCGAGAGGAACGCGAAGGCCATAGCTACATTCAATGTATACAGCATGAATGCTGGTGGAGGAGAGATAGAAGGGTCATTACTTGATATTTCAATTTGATATTGACATCTAAATCAATCTTTGAAAAATATTGACTTCCATATCATTCTATAAAAAATATCAACTTGTAAATCATTCTTTAAGAAATATTGACTTCTAAGTCATTCTTTAAAAGATATTGACTTACAAATCATTCTTAAAAAAAACAAAATTTTTAGGTTTTAACATGTTAGAACCTTATTAAAGGGGACACATCCAAGTATATTGTGAATAATTTCTTGAAGAACCTAGAACCTGTAGCAGTCTTCGATGGAACTTACCGGTCAACACTCCAACAGTGATTCCCTGGGTTGGGTCATTTTTGTTTATGTTGACAAGCTTGCCTCCATACCACAGCACTAGTGCGATGGCACCCTGCAAGGGAAAGCAAGCAAATAAACATTACAGTGGGACTAAGCTCGGGCCTCCTTCACAAACAGCTGAAGTTCAGGACAGATTTATCAATGGTGTCAAACACTCTTCTTTTTTTTTTTTAAATTTCATTTTATGAAAGAGAGACAGAATGACGCAAAGGGAAAATAAAAATTAATTTATGAGGGCTAGATTTCAATCTTGCTGTCATGAAGTGGTCACCCTGAACAATGAATGCTGTAATCTATGAGGAATATAAAAGTTTACATAGGCTTTTTTTGGTATTGCAGTGGCTAAAGTGCCCTAAGCCCCTGAGAATGTTTTTTTTTTACTGTAATGAGACATAATGAAACTATAAGTGTAAAGTGTCTGCTCTCTCTCGCTCTCTCTCTACTAGGAAACAACTTGCACCTTGATGAAAAAGGGTATGAAACCTCCAACCAACACCCTGTCACAGGGCAAAAGGTGACGAGCTGAGAATACCCACTGAATACTGGATATAAAGCCTGTCACACAAGTTTGAAATACAAGGTGGTTCTCAAACCATGAGTCTCGCCTGATTTCGCAATTGATAAACAGTGCTAAGTTGTTTTTCAAATGTTGAAAATGGTGCCTCAATCACCTTTGACCTCATCATCTTCATCAACACACATGTGGTATTACCCATGGATCGCTTGTACCAAGTTTGATCACAATTGATGCAGAAATACGGAAATGAGAGCAAGTTAGACCAAAACTTTAACATTTTTATAACAGACCAACATACCAACAGACTAACAGACTAACAGGAAAAGTGATTACTAAGTCTCTGCCGAACTTTGTTCAGGCGAGACAAAAAAATCATGTTTCATTTAACCCTTCCGATACTATAGGCACGTGAAATTAGTAGTAAGTCAGTAGGCTTACTATACTCTACTAGCTTGTTCACTCTTTGTGTGCCAGATAAAGTGTTGTTCTATGAGATTTGTGTACATTTCTTGTGAAAAACGTCTGCTAAAAAAAAATCGCTCAAGTTAGTCTGCTGACCTGCATGATGAGCCCGATCACGCCACTGAAGATGCCACCAGCAGCAGCAATCTTCTTGCCTGAGGAGTAGGTCTTGTCAATCTCCTTCTGGTAGCTGTCCCTGGCCTTGGGCTCACCCCTGAAGGAGCGCACCGTGCGGATGCTGGAGATTGCCTCCTCCGCAGCTGTGCCAGCGTCACCCAGCGCGTCCTGGAAGTTCTTCTGGAAACGCTGAACGTAACGTCCTGTCAAAGACAAAGACAACAGACTTAAATATCAGAGATGTCAACTTTTGCTGAAAAAGTGTATTCACAGAGTAAAGAATCAGATTTTATAACCAAATATTGTATTTTGTGAAGAAAATAAATCTTAACGCAGAGATGCCAAAATTTGCCAGAAAAAATGTATTCAGAGATTAACGCCCTGTTATAGACAATAATCAGAGACCAACAATAGACTTCGATAAAAGAGAAAACAACCTTTGCCTAAAAATATGTACTCCAAAAAGTGTACATGCAACTATCATATTTCATAATTATACACTAAACTCATGAGTATCAATGTCAATTGTTTTTTTTATTTATTTATAAAATTTATTTAAAAAAAGTTGAAAACACTAGCAACAGTTTTGGTAGTTGTATTGTTGTGCCTTAGTCTTTATAGCCTATTGTAATAAATATTGCAATATTGTTCTGTTTTTTTTAGTGGTCTATAAATTCTCCTTTTAAAGATCACCACACACTTTTTCTTAAAATTAGCATTTATATTTGCTGTATATATACTCCCTTATTTAGGAGCATTCAATATTTCAAAATACATATCCTCTTAAGGCTAAGAATTACAGCCTGATCACATGACAAAAAAATCATATATGGTTCTGTTGTTCCTTTTGTTTCTTGTTCTTACCATATTGCACTGCACCAACTGCTATGATTGGGACCACAGAGAGTAAGACCCCGGTAAGAGCGGCACTTTGGCTGAACATGATTGCAATCGAACCCAGGATTTGGAAGGAATAGCGCACCAGCATGGAGATGTTAACCTACAATGAAAGAAAGCAGATCAAAATAAAGGCGAACAGAATATGATTCTTGTCATATTTGTAGATAATACAAAAGAAACTCTTTTTTTTCCAGTAAAAATTCACTGATTTAAAAAAAATATATACTGGTACAAATTAAAAAATTTTATTTTTGGATGTCATTTTACCCACAGGATATTTTATTTGATGTTTTTTGACAACATTTTATTCATCCTGCAATGAAAAAGTCAGAATTGATTTGATTTAAGTTATATACTATTGCCTAGAAGTTGTATGTACGATGGCTACAATTGTGTTGGTACACAGCTGGGCAACACAAGTCATTAGTCCTGTAATGATGAAGCAGATCAAAATCAATCAAATTCCCTTGAGTTTGCACAGTGTAACAACTGTCAAAACTATAAACTAGAAACTGTACACTGTAACTACAGAATGATTGCTGCTGCATTGCTGATCTTTAAATTGGCAACAGGGGTCATTAGCCCCAGAATGATAGAGTCAAATAAATTCATAAAAGTCCTGTAATGATGAAGTAGATGAAATTCAATTAAATCACCAAGATTTCAAACTCACAATCACAGTGTAACAACTGTTAAAACATTTTTAAGTATAAAGCTGCTGCTTTGCTGTTCCTCAAATTGGCAACACAGGTCATAAGCCTCTGAATGACCGATTCAAAGTAAACTCAATTCCATTCACGAGAGAGGTTTACGGTACACCATGTGTAAAGTCCTGGGAGGACTGAGATGAGAAAACGTGGATAGAATTGAAGGTGAAATGGACAGGCGAGAAACTCAATTCCACTCACGGTCACAGCATTCTGGACAACTTGAGTGTCCGAGGCCAGCCTGCTAGTCAGCTCTCCCGTGCGGTTCATGTCAAAGAACGGGATGTCCTGTCTGATGATGGCAGAGAACAGCGTGGTTCGTAGACGGCACACTACCCGCATCCCAGCCAGCGTGAATGACCACGAGCGGATCATGGAGCAGATGGCGCCACCCGCGAAGATACCAAACAGGATCAGCGTGACTCGGTTCACTCCAGCTGCAAATTTTCGTAGCAAAAGAGAGCGCATCAGCCTGATTACTATGAAAACATTATAATGAGGAAATACTCTAGGTGAAACTTGTATAAAATTTGAACAAACTATTATAGCAACTGAAGGTGACTTATTTTAATATAGCTGAAAAAATATGTTGCTAAAGAAAGAGCAAATCAGCCGTATTACTGTGGAAACTTGCAAGGAATTGATCAGAGGGAAATACATGTGGTAAAATAGGTCTGATTTTTGGACAAAAAATAATTGGAATTCAAGGAGGCTAAATCCATGTCAAATAACATTAAACTCAGCATTGAATAGTAAAGTAAATAAAAATATCAAACCGTGTACAGAAACATCATCCCAATCCAAAAACAAGGCATTAGCAATATTGTGTCTCGCCCACTTGCGAAAATAACCAGAAATATCGCGATCTCCGTTGCTACGCAAAAGAATTGTATCCCTGGCTGATTGTGAAATATCTGCCATAGAATGTAACATTCCAGAAATGAGAAGGGCTATTTCACGCAATGCTACTTCCTCTATCTACTCCCCCTCCCCCACCTTCCCCCTTCTTTGAGATGGAATAAAAAGCCTCCACCAAGTTCTATTAGATTAGACAACCCCCAGTGCATCTAAGACCCAAGTTAGGTTGTAATCCAAGCAACCTATGTGAAGTTATTTGTCAAAAGAGAGTCTTGCAGGTAAACTTTAACGTATGACCTCAAATGACCTTTGACCTTATCCTGTGACCTCCAACAGCACCATAACATGAAGGTACCCCCAGTGCATCTATGACCCAAGTTAGGTTGTAATCCAAGCAACCTATGTGAAGTTATTTGTCAAAAGAGAGTCTTGCAGGTAAACTTTAACGTATGACCTCAAATGACCTTTGACCTTATCCTGTGACCTCCAACGGCACCATAACATGAAGGTACCCCCAGTGCATCTATGACCCAAGTTAGGTTGTAATCCAAGCAACCCATGTGAACTTATTTGTCAAAAGACAGTCTTGCAGGTAAACTTTAACGTATGACCTCAAATGACCTTAGACCTTATCCTGTGACCTCCAACGGCACCATAACATGAAGTTACCCCCAGTGCATCTATGACCCAAGTTAGGTTGTAATCCAAGCAACCCATGTGAACTTATTTGTCAAAAGAGAGTCTTGCAGGTAAACTTTAACGTATGACCTCAAATGACCTTAGACCTTATCCTGTGACCTCCAACGGCACCATAACATGAAGGTACCCCCAGTGCATCTATGACCCAAGTTAGGTTGTAATCCAAGCAACCTATGTGAAGTTATTTGTCAAAAGAGAGTCTTGCAGGTAAACTTTAACGTATGACCTCAAATGACCTTTGACCTTATCCTGTGACCTCCAACGGCACCATAACATGAAGGTACCCCCAGTGCATCTATGACCCAAGTTAGGTTGTAATCCAAGCAACCCATGTGAACTTATTTGTCAAAAGAGAGTCTTGCAGGTAAACTTTAACGTATGACCTCAAATGACCTTTGACCTTATCCTGTGACCTCCAACGGTACCATAACATGAAGGTACCCCCAGTGCATCTATGACCCAAGTTAGGTTGTAATCCAAGCAACCTATGTGAACTTATTTGTCAAAAGAGAGTCTTGCAGGTAAACTTTAACATAGAAAAAGAGAGTCTTGCACATACTCTTTAACATATGACCTCAAATGACCTTTGACATCATCACATGACCTCTGACAACACCATAACATGAAGATACCCCTAGTGCTTCTATCAACCAAGTGTGGCTGCCATTGCTGTAACAGTTGCCAAGTTATGGATCATAAGAGAGTCTTGCAGGTAAACTTTAACATTTGTCACGGACGACGGACGACGGACGGACGACGGACGGACGATGGACGGACGCCATTTGGATCCCTTAGTCTCGCCTTCACCTCCGGTGGGCGAGACAACAAAGAAGAATAATTCTTTAAACATTTGAAGACAGACAGGATGATGCACTCCTAACCACCACAGACAATACGATTTTGCCACAATTCTCCAGTCGTAAAGGCATATGCATTGAAACGTGAATTCACTTTCTTGCACAAATCCAATGACTAGATCCTAAGTCACAGAGTTGGGTGACTGATTGGATCATGTCATCTGCGGTGGCCTTAGGAGAAAGACCACAGTGGATCCAATATTTCCTTTTCCTTACCCATGCCACCAGAAATGGCCTCGTCCACCACCTGCCCAAAGAAGAGCGGAGCAGCCATGGTGGAAAGACTCGAACCGATCAATCCAATGAGCCCAATGGTGAGAAGAAGTGCTTCCTGAAAGATCACACCATCAAACAGACAGTCACAATTCTCAATAACGCATCTAGGGGGGAAGCATCCCATAATGCACAGCACGGCGACATCCACTTCGTGCAGTCAAACCCACCTCCGGTCTCATACACAAAGTGGGTATGACTACCAAAGAATCATGAATGCCGCTGAGCGTTGCATTATGAGACAACCTTACCCTATATGTTACTGAGTATTAAAAAGTACACATGAATCATCAATAAAAATACCATTTGGCTCCAAGGCATACATCTTTTTAAAAATTCAGTACATTATTCATTTAGCAATCTGATACAGTACAATTCAAGACAAAAATATGAGCATGTCATTCATTTATGAGTGATACAATAAGGACAGGCAGGGTAGGAGCAAAGTAACTTGATTCCTCCAAGACAAGAAATATGCATGGAAAGTACAGAGAGACAAATCACATCAGATTCGCAAATCTGCATGTATAGACATTTGGTACATGATGATTTAATTGTACCTAGTATAGGTTTCTCAGTATACACCAGTTATCACTTACTGCATTTTGTCAATATATTTGGAGAAAAATTATACATTATCATTTTATTGTATGGTAACTCTCTGTATAAATGAGATTGATTGATCAATATATATGCATGGAAAACAGGCAGGGACGTAGAAGTCCAGGCAGGATTGTTTTCCTCTCTGTTGTCATTAAAAGAAATATTCCTGTTACTCACTGGCTTGGCAAGGGCCAGCACTCTGGCCAAATTTGCACTCTTCTTCTTCTTCTCCTTCCCCTCATCTTCGTTGTCATCGTCGTTGAGTTGGTGCTCGATGCGGATGATCTGCAGGCGCCGCATGAAGTAAGACCCCATCAGTGATGAAAAGAGCTCCAGAAGAGAGAAGACAATGGAGGATATAACCAACGCGTTGTACGTCACGTGCATGAGCTCGTATGTGGCATCGTTCAGGATGGCATTCAGCACAAGTCCACCCTGAAGTATGGAAACAAATCAAATTCAATAATGGTCAATCAAAATCTCCTGACTTCTACGCTAAGAGCTGAATTACATGAGAAAGTTTACAGAAATCATATTGAAAACAACATCAAACTGATGAGAGTAATATGAGATGATATCAATGTGTGAATTCCACAACTTGCAATAGGTAATGCTTCAACATTAGGAAGCAAGGGACAAACTTTTGTTTACCATACATTTCAGAAATTGTCACATTCTCTCATTCATTCCATCAAAATGAGGGGAACTGTTATCTCTCAGTCCATCTCTCTTTCTCTCTTAATGAGAGTCACCTTTATGACCACCAGTTGTCTTGATAGCATACTCATTCAACACATAGGTACCTTATGAAATCATTTGAAAGGAGATTCATCACAAACCTTGGTGGAACTGTACGGTAGGTTTAGTTCCATACATTACTTGGTGGTTCAGTATGCTATGATAGTTTCCCATGAATCTTGGTCATACACTAGGTTCGGTATTGTTGGATGCAAACCTTGGTGGTACAATATACTAGGATAGCGTCCTATACACCTTTATGGCACACTAGCTTAGCATAGTTTCTTACAAACCTTTGTGGTACACAAGGTGAGGATAGATTCTGTCAAACCTTTGTGGTAAACTAGGTGAGGATAGTTTCTTACAAACCTTTGTGGTACACTAGGTGAGGATAGTTTCTGATAAACCTTTGTGGTATACTAGGTTACGATAGTTTCTAACAAACGTTTGTACAACTTGTTAGGATAGTCTGCCACAAACCTTGGTCATACATTAGGCTAGGTTTTCTTTCCGACAAACCTTGGTGACGCAGTAGGCAGTACTGAGTAGGCTGAAGGCGATGGTGAAGACGTGTGAGCACCGCTTCCATCGCACCAGGGAGGGGTCGAAAGGGTTATCAAGGAGCCCCAGGGAGTAGTCCTCCATCTTGGTGAAGGAGTGGAAGAGCAGCAGCATGCGCACCATGCTCAGGCAAGCCAGCTCAAAGGTGGAGCCCAGCAGGGACCAGCTCGTCACGCTGCTCTCAAGGTAAGCCGTGTGCCCGCCTGATGGGGAGGCAGGTAAGAAAGAAGGGTGAAGGTAGGGTGCGGAATCGGAGAGGATAGGGTGGAGAGAGAGTGGGGATAGGGTAGGGATATGGGATGGTGATAGGGAATGGGTGAGGATATGGTGGAGATAGAGTGAGGATAGGGTAGGGATAGGGTGGGAATAGGGTGAGAATTGGGGTAGGGATAGGGTGGGGTTTGTTTTGGAATTGGGTGAGGATATGATAATGGATTGAGTTGGGCAGGCAGGGGTTAGGTTGGGTAGTGAGTGGGGATTGGGCCAGTATTGGGTGGGGTAGGAAGTGGGGTAGGGTATGAATTGGATGTGGGTTGGGTGAGGATTGGGTAGAGTAGATAGGGGAATGGGGTGAAGATAAGGAGAAAATAGGAAATGGTTCAAAATAGGGTGAGATTGTAGGAATGGGAGAGGGAATGTGGAATGAGGAAAAGAAAAAGAGTAAATAGGTTGAAAAAAAGTATGGAAATGACAGAGACACCGTGAGAATCAGGTGTGCAGAAGTAATGCATGTGCTTCAAGTACTTGCACCTAAAAGTTAACCATGTTTTACATCAATACATTTCATGACTTTTATCCATCTTGGGATTTATTAAAAATGAAAAACTTACACCATTATGTGAACACTTAGATGTTATAACCCTATTGTCTTTATATTGTGTGCAGGCATATTGTTGGCATACATGTAAATCATCTGCTATTTACATATCCTGTCAATTAAACCTAATGTGCTATTGTTCTTGCATTGATGCTGTTTAAAAAATGCTTCCTCAAAAAAAGAAGAAATCAAAATCCTCCTCAACTACAATGAGAATAGTGGACTTTGGGCCTTGGAACATATACTTTGCATTGTTAGTGCTACACACGAATATTGTTATCAGCCTCATGTTCCCTGCTTACACGCACATCAAAGGTTCACTCAAACTTTAAAGTGACATTTCACCTTGAAGATATGTTGGTTTCAATAAAAGCAAAACTATCAAAGAAACATATTACTGAAGGTTTTACAAAAATCTGTCAAAGAAGAAGAAGAAAGTTATGATCTTTTGAAATTTCAATTTGTGACATCACATGCGAGATGCTCTCCCATAGGTTGTGTGTGGTAAAATTCACAATATTGCTATTTTTCTGTTTTTGACAACGGTATGCTTTTTTTTACAGAGGTATGCATGTAAAAATGTATTTCTTATAATATATTAATGCACAGGTAAAAGGATGCATATCTTTTTGAGAAAATTCACAATTTCCAAAAAAAAAATGTATTCAATATATGGGAGAGCACCTCGCATGTGACTTCACAAATCAACATTTTAAAATATAACTTTCTTATCCATTGGCTGATTTTCATCAAACCTTCACTAAGATGTTTCCTTCATGTGTCCGCTTTTATTGAAACCAACTCAATTTCAGGGTATACTATCTCTTTAATATATTGTCAATGACTAGAGTGCTTTATCTATTCCTATGTTTAATAGTGGTTTTTTTTATCAATGTCCAATGGAGGAAATGTTCTACCTTTCTTATATCAATCCATTATTACTTTCTTTACATGTACTAATACTACCCCAAATTGGATTGATATGAAATCATTAATAATTCATCTCCAGGGTCTATCTTTGTTATTTTCAGGCCTTAGTAAAGATAAACCTGTTCCTCAGTACATGACACAACAAGTTAGTGATAATCAAATAATAGTCAGAATAATGCCCCAGATAATTTGACAATGCAAACAACAAAGACAACACCACCCACCTGTAAATCACAAAGCCATTGATAAAAGTCCATTTAACCAACGCTACAAGGAGAAAAACATTGCACCACTCACCTGTAACCCAGAGCACTAATGAAGAAAGTCCATCAAAGAAGAGAAGAAACCGCACCATTGTGCTGAAACGCCAGAACGGCATGGAGAACCGCACTTTGGACATCTTGTTAACGTTGTTGTACTCTTTCAAATGATGTCATGCAATCTGTCACAGAATGATCACAATTATGAAGTGCAAGCATGGTTAGTACGTACAAGAATGAATTGATGGCATTTTGGCTTTTTTATGACAGGATAGTACTTGCTTAATTGAGGACGGATCTTCAACAGTGTTACACTGTAAGTAAGAGGTGTTCAAATTTGTCTTCCTAATTTTGGAACTTTAAAGATTACTCACTGTACATGTCATATATTTCGTGAGTTAAATTTTTCGCGAATCAGGACTTCTTGACTATTTCGCGAGTGGTGATATTTGCTATCGTGGAGTATTAGTACACGTGCTTGGGCATGTTGTATTCATGCTTTCGCGTGATGTTTAATTCATGAATAGCACCCAAAATTCGCGAAAATAAAAAACCCGCGAAATACATATGGTGTAGGCCTATACAGTAATACAGTCTACAGATGCTAAAGTATCAATGCAATCGATATCACTTTATCACGTATTGTGGAGTAAAATCTAAACATTGCTTTAAAAGAGATCTATATGCTGAATAATGTTTACATTTTAACATGTTCACAACAACAACAAAAAGTTCCTGGAGGCTAGACGTCTCTTTAATTAATCAAGGCACGGTTGATTGTATCGTCAAAGTGTTGAGTTGATGAAAGAAAAACAATTGTTATTTGCCTTTTGGGGGGGGGGTTCTTTCAAAATAAAAAAGCTCATAATACATACTTATCGACTATGTACATGCAAGCCTATATCCAGTGAAACTTTGTACTTTGTACTTTGCAGTAGTAGTATGACTCATGTGAGTTCGAGGGGTAACCAGTCAACTCGCACCACGACCAACTCGCACCACGACCAACTCGCCCCAAATTTGGTCAAGTCGTCCCACATTTTGGTCAAGTCGCCCCACTTTTTGGACAAGTCGTCCCACTTTTTTGGTCAAGTCGCCCCACTCTTTTCTTCACATAAATTCTCACAATTGTTTAGCTTTAAATCTGACATTCCTTCATAAATGGTTTGAAAAATGTATATTTTACATCATGTATACCAAAGAATTAGGAAAAACTCGAATAAATGAGAGGAAAAAAGGTCCATTTCTGATCGTACATTTCCCATGTTCACGGCAATCCTGTTCCATTTTTACGAGTCGACCCACTTTTGGGTATGCGCCGCACACGTTTTTTCTTGACATGAATTCTTCGTGATTTTTTGCTTTAGTCCTCTCTTTCTTCCATCATTGATTTGGGGAATGTATATATATGACCATATTTCCTAAAAAAAAATAAAAAGGAATGAGTAAATGTGAACTTTTTCGGTCAAAATCTGATCGTATATCTCCCCGAAATCCCGACAACGAAGGACTGTGTTCTTCCGCGTCCGCATTTCATCGGAAATAAATCCTCTTCTTTTTTGACGATATTTCTTGCTGAAATTATTAATTCAACTCATACTTGTTCCTTTTCGTTTCGGTGTATATCATATTGGTTGATTGCTGGTACAGTTTGTATTGCTAACATAATTCAGTTACGTTTACCGGTAAACAAAAACAAGAAAAAACAACGACCGATGTTTTGCAGCGGTGTACGAACCAACACAGCTCGTCGCCGCAGCCGCAGCCCGCCGCAGCCCGCCGCAGGCCCGGCGTTCCGGAGTGGATTGAACTGAAAGATGACGATCTGGCGGCGAAGATACTCTCCCTGTATTTATCCCTATATAAACCCCGTGTTTACAACATTTTCCAAAACTCTTGCTATTTTGTCTATATTAGATGAGTTTAGTAAAATCGGCAGAATCTTAAATGAAATATCTGCAATGGGGCAGTAGATAAAAATATTGTGGTAGATCTAATATATTATCTAAGCTATTTTAATGAGCTCATAAGTATAACTGGTAACAGTGAGAATGCTTATCAGAGGGTCACCTCTTCGGTGAAATCTTGGGTGTCACTGTGCTCCTCGAAACAAAACCATATAATCAGGGGAAAAAAATCACAGGGGCTCGGGGCGATTTCGAACTAAGTGTACGCTGATCATGGATGAAATACTTTCAGCAACATATCAGCGGGATCATAAAAAAAATATCTGCTCTATATTTGAGCTGTATATATGTAGATTAACAGCTATTGTTTTTTTTTAAGAAGATGTCACTAATAATTTGTAAATTACAAGTTATTGATAACCATGCCCAGTGCTTATAATCACGTTGATATTGGACCTACATCGTAAGCCAAGGCATGCTTCTTTAAACGATGACATTAAGTTAAGGCCAATCCGAATTCAAAATCCGAAAGTTAGCACTACGTGATTCTTGAAGCTCCGACTCCAACCTCAATTTTAGGTAAAGTGTTGGATCTGCTGGAACAGTTTTGCAGCTATTTGTTCTCTATCTTTGAGGACAATACCTGTTGAAATCTGCACCCAGTTAGGCCTATAAGGGCCATGAAAGTGAATAAATTTACATTATGAAGGATGCGATAACATTTTAGTTTTTATATATTCAACTTCGCTATAAGGCATTCATTCAGATGTGAAGGGTTAAATTTCTTGTGGCTCAAATAAAGGCAGAATGTATCTTTTTATTAGATATCTGTGCTAGATGTGTCCGTGATAAACAACTCTGGAGTGCATGGCTCAAAGGAAGCAAAAACAATCAGAATATTTTAGAAAACTGACTTGTCGGGGTGGTGCAGTAAATTAACAGGCAGTTCAAAATTGCTTTCTGGACCTGATGCAAGGTGTTTGTTCTGCATCTTATTACACTGAGGACCACCGTTACTGAAGCATGTTAATGAATATCAAAAGTATTCCACTTTCATGGCATTATGCTTTGATATCGTGTGCTCAGCACAGGCATTAAGCAGGTTTCAATTTGGAAAGAAATATCTTTAATTGCCCACTGTATCTCTTGTTGAAGTTTTGTATTTTTATCATTTTGGGGAGCAAATTTCTAGGAATTTCAACGAAGGAAGTTTTCTTTTTTTGTTGTTTTTTTAAAGTAATATGGAATAATCTAACATACAATATTTGTTTTACATACAAAATTGGCTAATTTCTTTACTCTCTGACATATTGAGCATTTGTGGGATTCAATCATTTTAAAAATGATACTTCAAGTTGTGTAATAGAAGAGCACATGTTGAGAACATAATTGTTTGGTGGCATGGAGTAGAAGAGTTTAAAGGAAGAAGGTTGTGTCATATCCTTCCATAACAGTATCCCTGTTCAGGGAAACGGCGTGAGGTCATAAGTGATCTACTGGCAAGGTTCTTTTCTATACTGAAGGTAGTGTTTAAGTTAGTGATTGAATATGTCACTCGACAATCAAAGTTATGTAATTACCTGTTATGTTTTATATTATTTTCTCTTTTTTCACTGCTTCAGCTTTGCATTTAACTGCTACCTTGCATACAAGCACATTTGTCAACTTAGCCCATGAAGAAATGATATCGCATCTGGTAAATAAGTGATGTCTTTGTTATTGGTTTTATGCCTCTGCAACAAAGGCATTGTGGCATTGTGTTTCGAGCCCTGAACTGTCCGTCTGTCCATACGTGCATCCGTCTGGTCTTATTTATGCAATGACTGAAAAGAATTATTGAATTTCATGGTACTGTACAATGATAATATGTCAGGGCAATAAACTTATTAGAATCGGGTTTACGTAGGTCAAATAATTTTTGATATCATAATTACAGAAATGATTGATCACATTTTATCAAACATTTTACAATGATGACATTAGACAGGACAATTAACTGATTACATTTTGGCCTATATAGGTCAAAGGTCACAGATCATGTCAAAATGTGAAGTGTTGCTTTTTATGTGATCAATTGTGATATACACGATCAAATATCACCAAATGTGGTGCAATGATTATGTCTTTCTCGTTTGAATTGTATTTCGTAGCCTAATAGCAAGTTTTCCATGTATTAAAATTTGAAATTCTACTGCATATTTAATACTTCAGTGTATTAGCAGGAGGATGGAGGCATTACCGGGCAACTGCGCGCAGTTGAAAATTCTCTAGTTCAATTTATAGTCCATAAATACAATTTATACAGCAGCAGTTCATTAATGTTCTTTTTAGTTTCTTAGCTGACACTGTTGGAACATAAAGTTCCCTGTTTTTTCTTGTCCTATTCCTTTGTCTTGACTATCAAGATGGTAACATATCGATAGAGAAGTGTTCGGGCAAGCTGGAGACAAACAATTTGGCATGGAATCATTAATGATGCTCCACATTTATTGTGCTTGTGGAATGTATCCTTTAACATGGGACAAATTTATCAGAACAAATAACTAATTATACATGTATTTTGTGAAGAGTAATGAATTAAAGTGAAGGTTAATATGAAATAGTATAAATCGTCGCTGTCGCCACTGACTAGTATATTTAAGGTAAAAAAGCCAGGAACAAAAATGTGATAGCATCAAAGGGATCAACTACCTTTGATTCCTTATAGTACAGCTTTCATACACATGCACACAAACACATACTAGTTGACTCAATAAAATGATAAATACTCATGTGGAGTGATTTTTCTTTTTTTAATATAAATCAAGACAATGACAGCAATCAACTAATTATATATCATTGTGAATACAAAAGTGAAACACAATACATGTACTAGTATGAAATATAACAAGATAGGCTATGCAGAAATAATAATAATAATAATACAGTGTAGAATGACCAAATGTCAAATTTCACGTACAATGGATAAAGGCTATTGCACATACTTGTATATAGTGCTGCAAAGTATATCTTATCAGAAGAAAAATGGTTACTATACATATAAGAACAGATACATTTCATTCAATTCATATCAAATTTAATTATATTCTGGTGGCACATGTTGTATTCTCTAGTGTCAGAACAATACCAATGACATAACAGCACTTCCCTCAAAACCCCAAAATACTGCAATCATAAATGCTGTAACCACCACTTTCTCATACTGAACATGATTCCCTCTTTGTCCACAAAAAAGACATTAACATAGAGACAATATGCATTTTAATTAGTTACTAGTTAGATTTCATTATATGGCCCCTGGTTGTTAAGAGTTCAGTATAGTCTGTTGTAGCCATACAAACAGTGAGATTTTAACTAGGCCCCTGAAACGAGTTGACTCATTTTGTGGGTCAGGACAGCCCCAGCCCCCCCCCCCCCCCCCTCCACCGAAGAGATGACCCTCATTCACACTGTTACCAGTTATACATTTGTACTTATGAACTCATTAAAAATACCTTACTAGATTATACTAGATCTGAAATAAATACCATAATATTTGTATCTACTGCCCCCCAAAATATATTTCATTTAAGATTCTGCCGATTTTACTAAACTCATCTAATATAGACAAAATAGCAAGAGTTTTGGAAAATGTTGTAAACACGGGGTTTATATAGGGATAAATACAGGGAGAGTATCTTCGCCGCCAGATCGTCATCTTTCAGTTCAATCCACTCCGGAACGCCGGGCCTGCGGCGGGCTGCGGCGGGCTGCGGCGGGCTGCGGCTGCGGCGACGAGCTGTGTTGGTTCGTACACCGCTGCAAAACATCGGTCGTTGTTTTTTCTTGTTTTTGTTTACCGGTAAACGTAACTGAATTATGTTAGCAATACAAACTGCACCAGCAATCAACCAACATGATATACACCGGCATGAAAAGGAACAAGTATGAGTTGAATTAATAATTTCAGCAAGAAATATCGTCAAAAAAGAAGAGGATTTATTTCCGATGAAATGCGGACGCGGAAGAACACAGTCCTTCGTTGTCGGGATTTCGGGGAGATACGATCAGATTTTGACCGAAAAAGTTCACATTTACTCATTCCTTTTTATTTTAATATGGTCTTATAAATAAATTCCCCAAATCAATGATGGAAGAAATAGAGGACTAAAGCAAAAAATCACGAAGAATTCATGTCAAGAAAAAACGTGTGTGGCATGACCCAAAAGTGGGTCGACTCGTAAAAATGGAACAGGATTGCCGTGAACATGGGAAATGTACGATCAAAAATGGAACAGGATTGCCGTGAACATGGGAAATGTACGATCAAAAATGGACCTTTTTTCTCTCATTTATTCGAGTTTTTCCTAATTCTTTGGTATACATGATGTGAAATACACATTTTTCAAACCATTTATGAAGGAAAATCAGGTTTAAAGCTAAACAATTGTGATAATTCATGTGAAGAAAAAGTGGGGCGACTTGACCAAATAAGTGGGACGACTTGTCCAAAAAGTGGGGCGACTTGACCAAAACGTGGGACGACTTGACCAAATTTGGGGCGAGTTGGTCGTGGTGCGAGTTGGTCGTGGCGCGAGTTGACATGGATTCGTTCGAGGCACCCATATTTTGTAGAACACACAAAATCTAGCATGTGGGACAGCGAATATCGCGGACCCGCGACCAGAGCATTGTGTCGAGCAAGACTGTCGGTGGTAGTACAAAGTGCGACGAGACGATAACGTGAGCCTCACACTCACATATATGAATCTAAAATAAGAATTGTAATTAAAACATCGTAGTAAATTACCAGTTGGTGAAGAGTTCGACTCGACGACACTAGCAGCTGAAGTCAAGTGGGGATGACGAAAGTCGGTACCTGAGTTGAAGCCGGACACTGTAATTGTTTAACACGATATATGGTATCTTTGAAGATTCCTTTTTTAAATAATGTTCTAATGCATGAAACAGAAGGGAAATACTAGTACTGTTAAACTCTTTGTGTACAAAAGTAATAGCTAGTCTTTGGTATTTAGTATATTTCTTGTTTAAAAATGCATCAATAGCGCACATATTTTCCTCAAAATGTAGGGACTAAACAATCTTTTAAGAGGATTCACTCTTTGTGCCACATTGAGGAATTTCTAAACTGGCAATACACACTACTCCGGAAGGGCAGTAAGGAGTCTGGCACAGAAATAGCTTTCATATCTAACATGTATTTTTGAGCTGCTCGTCCAAAAAAAAAAAATACAATCTAGTCCTTGGAGACACTCACACTCATGGGCAATCCCGAAGGGAACGGGGGCGGGGTGTATCCCCCAAAAATTTCAAGGTCATGAAAATTCCAAAAATAATATGAGCAAAAAAATTGTTAAATATATAATGAAAGTGGAAAGAGGAAGTGAAAATGTTTAATGAAGAATTACACAATTTGGTAGCTCGCTCGCCGCAAAAAGATATAGGCCTACTTCCACCAAAACACTGGGTCCCTTTTAGGCTGGTCAATCTGTAATATCCTGAATGGACAAATGCTTTCTTTAGAAAATGTCCCTTTTGACAACAAACATGAAATAGGAAAATGTTTTTGTATTCTACTCACCGATTTTTTGGCAGCTCGCTCGTTTCGCGCTCGCAAAAAATATATCATACCGTAGTCAAAACACAATGTCCCTTTTAAACGGGCGATGTCTGTAATGTCTTGAAAAAAATGATGTTTCCTTCAGAACATATGGGCCTCGATGGTATAACTGAGTTTATTCCGCTTACATATATAATCTATTTGTATATAAGCCTATACACAAAAACACGTACACACACACACACACACACACACACACACACACACATTTTATTGGCAGCGGTGCACTTTAGCCGGTTTTAGCTCATCCGGAACACTTTAAAAGATTAACTTATGCCAAGTTTCATATTCGAGACATGTCATCAAATTCAATCAAATCTGATATAACAACTCAAGTTTAACCCTCACACTAACCCTACACATAAGTCCTAAAGCAAAGCCCGACCCTTACTGTAACCGTGGGGCTAATAGCTTTGCTCACTTAAAATTCATCATAATACATGGAAGCACCGGTGTTTAATCAACTAACTTCGAATAAAAAAAATGAAGGAATGAGTCACGCAATCAAATGAATTATAATTGATTTTGATTTGAACGTTTAATTCTTTATGTGCCACATGTTAATTATTTCACTATCAACACACACCACAGAAACAATCTAGTACATTTAAGATAGCTAGTCCCATTTACAAACATCTGCAAACTTCATGAAAGTTTGCACATAATTGTTTAGCATGTATCTTTTGGATACCAACTGTGAAATTTTAAGGTCAGAGGTGCTAAAACTCCCGTAGAATAAATGAAAATCTAATTAGTTTTCACCGAGATTTGATTCCAATTCATTTCAATTGAAAAATAATGTTTTCATATGAGACTGTACAAATGTCTAATCCAGTGTAGTATTCGGCCCAGCTAAACATACTTGTTTTAAGAATGACAGGAGTTTACTAAATCTGAATCCGTATTTAGATAAACATTGAAAGAAACGTATATTTTAAATGCGTTTTACGAGGCCCACTGCCTATGACAAAATCCCGTCGTAAAATATATGGTAGAATCTTCCTCAATATCGTCTCTCTGGACTTGCGATTTGCGGAAATTAAGTAATGAAGTGATTAAGAAATTAAGAAGAAGAAGAAGAAGAAGAAGAAGAAGAAGAAGAAGAAGAAGAAGAAGAAGAAGAAGAAGAAGAAGAAGAAGAAGAAGAAGAAGAAGAAGAAGAAGAAGAAGAAGAAGAAGAAGAAGAAGAAGAAGAAGAAGAAGAAGGAGGAGGAGAAGAAGAAGAAGAAGAAGAAGAAGAAGAAGAAGGAAGAAGAAAAAGAAAAAGAAAAAGAGAATGAGGGAAATTAAAAGAGAACTTACAACGGGGAAGGGGAAAAGGAGTAGAAGAAACAGGAAGGAAAAACAGCATGGTTCTTTTCAAGTCTTCATTTTAGTTTCAGACGTTTCAAGAACACCATGGTGATGGCACGCTCTAGTGCACATGAGTTTGGTCGTCAACTTCAATTGTATAGGGACGGTAAGCCTTTTGAAGAGTCATGTTGCTGTGATGTAATTTACTCACATTGCTAAATTTGGGTTTATGCGTCATGAACAACGTGGAACTCACGGTCTGATAAACTTGCGTTTTAATGGCTTCCCTTGGAAGATTAAGATAAAGAACGATGTTTGCTGGAATGATGAAATAAGTTAAAAAACGTCCACGCGGTGGGTCAGTGGGATCAAAGGACTGACTAGCAAAATGGACCAAGAGTGGGCGGATGTTGTGTGTGTGTGTGTGTGTGTGTGGGGGGGGGGGGGGGGGTAAAATATATCAATAGGCCTACAGGCTTACCCTTGCAACCTTTCCCCCCCCCCCCCCTCACAATATAGACCAACATCGAATATATATGCTGTTGAAAATTGAGAGAATTAAGGTGTACATAGAGGGTAACCGAAATCCGAAGGTGCATTACTGTGTAGGCACATCACCCCTCCCCCTCCATACCTAGGCACCCCCCCCCCCACACACACACACAAACACACACACACAGGCTTCATGTGTAATGTAAAACAAAAACAATGTTTTGTTTTTTAAAGCAATAAACCATACTTGTGTAGAGACGGGAAGATAATGAGTCGCCCAACTAGATTTGGGCCTAGCTAACATGTCTTCAATCAGCAACGGCAAATCACTTGATGCTCAAGTTGAAGGTTTGTTTTTTTTCATCAAGGGAAAACATCAGAAACATACAATTTACATATTGAAATAAAATCAAAAGATGCGGGTTTTCGCGAAGTAAAAGCGCAAGGCTGATATGTTAAGAAGTACCTTAAGAGGTATAATTGTGCGTATAATAAACTGTACTATATAATTATAGTTTCTGAAAATGATGACATTAATTGAGTGATTGAGGAAATGAGCTTGTCATAATGCAACAAATGTATCACTTCTTTTCTAGATGGTACAGCGGATACATTTTAGTTTAGGTTAACATCGTTGATATCAACAGCACTTACATTAGGCAGATTTTTTTTCCAAGTACCCAACCATACGACCCGCACCACTTCCCCCCAAACCAACCCCCCTTTTCTCTCTTTTCCTCTTTATCTCTCCCTCGTCCTCAACCCTAACTCTCTCCCTCGACCCCTCCCCCCTATTTCTCTCTCTTCATCTCTTACTCTGCCATTACACACACACACACACACACACTCTCTCTATCTCTCTCACACACACACACACACACACACACACACACACACACACACTCTCTCTCTCTCTCTCACACACACACTTGATACATAAATTTTGATTTCCTTTGTTCTATGATTATCTCAAGGAATATTGAAGGAAAGAAATAATCATCTTATTATTCTTTCATACTATTATATTCACAATGAACTTTAATGTTAATAATTAAGACACATACTTTCATTTACTTAATGAAAACAAAGAAAATCTCAATAAAAGTACAAATAAAGGGAACCATAAAAGGCAACCCCAGTCACTTATGTTTAATTCCACTAACTCTAATCTATCAATTATTTCTTGCCAAGTTCTTTGAACTTGTTCACAAAAAAGAATACACACACAAACACACACACACTCTCTCTCTCTCTCTCTCTCTCTCTCACACACACACACACACACACACACACACACACAAACAGACACACACACACACACACACACATAGACACAGGAGTTCAAACAAATTCAGATCAGAAACTGCACAATATTCAGAAGTCAAACAGAATTTATTATCAATATTTTAACATTTCATTTTGTGATTTCCATCAGTGCATATTAACATTACCCTACCATTTACATCTACACAATAATAATCAGTTAATAACTGGACACAACACTGAGGCGAGAAACAACTTTCGTGTCAATGGAAAAAATTGTTAGCAGTGATCACATGTATACTCAAATAATAACAGAAATCCATGGCTATAATGTGGTACAAGTTGAAGAAAAAAAAAAAAGAAAAAATATTCTTACACGAGTGCATGATTTTTTTTTTTTGTTATACCTTTCAATCGTGTGCATTCAGACAGATTTTGTTAATATTGCAAATTGTTTCAATAACAAAAGACAGAGACTCCCAAGGAGACTCCCTCACTGCAATCATTCTACAATCCTAATAATGAATAAATAGTAAAACAAGCCTTCAAAGATTTGCGCAAACATTTTGATATATACATATAGTATTTTTTTAAAGCTGTACGTAGTTTATTAGTTTTTTTTTTTTGCAGAGAACGTAAACGACATGATGGAAAAAAAAAACCTTAAACAAAACTGAGAAACAGAGAACATGAACAGGTTAAAAAGAAAACATGTAGAGATTTCAAATATGTTGGTCCATAGACAGGTTAGTCTATACAATAACAATCAACATGTGATGACACATCGTCTCCGAAGATGACAGTTCATTTTCTTAAATACATGATTGGCAAATGGAATCTCACTGCAAAAGGTCGTAAGTTCGAGTGACAAGAAAGATGAATCTCATAGTTATGCTGCCTGTTTTCCCCTTTATTTCCATAGGAAGGAGAGCATTGGCATTTGTATTTGGTACAGCACTGTTGTACACCACAAAAACATCCACTGCATTTGTAAAATTTACAATAAAAATCTTCCCTCATCCTACCACTCCTTGAGTTTATCTGTCTCTCCACCCAATGCTCCACTTTCCCCAGAGGTGGAGAAAACAGACAGCATAACGAGCGATCAGTTTGTATATTTTTGAGATAACGCTAAGAACTTATCGGAATAAAAGTTGAATAAAATATTAGTTTCTGCTAGCTCTGTCATAAAGTCTATGTTGCACATGTTTGGGTTTTTAGATATTCTGCTTTACTCCTTCAAAGGACTACGCTATTTTCTTGACTATTGTTTCAAAGATTCTGGAGGTTTCTCCCTACATCCTACCAGTCTGGATAGTCTACATTCCAGCCCACTGATGAATAAATGTCAATAATACATTTTTGGTATCTTCTCCATATGTACAATTAGACATAAAATTATTTCTCTTTTTTAATTTTTCAAATTTTTGCAATTTAAAAAAATTCCAGTTCATCATAAATCACAAGCGTACATAATTTCCCCATAAGTTATATCTCCACCAAATTTTTTTTAAAAAGCCCCCAAGCATTTGTTCGTAAAGCGACACACAGACGCCCAATGTCTCTGTCTCGTTTTATTTTTACAGCTTTTCTCACAAATATTTGTACAAAAAATAAGGATACCCGTGATTGGAGATGATGTCAAGGACATATATTGGAAACAATAAGGTAAAAACATTCAAAATTCAAAATTCTGGAAAACAGAAACAGAAGGGGGACCTATAAATCTGGCTGTGGTAATTAACAGAAAGCTACACCCCTCTCGTCCAAACTATCAAAGACATGCTATGTTGTTGTTATTGTTTCTATGTAAAGAAATTTTCTAGGTCCCCTCAAAGGAATCAAAAGCCGCACCCTGTCTTTGAGTTACACTCGTGAGTGGGTCACAAACCTAAATTGGATTTTCTCAACATTACCATTAAACAAGAGCGACTTCAACACATCCCTGTTAATAATGACATCCACAGCCTTGTACGGAAAGCAACCATACGCTGTACAAACACGGCTGCTGCGTTCCATTTGATTTTCTTCTTTTGTCGTTAAATTTCGTCATAAACTGTTTGGGGGGGGTAATAAGGGGAGAGAAGCAGAATATAAATATATATGAAATCAGCTGACTTGCTACTGAGCTGCTAAATGTACAGGCTTCGGCCAAGGAAAAGGAAAAACAAAGCATCATTAAAGTGCCACACATTGGGCATTATCATGAGGCTTCTGTTATCCAATAGTCACCATGATTTTTACGTCGTACGATCACCAGCCGCGGTGATCCCATCAGCTCTTGTAGTCAATTAGTGGCGGAATTGAGGTAGCCACGGTTTTTCTTTTTTTTTTTGAGGTACACATGAAATGGTTGCATTGCCAGCAATTACACTTTCCTATGATTACCTACAAACCTTTCAAGAACAATCTTACAAATCCAATCAAGTCTTTCAGTTCAATTATTTACCCCCGCCCCAATCATTCACTTCACCCCTGAACACCAGCCATGCTATGCACCCCTCACCCTGGAAACCTGGACATTTATTGGTACGCTTTGTACGTTAAGAGCTGCTCAAACGAGTGAGAAAATATGTGAATACACACCTTCGGAAACACACTAATGAAAGTTAGTTTCTCTCCTACTTTTGGCAAACAACGAAAAAAAGGTCATAAGTGTGTACGTCAAGTTTGGCAAAACACGGTCATTGGGTCTGGAACCTCCTTGTTTTATTGCGAGTTTAGTTATTATTTCATTATTTCAGTAGTACTGTACTCTGCAAAATTATGGAGGTGTACTACCAACATAGTACATGTACTACATAAAGCTACGGAAAACACGTTTACACTGTCTTCATATATTTATATCTCACCTGTCATCTATTCAAATATTGGGACGCGAATACATTACACAAAAAGAAAAAACAGTCCTCCAAAAATGTCCATGTTTCCAGATTGAAGCGAACAGCATACAGCCAGTATAAATTTACTCCATATATCAACTGACTGTTAATCTCCACATATAATCACTGATTTATCATGTTTTTTTTTACTTGTTTCTGTCCCCACTGGCACGCAATCTCGTCACTATAAGGCACGCATGCTACATGATCAGGGGTCCGACAGCCGGGAGAAGTAGTAGTAGTAGTAGTAACAGTAGTAGAAGTAGTACCATAACAACAGCAATGCGTTGCTACAACAAAGGTCTCTAATCAGAAATCATCTTTTATCTTTACTCACTTCTCAATTCAATGCATATATAATCCACCCGGGACACAGACCTCTGTTTGTTGGTACACTCCTGTTTGTTAAACCCTCCCTGCATATTGCATCAGTTTATACCCCGCAATATCAACAATTGTCTCTCCGTACTTAGAACAATATAAAAAGTGGCAGATTCGTTTTTGTGACGGTTGGTTTCCTTCCAACTCCAGTTGCAGCATTTAATTTCCGGACAATTAGCTGCAAATTTTCCCTTCCATTCTCCAGTTTCATTCATAATGATACTCCAAAAACACTGTGACCTTTGAACTTTGACCTTGGTGGCAGTTTCATGTCAGAAATTTTCATAAAATAATTCAAGGTCCGATCGATCTCACGCGGTAAAAACCCAAACCTGTCATCGCTAGCCTTTGCAACGGTACTTCTCTATAATGCGCATCGACCACCTTGCGGTTTCGACACACAGCGAGAAGGACACGCGGTGATACTTTACTGGCAAATGGGACCAATTCAGATGTACCATACAAATATCTTTTGTCTCTCCTCAAGAATACGAGTATAAAACAATCACCACCACAAGCTACAGAAGCTGGTATTTTTTCTTCTTCAAACAGTGCATATATAGAGATATAGACAAAGCAGAGATTTGATATAAATTTCTTCTTCTTCTTCTTTCAGGGTAACAGGAAAATTGGGAGCAAATATGCTGAAAAAACGGGTGGTATTCTTGAAGAATGCCCGATTTTCACCCTTACTATTTCACTTCAATATCACAAATTTTACAATTTATCTACACTTATTCTTTTACACTGACTTATACATGATAAATCTACTACTTACTGTGCACAAACTACTATCACCACAACCGCCTAATTACAGTACTTCTACCACTACAAGACCTAACTTCTACTTACAATGCTAAGATTCATAGCTACAATAACTTACCAATAAATGTACAAGAGAGTGAATTAAAATTACACAACCGAGAATAAAATGAATAGCAAAAACTGTTATTATATGCTTCACGTATAACTGAGTTATATATATAAAAAAGAATAATTTAAAAGCCATGAAACAACACAATGAGCTTAAAAAGAAAACAGAATGAGACCTAAAAACAGAACAGGACATGACCGAGAGAGAAAGAGAAAGGAAATCAAAAGATAACTTCAATCTTTTTTTCTCAAACAAATACATAAACATAGGACAATAAATGACAATGGCCCCATTTAGGTTTTATAATTACGTTGGCACTTCTTTGTTGTTGTTTAATGTTAGTACAAGAATGCTATTAGGGGCACAGTATCATATATTATGTTTTAAATGATGCGACGGCAACCAAAAGGATAACTCAGAAGAAATAAAAGAAGGTAAGAACAACAAAGTGTTGCCCTTCTCAAGACAGAGACGTAGCTCACACTCCACTATAAGTGTTTGACTCAGTCTACATCACAATAACATTCATTCCATTTAAAACCTATGTTTTTCTACTATGTTTAAAACATTCAAATTTCTCTTTTGTCAAACATTGTTCATAGAAATCAGAATCAATGTCGAATCCATCGTTAATGTATTTTTCTTTTTTTATATTTTCAACCCTGAGTTGAGGAAGGAAGAGAACAAACAAACAACACATGGACAGACTGACAAACATATAGATGTACACACAAACATACAGAGACAAACCAAAGACACGTTTTACCCATACAATCTCATACAGCCAACAAATCACAATCGTCATGACAACGGTAATATTTAAAGGAGTGTGGGTAATTTCTTGGTTTCTCTGTTTCTTCTTCACAAGACAACACATGACAGTGTTTATATGCAAATCATTACTTCCTCACTAGCAAGACAATGGAACAATCTGGTAAATTCATATCTGAAATATATTTACTAATTATTCTCTCTCTCTTTTTCTTCATCTTCTCCTGCTTCTTGTAACCAGAGTACGAGTTAACCTGAGATTTGCTATGTACATCTTTACTGTGCCCGCCCTACACGATCTGTCAAACTCCATTTGACTTCAGTTATAATAAGCTCTATAATTTAGTACATGATTCTTATGCATATATCTCATTGTTTTGGTTTACTTCACGAGTACAGACGAGAAAAAATTTCATCATTAAAAGAATACAAAAAAATATGAATAAAAGAGAGACGTCATTGGTAGTTTTGGGTTCGAGGCTTCATTGTTCTCTCTCACATGATTGAAGAGTAGAATTGAAGCTTTCCACCTGCAAAACACAACGACTCTCTCCTAGTAGAAGCTGGAGATGGCGCAGAAGTGACAGGTAGGAATTATGCTAATCTGGTTTGATTTTGTCAAGCATACATATGTGATGGGTACATCTAAGACACAATAAATTGAAAATCATGACAAAGAGTCAGAGAGAGAGAGACAGAGAGAGAGAGAAAGAGGAATTACAATGCTTCAAAAATAGTTCTCCCATAAAAAAAACACACAATACAAATATAGCAATATACCAAAGCAACGGAAATCAATTTCACACAAACAGAATTTGGCAATTTCATTTCTTTTTCTTTTTAAATATTGCTGAGAATTACAAACAGTTGTACAGATTTCAACGAGTTAAATCTTCAACGTATTGACACAAAAAATGTCTGCGGAATAGCATTAAGTTGTGCAATGTAGTGAAAAAATAGCTTATCTTTATATATCTCACTTCATGCACTTACCCTACATGATTTGAATAACAACAACAAAAAAACTGCCTCCAATTTGTGGCAAGTATCTCTTTACAGGGTCTAATTAAGCACAGATTTCATTTGTTGATCCTTAACTACACTGGTTCGCTAAACCCCAAATCGCAGATTTCTGCGTCACTTACAACCGATCATCTGAAGATACAAACAGATCACACAATACACAGCAGCAATCTCATAGAAACAGCAAAAAAGTGATATTAAATTTCACAAATAAGTAGAAATGTCCACAGAGCATCATACACCCTAACCACAGGCTTTAAATTAATTCCTCCGACCAGACACAGGACAGAAGAATCCCCATGCAGTGTTTTTTCCTCTCTAAATATACAATCAGCTCATCCTTGTAAATTATCTTCGCTTGGTGTATAGCTTTGGCATAGATGAACGAGCGGGCCAGGTATGCAGACCATACCAACAAACAATCATTGCATCGCCCCCTCAATTCGTACATGGTATTCCCCAAATTGATTCCTTATCCCATGCTCTCTGCTCTCCGTCATTTACTGTAATGTCAGACGCACCTCTCCCTCGCCATTTTGGGCAGTACGATGGTTGCGTTGCTACTGGTTGGAATGGATACGGAAACACCAAGAAAAACTTCTTTTCTTTTAAGTCTTCCACTGCTCCTATATTCATGAGTTGGCTATTAAAACATTTTGGCATTTTTCTTTCACGGAAACACTTCTCTCTTTACATTGGATAATCAAGGGAGCTTCAAGCAATTCCTTCAGTCCCGTGTTACATGATTGGTTAAGGGTTTGCCGCAATGTGAGTTCTCGTGCTGTTCTCGTGCCTTACATCATACCTCTTAAAACCTGTCACTGAAATCAACACAAGAACACACATTGCCGTTGTCACAAATACCGACACAAAATCCATTCTTCAGTTTCAAGTTTCATGCGTGTCTGCTTGCTGCTCATAACTGCGCCCTTTCCTACAGATGGGACTAGCACATGAACTGCTCTGATTTCAGGGAGTCCATGCCCATTGATGTTATCTAGATATAGATAGAACAGAATGCTCATTCCTTCTCCTAATTGCATTGTGTGCAGACCAGGATTCTCTGCATTTGTCTTAAAATATAGTGCAAGAAAGCAAGCAAATATAATTTAGAAAAAGTATGACATAAAAAGGATGAGGGAGATATAATATATACAGTGAAGTAGATGCTTAAACTAAAATTGCCATGAATTGCTCCAATCAATGGTTTCATTGAGAAAACAAAACGCACCAGCCACATGAAAAAGATTGTCGGCTGCTTCAATCACACCGTATACAACAGAAATGCAAGTGCCATGCAAAGTGCACAATGAAATAATACAAATGTGAAATGAACAGAAAATAAAAAAAATTACAGAAAAAAAAAGAAGAAAAAAAATCTATTTTCTTACCATACTGTTTACGAATATAATTATTCAAAATTAAATTAAAAGAGTAAAACTTTTTTCTTGAGAAAAAACTTACACAGTAATATTTATACAAATATTGATAAATAATGCTGGCTTTCTCCACACCAGCGGATAGTATACACGGAGACTTGCGCTCAGCGAGAATTCCCATCATTGGTTGGCGATTCTATTTGAGCTGGATGAAACCAAAGTGGTTTTTACTGTTGATAGTGCGTGTGTATGTGTGTGTGGGTAATCCAGGACTAGGACCTGGTCTAGGACCAGGTCTAGGACCAGGTCTAACTCAGCTGGCTGGGTCTGGTTACACTTGGAATCTTGTTTCTGGTTGGGTAAAGTTGTGATGTCTGAAGTTTATATGCTTAGTAGTTCCGCCCATGAGAGACTGCGTTGTAATGACCCGATCCATACCCTGTCTGAAATATGCAAAGAAATGACATAAAGAAAATAAAGAAAATAACTCTAGGTTCCTGGTCATGATTTATTCATGTTTTAACATGACTAAATAAGGTCTGTATCAACGATAAATTTGCCTCAAATGAAACTACATCTATGACAAGATCTATCAAAGTAAAGCAACACTTGTCCAAACTTATGTTTAGGATCTACAAAAATAAAATCGATACAATTTAAAAAAAAAATTGTTTCAAGTTTCTTTCCAATAAAAAAATGACATTTTTCCAGTTCAAACTTAAATTAACAAACAAGAAATTTATTTTGTTATTGAAACAAATTAGGTGGTCTGTCATTTAATCAGGATAACCGGGAGACAATTTACCTGAACATTATTAATTGTTATTACTTACAATTTCATGTCATCATTATATTGATAGTAGTTCTGATAATCATGAGATTGTGATAGTAATTCATAATCAATGATGAACTGTGTCATTGTCTACTCTTTCATGTTTTCTTCATGTTTTTTTTTTGTAAATATGGGCATGCAGTGATCCCACCATCTAAAAAAAGAAAGGGAGGTTACACTAAAGGAAGCTTGTAGACTCAGCTACAACATACTACAATTTCAGAGTAAAAGAACAAAACGTGACCGAGATACAGCTCATACATAAATATGTGAGATTTTGGCATAATGCCTTTAATCACGATTGACACCATGACGATGTCATCAAACGATAGACCAATGTCTCAGCTACAATACATTGAAATTTGGGAGAAAATTGATACAGTTCATTTTATCAATTCATATGGCAATATGATGATATCACGATACACTAAAGGGCTAAATGAGACATGAAATCTACATTTCACACTCTTTCAGAAAACTACATAAAAATCGGGGGTCACCGTCAATTCTGAGTAGTAAGAGCAGACTACAGATAGTCATGTTTTTCACAATATTTGCACATTAAAATGCATAGGCGCACGCGCAGACTTTCAACTTTGACGCACCCGCATGACCTTGTTATTGTGTGAATTTCACTATAAATCACAGGATCTGATATATGTAGTATCAGAAACATCAACTCAGTAAGGAATGGAATTCTCACCTTTCCTTTGCATTACACGTGGACAAATGCGCAGAAATATTTGAAACAACTGAAATTGCCTAAAACATATGCAAAACAATTTCTAGTTGCATTGGAGCATTTTTAAATTTTGTGCGTGCGTAAATGCATTAACGTACATCTATGCACGCGTTGTTTTGTGATGAAATGGATCGTGTTGTCACTAACTTAACTCATGTCAAATTTCATTAGATATCGATGATCCATACTAAACAAAAAAAAAACATGTTAGTAATTAGATTCAGAATGAAAATGCTATCATAGTGGTTAAGCAAAAAACAAGACATGATTGCTATGAAGGAAAACCAAAAGATGGATGGCTAAATGGTAGGATTACACTTAAAAATGAGAGAGAGCAGGCGGGCGGAGACGCTATCTAACACTATGGTGTTTCATCGACACCACACAAAGCCCAACAACAAGTGAGGAGGGGGGGGGGGAGGGGGAGGGGGAGGAGGGCTTTTCTTCCAACTGAAGATGCATGAGGAGAGGAGTGCACGACATTCCGAAACCGATTGTCATGAGGGATTGTGGAATTGTATCGAGAGTACCACAAAATCATCTCCCATTTTCATTCTTGGGTGGTAAATATATTCTTTTTTTTCTACATAACAAGCCAATTTTCTGTTTAGTAATGGTTTTCAAGATTGGAGAAAAAAGACGCTGAGCTTTTAAAAACAAAAAGAACGGGAATATTCCGAGTGTGGTTGTCTATAGGGATTGTGAAATTGCACGGAGCGTACCACAAAATAATTTCCAGTTTTCATCCTTGGGCTGTAAATATGTTCATTTTGAAATCACAAACATATTTTCTGATGAGTAATGGTTGTCAAGATTGGAGAAAAAACATACAAATGCTGAGCTTTTAAAAACTAAATAACAGGAACTCAGTTTTGTGATTTGCAATAGTGAGTCTGCCATGGGGATGACATTCCAGCGTATAGTGCTAGAGTGAATATTATTAATGTGGGGGGTTGCTTTTAATCAACAGGGTCTACTTTAAATGACAACATCAAAGAGATTTTTGTTCTACGGAAGTGATGAAATCAAATGCTTTTTTTTTTTTTTTGGGGGGGGGGGGGGAGTGGGCTTTGTGGCACATCAAGATGGAATTCTTTGCATCTTTGTAGGGTGGGGTGGGGTGGGGTGGGGGGAGGGGTTGTTTGGGAAGAAAGTTGGGGGTTGGGGTTTTCGGAAGGAGGAAATGTTAGTGAAAGTTATATACCTTGGAGCCTTTTGTCAGATTATTGGTCGCCGGGACGGGCCTTGTTGCCTCAGTGAATGTAGCTTGGTGTAGAATGGTGGTAGCTTGCCATCACACCCTGCACCATGAAGGAACCAGGTAGCATGAGCACACAGAAGGAGAGGGAAGGGGTGGGAGTAGGGGGTGGTTGGTGGTGGTGGTGGTGGGGGGGTGGGTGGGAAGGGGTGAATGCAGGTTGGGAGGGGGGGGTCAGGAGGGATGGAGAAACAGGACAAACAGCGGAAACATTGCATGGGAGGAGGAGGAGAGGATTAAAACCAAAGGTGTGTATGAGAGGGGCAGGAATGAAAAGAAAAGGGAAGGGGGGTGAGGAGGGGAGGGGGAAGGTGGGAAGGGGGTGGTGAGAGGAGATTGGAAGAGGGGGTATGGTGGGGTTTGTAGGGATGGGGATACATATGAAAATCAGATAAAAAGAAGGGAAGTCAGAAAAGAAAAGAGAGCAAGGGTTGGAAGGAAGAGTTATGGGTGGATGAAAATGCAACCCCATTTGCAGTGCAACAAGAGCAGATTATGAGAGTGAATAATGAGAGGGAGAGAGAGAGAGAGAGGGAGGGGGGGGGGGGAGGCAGGTATCAGCAAGCATATGACAGAACAGTGAAGATGTGTTATGTGTATATAAAGAGATAATTATATGCAATGACGGGTAAAGAAGAAATATGCACAAGGTTGACCACATATTTGCAAAGCGATGATGGTATGGGAGAAAAGCAAGGAGGGAAGACAATAAGAAAGAAATAAGGTTTCGAGTTAATTGTAATGCCAATTAAACAACAAATGAGTAAATCAAATTTCCCTACTCTCAACAAACCAATAGCATGATGGGCTAGATCATTCCAATTGGGTAGAATGTGAAACACACACCTGATGATTCCAAACATTTGATCAATTCCGAGCAATCAATATGATCCACAAGTAGGTGGTCTTGGATTACATGATGTGAGTCAAATCCATGCAAATTTCACACAATTTCTAACATATGCTTACTCCAACTTTCAAATAATACCGCACTCATCATGTTTAATGAAATTTAGTAATCTTGCATGTATTTAGATTTGTTATGGAATAAAAAGACTTTCAAAAACACTACCAGTACAACAATTCAGCTGTAAAGATGCCTTTGAAAATATATCCGAGCTTTTGAAATCAATGACTTGACAATGGTCAAATTTGGTTCATTACTATCAGCACCAGTTGCTAGACTAAAACAGATGTGAAAATCATTAACTTTTTTCTCATTGAAATAAGTTCCCTCCAGTATATCCAAAATATACATCTGCTCATATCAGAGTATGTCAATCTACTGGTAACCCAGTTGACTCAAAACATCACCAGCAAATTAAAAAGCTGTCATTGGTCTGTTCATGTTGATGGAAGGCCAATAGTAATGTTTGTGTCCGGCAGTAAAACAAACAATAACCAAACGACTGACTGACTGAATGAATGAATGAATGAACACTCAAAACATGAGACACGTACATAGGGACAAGATGTGACACACACTTGGGTTGAGAGCACCACAACCACAGAACTAACAGGTTTAACTACTCTACCAATAGAGGGCGATGGAGGAGATTTGTCTTTTAGGGGATTCATTATGTTTTTCTTTGAAAAGACGATAACAAATACCAAGGAAGACTGGTGCAAGAATTTAAAAAAAAAATACTGGGAGTGGGGACGAATATGGGGTGCTACACCTAGAAATTGAAAAAGGGATTGTAATCTTAAGAAAAAATGAATTAAAAAAGAAAATTCATTCAACATTCAAGCAAAGAGAGAGACAGATTGAACGGTATGAACACAAAATGGGTTGTATATGGGGGGTTAGTGCACATCTAAACACTAGCATCTGCTTGGTGTGTTGGGATGGTACAGTTATGAGTGGTAATGTGGTGGTAATTATCAAGTGCTTATTCTTCTTTGTTCACAAGTATTTTTTTCCTTTGAACAAAGAGAGTATTTGAGTGTAGGTTTCACTCAGAAACAAAATAGAAGATGCAGAACACGATGGAGTGAATTGATTTTAGTTGAGTGTTGCAAAGTGCAAACATTCATCTCTGTATTTTTTTTCCAACTAAAAGGTTAAATCAAATATGGTGTTCTTTTGACAAACAAGCAGTAGACTATAGTGTACTTGATGCACAACGCTAATACAAGCACCAAATAAAAAAAAGATGATTTAGAGTCGTTGTGGAAGGGTCGTTACCTTCTTTGGTGGCAAATGAATACAGCCAGATGTAAAACATCCAAACAACAAAAGAGAAAAATAATTGAAAGAAATGTGGTCACAGAGACAAAGACATGAATCATAAAAAAGACTATTCGCACATACAAATCTCAAAGCTTTCCTCAACAAATATTTTCATCTCTCAATAAAACCCCCCATAAAGATGGTAACAGGAGAAACCAAAACAAACAAAATCATTGATTTATCATCGGCTTGTGGATCCTATTTCGAAAAGCTTTGTGCTAGTGCCTTAACCAAACAAGTGGGGAGAGTAGGATGTATAGTCAAAACATATACATGACCCCAAATCCGTAACACAAAGACATCATCTCCAAAGTTCAGACAGACATTGTACAGCCTCACATAAATGATTGTATGAGGGCATGATCAGAATTGCTCAGTGTTCATTTAACAAAAATCTTTTTCCCCCATAAAAAGAATAAAAGACAAGTAACTCTCCTGGAGTTTGTGAAACAGTGAAATCGATGATTTGATACATTGTAAAACAAATTGTAGTTCACAAGCCAACAGTGAAAAGAAACATAAACATCACTGTAAATGGCATAGTTTAAACTCTAAAAAAAAACTTTTTTGAAGATTTGAAGAGAGTTGATTATCACTCGTAGTATTTTTACACCTCCTCAAAATGTACACTCTGTCATATATTACTGTCTATATCTTACAATATGAACAAATTTTCTTGTTTGGTAGTTTTTGCTTTTCTGCACATCAACATTGTGATGTTTAAGACTGCATATTCCCAGTGTTCTACAGTGAGAATGCATCACCATTTTATGATAAATTGAAATGCAACTTTCGTCTTTGATTAACCCATTTTTCAGTATGATTTCATTGATAAAGCTGATTATTTTTAACCAAGTTTGTGTTTTAAAGTTATGAATAGCTACACTAAGTGCACAAGGAATGACAAATACTACTACCTACATGACAGGAAACAATTTTGTCATACTATTTTACTAAAAACCAGCCCACTCGTAATCTTTAATAGCCCAATTCTGAATTACCTGGATGTAATTTAAATAGAAGTTGACAATTTTTTTTAATAAATAGGGCTGTTTATTGATGTTATAGTTGAAATATCAAATCATTGCTATTAACTATCTTACTTTGGCATTTTGAGCTCTACCTTCCAGATCATCAAATGCATTAAAGTAACATATTGAAAACAAATCTTGATCCCGATTAAACTGATATTTCTGTTTAGTCTGTAATTTCTACCTATAGTCCTACTGTGGAGAGCGACTACTGGTCTAAAGAGCAGATGGTAGTTGAAACATTTAAAGAATAAAGAAAGAGCTTTTGAGTTTGACGGAACATATGAAGAGAACAGAAGAGATTGAAAAGACAATGAAGAGAACGAAGATAAGCAGAAAGCGGATGAAGACACAAAAGATCTGCGACACACATGTATCTCCTAAGAGTTTGGTAGATATGGGCCCATTCTTTAAATGAAAAATCCCCAAAACATTGGACCCCATGGCTATCCCAATGAGATTTCCTAAGGCAAATTTGGTCTATGATATGATACAAAAAAGTCTGCATTATAATGGGCAATGAAATGCCGCATTTCTAGAGCAAATTGCAGGATTTAGAGCCAAGAACGTCTGTATGATTAGGTTTAATAAGTTTTTAAGCCCACCACCTCATGATAACATCCATCAAAAAATATAAGGAATGAAGTCAGGAAAAAGGCCCAACTAATCTTAATAATCTTGCTCCTGGACATTATAAAGTTCAATGTCATTTCCTTCATTGTCAATGCTACCGCAAGAATGGAGGCACATAAATGTGCTCGAATGATTTTGGTTTTTGGTCAAAATATTGGGAGGCTTGTCAATAAAGATTGCAAGCAGAAATGAAAGGATACTTTCCGATCAGAGGGCAAGTATGTTAGAAGACAAACATTTCAAACCATTTGCTGCATCCTAAGACCTCTGACTTCTCATGAGGGTGAGTAATAATGGCTGCTTGAGGCTCAGGGCTGTATTGCATTAAGCTCTTCAAACTTACAGCCAGTCATCTACGAGCATCGTCATTCCCCATACCGCATATCTGGACAAATGCTCCCAGAATGCACTGCGCAACTACCTCCTAACTTAGTTTTCAGTCAGGGCCGCTTCCGGTCTAATGTACAATGTATGAGACTGGAAGTGGACATGATTGTAAAATAAATTTGTATGTCGCTGCAGAATGCATCATGGGACATTTTTTCCTCTAGATGCACTCTTGAGAATTGTTGCTATGGTAACTTTTTGTGTGCCACATGTGGCTTTTTCACAACTAATGCACACAATTCCTATCGGGCAGCATTTGGCACACAAAGCGTTAACAATAATTTACAACAGTTGAAAATACACCACGTGGCCCTGACTTATTTGATTCGATTGGCAGCATGAACAGAGAGAGAGAGAGAGAGAAAAAGGTAGACTGCAGAATGTGTCTATCCATCTAGAACGCTACTCACCGGTTGGGTGCCCAGCCCGAATGTGTGGGTCGGCTGGGGGCTGCCAGTGGGGACGAAGTTGCCCCCGATGCCTTGCTCCTGCGAGCTACCATAGATGTCCATGGGCCCGGGGCTGTTGGTTGTGTTGAAGCGGTTGTTGACCGGCGACGGCGAGGGAGCATAGCCCTGTGGCTGGTAGCTGTTTGGCATTACTGTGGGGCGTAGACAGACGGATGGTTGGATTCATGAAAGAGTAGGGACAGTCGGGGAAGGATGGGCATCTCAGCCGGCGTGGTAGATTAAAAATCAAGTGGTACTTGGGGTGGGTTGGATAGTTCAACATCAGTAAATGCAGAAAAAGATCAAAATGATAACCCTTGATAAATATTATTCATTTAACACGTATAGAACCCTTACATATACATTGTTTGATCATTTATAATATCGCATGATTACTTTCCCTTGAATATGAATCATTAACACATGACTTGGTCATTACGTTACAAAAGCAGTATTAAAGGCAACTATGTGAGAACACACAAGGAATATATGAGCTTCACTACAACTAAATGCTATTCTAATATGCTAACACAAAAATATATAGTATAATGCAATAGCAAACATAAAAATGATATATGATTGAATAATATATATATATATATGATTAATCATGTTTGTTTATGGGGGATCTATATCTAAATGTGATTATCTACTTCTACCAAATGCACACACAGCAAGCAGCTAGTAACTACAACAGCCATGTTCCATTTCTACCAAAATATGTGCTAGGTTTGGGGGGCGGGGCAGGTATATGATTCTATATCTATTCTAATTCTTGTGCACATGCTTTTACTGTAAGGCACACCAGGTGTCTACCAGCTAGTGTTGTCTAAAACTACTAGGATTGGTCGGGCAGAAAGAGAGAAATGGAGGAGGAGGAGTGAAAAGATTTGAACTGATCTCCGACAAGAGGAGGGAGTGAGTGATCTTCTCGAGTTGAGTTCACCAAGATGGTGTGGTTGCTATGTTAAGTTTATTGGGAGCAAGTGTTGTGCAAATCTGGAAGATGTTCTGGTGCTGTTCCTTGGAAGGCACATTCAGCTTTTACTGGGAGATGGGGGGTTTCCTAAAGTGCATTGACATGGAACTTGACCTCTCCGTATCATAAAACATCAAACTTATCTCGCATCCTCTAAAACAGCTTAACCAATCATTTTAGGACTGTAGAAAATATTCCTTAAAGCAAGTGACAGCTTTTCTAATGGTCCTTAAACCCCTACAACTTAACATTAAAAGAACTTGTACATACACCTTTATAACCAGGACATATTCTTAGACTGTGTGAGCAGGGTTTGGGGCTTTCCTACTTACTGACTTTTTAATACTTACTTACTATTGAGGTTTATGATCTAGTACTTAGTATCTTTTAATTGTGGCCATCCTCTACATACATACGTAACGGCACAAATCTCTCAAAGTGGAATTGTGGTTATTCATTAGTCTTCTTCTTCTTCTTCTCTCCTGGTGTTTTTCTTTGGAGGAGGGGGTGAAAAACTTGGAATCAAATCTTGTGAGCGACAACTTGACACACATACCGGGCTGGTGGTAGTCCCTCCCATAATCTGGCTGGTGCTGCACGGAGTTAGGCTCGGTGCGGGCGGGCGGCGCTTGAGGCGGGGGGGCCGAGCGGCCCGCGGGCCCTGCCGACCCGTAATCGGGGTAGGAGTAGGTAACCTGCTGTGGGCCCCCGCGCCGGTCCGGTGTGGGAGGGACCCCAGCGGCCGGCATCATAATACCTGGGGCGTAAGCCGGGAACCCTGATAGGACAGAAGGGGGTGACACACACAACACGGGATGGTCATATACCGGTACCCTCGGGGGTTGGCTTTCGCTCTGGTCTGGTTTGATGGGCGGAGGAGTTGGAGGGGGCAGCAATTAACTCAAGATCTGGTATCAGCCAGTTTTTTTTTTATACCTCATACAGTGAAACCTGCTTTAGGGACCACTTGTATAGAGATACCACCTGCTCATAGAGACCGCATTTTGTCTTTCCCATGAAAAATGTTTTACCATTGAGACCTATATTCAAATTACCTTCACATAAAGACCACCTGCCCAGAAAGGCCACAGTTCTTGTCTCCCTTGGGTGATCTCTATGTGCAGGTTTCACTGTAGTGGTATTACAAATCAACTTTGTGAAACCTGGGTGGTTCTAGCATAAGGATGACCCTGACGAGACGTTAAGGGATCTTACACCACACACAGCAAGGGATGGGCATATTCCCTCTCATTACTTAAGCCTCAGAAAGGAGCGAGAGCATTTCAAGATCACGATAGATGTTGAACCCCGTTACTAAGTAGAGCTAATATTAAACCTGGAGGTATAAACATATCTCGGATTCATACAAGGGGGCTTTGAAACAAACACAACACAGCATGGTTATTTTGCTCTACTCTCTAGCAATGAATGCGGTAGAAACAGAAGCTGTGAAGACTGGAATTGCTGCATCGTTTTTTTTTTGTTTTTTTTAAAATTTTATTTCCCCAAATCTAGAAACCAACGTACCTCGGGAAGATGGGAATTCCCTATGATTACAAGGGGTTGAGGACTAGGGGACAGTAACACACACTCACACACACACACATACATACATACATACATATAAATGGGGAGGGAATATTATTCTATCATGATAACCCATGATCTCACCAGGGCATCCCAAGTGGCAAGATCATTCTACCCAAGGAAAGGATGGGCCCCCCACAATTTCTTTGGAGACACTTTAAGGAGGTTTACCGCAAAGACTCTGACATGTACATTGTGCCTGATCAATGCCAAAGCCAGAAAGTAATGGTTTCTGTTTCACACATTGCGTAAACTTCTAAATTGTATCCCATTGTCAGCCTGCTTTTTGTTTACAAATATGAAGCTTCTATTTAACTTGAGGTACTGACTTATTGGTAACATAGCATTAGTTACATTTCATGGATACTTATCTGCCCTAAAATGGTCAGACCCAAAGAGGAAAGGGAGGGATTATGGATGTATCACCATTCAGTTATTGCCTTTTTGCCTCTCACATGTTTTTAGAAAGAGATATGGGAGTAAGATATAAAAAATGAAACATTGAAAGAGTGAGAGAAAGAGAGAAGGCCAAATAGATTGGGAGATAGAAAGACAGAGGGTGAGAGAGGGGAGGGGGGAGGGAGGGAGAGAGAGAGAGAGAGAGAGAGAGAAAGAGAGAGAGAAAGGAGAGATAGAGAGAGTGATAGAGAGAAAGAAAAAAAAAGAAAGGGGAGAGAGAGAGAGAGAGAAAGAGAAGAGAGGGGGGAGAGAGAGAGAGAGAGAGAGAGGGAGAGTAGAGAGATAGACAGAAAGAAGGGGCTAAGATAGATAGATTTTGAGATCCATGGATAATGAAGGGGGCATGCATACTTAGGTGGGGAAGGTTAGCGGCTACATCATGAAGAGATTAGTAAAATGTCCAGAACAGAGAGTTGAGAAATGCGATGCAAAGTGCACATCAACGGAACATTCAGTCAAATGCTACAAACTTCCTACAAACTATGATGCATGACATCATCCTTTTAATACCAAAAAGTAATGGATGTACATATATATATGTGTATATATGGGTACAGAAGCAATCATTCATGTACAAACATAAATATTTGGGACCTTTAAAAACAGATCAAAATAAAAAAAAATAAAGGAATAAATAAAACCCAATGTCTAAATGTTACATCTTGTAGACTGCACAAACATATGAATTGAATGATGTTGATGTTGTTGTATATCCTTGTTTGATGGTAATATATATTGAATGCTAAATGGAACAAACACTTGTAGAGTTTGTTTTATTGTATAGTGATACTAATATTGATATACATATATCAACAGAGTATCAATTTGAAATGTTAAAAGAGTGAAAACGGCAGACTACACATAATTGCCTAATTTTTGTTGTCATTTGCGTAAAAACAGACCTGTGCAGATGTTATATAGTGTAAATATCAACAAGTTATGCTAGCAAAAAATATCCATATTGATTATGGAGAACATGCAAAGAAGTTGATGTATTATATAGAAGGTGTTGATAAATATAAAGTTGCAGAAATGTGGTCAAAATGTTGTTTACATTAAATCACTGAATAAAAAATCACACATTTTGATTTCCGAGCCTCTTCACCTTATCAACAAATACGATAATGTACCACTATTACTTACAAATAATTATAAATATGTAATTAGCAGATACATTTTGAAGTTTGTGACACCATACCCAAGGTAACCTTTCTTTCTAAATGAATCATAGCGATTATATACACCTGCATGGATTATATTTTTTCAGTGTAAGTACAGCATGGTGCATGAGTATATACACAGTTGAAGGCTGAAATGCATCGTTATCAAGCAAAACTTCTCATACAAAAAGAAGTAAATATCCCTATTCGCTCTCCACCATACTCATATCGCTGAACACGCCGACCATACCAAAACTATGCAACGCTTTCATGACGCTATGATTAGGAATATGTCTGAACAGCACTCAGAGAACGGCCAACCAACACAGGAAGGTATGAGATGGGACCAAGACAAAAACACACCACACACAGGAGGCTGTAAATGCACACGTGTGAGAGAGTTATATGAGACATGTTGAGCACACCACACTGAAACGCAACCACTACTAGTCAGTTAGAAAAGCGGCATGCATAGTGCAACACACCAGGAATGTATAACAGATGTAAAGTATATATTAAACACAGGGGGCACCTCGGACAAATGGAGCACAGCAAGACAAACTCTAAATGTGCATGTCACAACACAACTTCAGGCTAACAGTCCCAGATGTACCCCACCGATGTATGTTGCTTGGTGTTCAAACACTAACAGACAACCATAACAAATGCATCTCGACTATATCTGGAGAAGCGCTGTACAGTCCCACTTACAGCATATCGTGTAACCACAGATCTGCATTTCTGGTTGCTAATCAAATCATAACGCCTTCTTGAAATGTAACAAGGAGCCTATCAAGCTAGTCATTTAATTCCTGCATTGTTGCGTTATTGCATTGTGCGTGGTCAATTCTCTCTCGTCCACTCAGATCGGCCACAGCCTATTTAAATCAATCATAAATGATATCTTACGACAACAATGTGAATACCTGCGCGGTTGATGCCGGTTAAGGTTTGGCATTCACAAATCAGCGATAGAAAGAAATGACAAGCACAAAATGCAAAAATACAAAGGGCACCTTCCGCAGCCACCATAGAACAACCAAGCAACAATCTATGAAACCAACAAGATCCAACCGACTGTGGGAGTATACAGTCCAAGAGATAGTGACTGAGAGAGAGAGTAGGGGTGGAGATTATAAGAGGATATACAGATGAATGTGCATTGCATTTCCGGACACTAGTATTGCTTTCTCTTTATTGAATTCTATCATTTTGGTTTGACAATCAAGTTTATTTGTAACTCCTGATTTATTAACGTATTCTAAATATGCTTATCTGGATATTGTTCTTTATTTCTAATACAATGTTTTAGATGCATACACGATACCTCCATAAACATTACTCATAGATACCTACTATTTGTGGGGGAAAGGGACAATCCAAGTTTGTGATCTACTTCATGTCATAGAGACAAAAATAAACGGTCATATAAAAAGCACCTTGTTTTCAGACATACAAGATAAACCCTGAAAAATTGTCAAAATCAAGTATTAGGGCTTTAAAAAAAACATGTCCTGAAAGTCCAAGTGTCCGGAAACCCTATGCACAGCATGATATGGCTCGCACACAGCTCTGCCATGAAAAGCACTGTGATCTGGGCCCTGTTCCACCAAAATAAGCGTAAGTGACGCACACCTTTACGCATGACTGGTGACCTGTTCACGTGCTAAATGAGATACCCCAATTTGTTCCTGTTTTAAACATAGTGGGAGTGAACTTCCTTCAATCCTAATCCAACTTGAAAAACTCTGTGTTCAGATGCTTGTTTATCTATAAAGATCGAATTTCAACTTGGGATGGGATGGGAATCAAAATCAATGAGAATCTGATTTAGCATCCAAGAACAGGTCACAAGTCACATGTAAATTTGCAAGTCACTTACACACATCTTGACGAAACACCCCCCTGCTTGTTTGTGTGGAGTGTGGGTACATACGTACATACTGTAGGCAGGTAGGTAGGTAGGTAGGTAGGTAGGTAGGGGGGGAGGGGTTACCTGAGTGATGATGCGACGGCACACCCATGGAGCTCCCGCGGGCCAGCCTGCCCCTGCTGCCAGAGCCATGCCCCAGCCCACTGCCGCCGCACATGGCGAAGGGAGGCTGTTGGTAGCCTAGGATCGAGCGAGGAGGCATGGGGTGCACCCCATTAGATTGACTTGTCAGTACTCTACATACGATAGGCCCGTTGGTGTTGGTATGTATGCAGGTTTAAGCATATCATCATCATCATAGTCCCACATGCATACCATTCGTGGTGGTAGCACTCCATTTGATTTTGCACACAAGCTCATGTATATCAACACTAGTCCCACATGGGAAGCCTTGATATTCCTTTAACCCTTCAAGTGCCAGATAAAATATTACTTTATAGGAATAATGTGTATTATAAGTGAAAAAAGTCAAATGTGGCAGATATAGAATTAATAATGATATTGTCACACATGCTGCATTCCTTTTTGGAAGCGCTCCAGTTTTGTTTTAACAGTGGTGCTATTATGTAACTGCACACTAGTCCCACATTATATCATTGGTGTTGGTAGGTAGTACTCACTATCAGAGTTTGTTTAGTAACTAGAGTTTCACATGCATACTTTTCTTGTTTAGAGCACTCCATTGCATTTGTTTAAACAATTTCATGTGTAATTTAGTGCTTGCATTTCTCACTCTAAAAGAAATTTTGTTTTTCTTTCATGTCTCCCACGCACAACAAACAAAGAATGGAATTAACGTCCCACTGTATATCTTCAATACAATTCCATATCCCCATGTGAATACATTTGGTGTCCTCTTCTCCGCTAATTCCAATGCCATACCAACGCTAAGCTGCTTGGTCTTCCCAGGAGGCCCAATTATGGTATCCTTCCAATTCTCCTCACTCTGTGATTAGTAGTTTGTATCACCACTGACCTACCCATGCTGTCAAATGCAATCCTTTGAAACCGTCTTGAACAAACCTCACATCACACATCCTTAATTTGTTCCATGTCATTTCAATTCTAATGTAATTTCTTTATATTTCCCTAGCATGGCAATCTGCATAACACATTTGAGCCTCAATAGTTTGTACTCTCTCACAATACTGAAAAAACTACCAATCCCCTGCCTCTGAGCCATGTTACTGTAATAATCCACACATTTAAACATAACCCTTTCCAAAAGAAAAAAGAACCAAGTGATTTATTTGATGAAAAGCTGGCCATGATTAGACATACTGGCGCCATAGTGTAACTGAGGGAACTTGATACAACATGCACTTCAAAGAAACTACCCCCAAAATGTATGGTGACAGTTCTCTGTGTTTTAATGCGGTCATCAATGTTTAAGTCCCACCGCTGCCACTAAATAATGTTTTTTTGAAGAGTACAACTAATGTCCTTCTTGTTATATATCATACATATATGTCTGTGCTACACAAGGATTGCAACTACCCATCGCTGGACTACAACCCTCTGTGTTTACTTAGATCTGTATAGGTTGCCCCCTCAACAGAGAATTCCATTGATTTCATTTTTACACTGTCAATTCCATACTTCTCTGACATATTAAGAGCACTATGATTACTATACAAAATGATCCCTACCAGATAATGATGAAAAACAGGTTTTTTGAGAGAATTGTGTTTGGAGTGGATTCTTAAACAAAACTAATAGATTTGAAGCAGTATGCATTCTTAATGGTGCTTTTATGTATCACTCGAAACCATGGTGATAGATTTAAAGGTAAATCAAATGAAAGCTGGTTAAGGAAATACTTTTATAAGTTATTAACATGAAGAGGGGTAGTGTAAGGTAAAGTGTTGACTGAAGATGCAAATGAAAATACAGTATACACATGCAAAGTGGGAGTATTTCAGTAATTTTCTGACAAAATCATACATACATACATTCATACATACATACATGCTATGATGTGGAAGCGTATCATCATATTCAAGTAACAAGACTTGACAAGCCCATAATGTTGATTCCATGAATGATGCCCCATATCAATCAAATCTTTATTTCAAATGACTCTGAAACAAACTTAAGTCTTGGGGGATGTTACATGGATAATGCACCTCATCATGAAACTCTAATAAGGAGACTTCAACAACCTGTCCTCATTTGTACGTTTGACTCTTAAAACAGAGCAGAGAGCTTGCGCCTTATCATGAACAATAGGTAATTGAGGATTCTAAAATAATACAAAATGTGTTATCATTACATACAAATATATTTTAAAGTTAAGGGCTTTGTGGATTATAAAATGCAGGCGATTAACTGAGAAGATCTTGATGTCTCATCTACAAACAGTACCTAACCCCTTCTCTGCCAAATTAACTACTACTCCATGTGATTTGTATGTATAACTTGTGCAAAATGCATCAGTGGTGTATGAAGAGTTAATGTGAAAAACACATAAAGAGTAAATCATCCCACACTATCCTCTCAGTCAGCTATATCTGGGGTTTATCCAGTATCCCTAAAGCCGTTGGGATACGAAGGATAACTCCACAAAGCTCTGCTTGGTCACCAATTGTCAACAGCAGGAGGCCAATTTGATGAGCTGGACTGAGGACTTTTTCAAGAAAAAAAAAAGCATTCCACCTGATTTGACCATTGTTCCCAAAAGACAAGCTACAAGGCTCACAAGACCCACGTGATACCAGTCAATAGCATGGGCAGGGATTGCCACAGAGTTACATTTGCTCTGCACTGAAAACATCTCAGGATTTTGTCCAACAAATAAAATACAGACTCCCAGAATATTTATCTCATTTCAGATGGGTTAGATGGGTTCAGATGGGTTAAAAATATAATGCCAAAATATGATTTCATGGTTGTCTTTCGTTCCACAGAAGGAGGCATTCACATATTTGCTTGGCTTTATGGAATGAGTCTATGGGGATAAATGAAAAAAGCTTTACAATCACTGGGGACAAACTAAAAGCTTTGATACCTTGAATTCACCCACATCATTACCAAATGAAGCTATGAAAATACAGAAGACATCCATTTGAGGGATGTTTTCTGACACACCAAAAGACTACTATCAATGTTTTAAGTAGACTTTAAGAAGCAAGTAACACACTGTACAATTCTCCATGTTTGAGAAAAGCAAAGTATAAAAGTTGACACAATTCAATTTGTCTCTCAGTTGAGATCCTACAAGAGCCTGCATTAAGCTACAAATGCAGATCATTATAAATTAAATAAAAAATTGAATAAATGAAAGTGCATGAAGTCATAACGTGAAAGAATTCTTTTGCAAGTGAATGCTAAGAAGACAGTCACACAGAACAGTTTCAAAGTGTATTTGCCTTTAATGTTAAGAACAATGAACCAGTGATATTACTGTCAAGTCAAGAAATCCAATGCACACACCCATCTAATGTGTAAAGGTCAGGCGTATGTTAGCTGGAAGCATTTTAACCTCATGAATGAGCACCGTGCGGTGAGAACCGCACTTCACTTCATTTTCCGTATAGCGTAGCGTCGAGGAGTAAACAAGAAAGTGATGCACGACCAAATCTGCTCAACTCAACACAACACATCATCAAACCCAAATCAAGCTTCTAGCCATATGTTGGAAGGCATCCGCTGGAAAAAGAGCTACCACACCGCACCACACCACAAGCAGAGGGCGGAGTGGGAATTTCCCTACTGGCGTAGAATGCAGAAACGTTAATGAAGCAGTAAACCAGCCCATCATTCAGCATGTAAATGTCAGTGTTCTTGGCAGACTAGATCTACTTTAGCTAGCAGGTACAAAAACATATGGATAACATATCAAGTTCTTTTTTTGTCCTTGCATGCATAGACATTGTTATCTTTCTTTTTGTTAACCCTTAATCTTACTTGTAACATACAATTATTTTTCCTTGCATGCAACTAGAATATCACCTATCTCTTCACTCCTCTAAATGTCAATATATGTTTTGTGTGCTCAACAAAGGATATATAAAAATACATCTAAACAGCAATTTCTGCCTGTTTACAACAGGATTTGATTTCTGTCTACCATTCAGATGATGAAATATGTTATAATGTATGTTTCTAAGTATATATTTAATTTTGTTACTTAGTCACATTTATGGACTAACACATTGACCCTACATACTGCTTTGATGTAAGCTCTATCAGGAACCTATCATCCAGACACCCACATTGATGGCTGTTTCATGGATCAACCAGACTGGTTTTATTCAGAGCAATGCATCTAGCCATGAATGTTAAATATCATATTTTGCAATTGAAGAAGAATCACACTGAAATAAAGCTTTATTAAAAAAGAAATGTGCTTTGGTGATAAAATGAAATGTGTTTCAATGAATCAAGTCAAAGTGAAATTCTTATAACGAAACTTAATAGAATAAGTGTCCTTCTCACAGCACTCCCTTGTACATTTTACATATTTTGTGTTAGTAACAAGGTGTTTTATAGGGTAAAAAATATTAGTATATAAGAATTGAACAGGTTTCTGTGTTACGGCACTTGAATAGAATGAACCAGGACATGCTATATACTGTGTGAGGGAATGTTAGCAAAAGTAACAAACAAGTGAACACTACCATGGTTATGTTATCACAATGTAATGAAAGTGCTTTGCTCTTGAAAGAATTGTTTAAAAAAGAAAAAGGAAGACCAGAGTATATTGCAGATTGTGCCTTGTGCATAATGACCGTAATTGTCTTGCTTCAAATTTAGAATTCTACCTCTGAGATGTTCAACTAACTTAACACTAAATTAAGCAAATACTGAAAGCAGACTTTCTTGTTTAATCAGCAGACTTCATATATTTTTATGCCAGGCTACATACTTTTGAACATTCATCTGAAAGTTAATACATGCTTGATATAATAGAGTGCAGCAGAATCTCCACATTAGCGATGTTTTGATTTGAGAAATGGAGCTTTTTCTACATGTTTGTATGTCTGTATGTGTGTGTAATATCAAAAGCTTTTTCTGTTGATGACTTTTCTAAATGTTTTCCTTGGCAAATGATTGCAAAGGAGCAGCTAGCAATGGGGATATTCCAATCAAAATATGTTTGTGCAGTCCACAAAATGTTCAGAAAATGAAATCGAATTACTCTTACATGAAACACTGAAACCTCTACGTTTTGACATAACTGTCACTACAATTTCTGACTTTGCAACGTCAGACGCTAGAAATGTAGTGCTTCCATTAAAAGACTGTTCACTGATGGTGTGCTTCCCTTTAGTTCACACACGCATTCTCTCATTAAACGTTTAAAAGGCCACCATGGCGACAAGATTTCAAATCTACACATTCATTTGAGAAGTAAAGGCTTTCATGAAACAATTTTGCATGAGCAAGTATCAAAAACTAGATGGAAAGAGAAGCTTTTATTCGAAAAATTTGCTTAATTACAAATTCGATAATTTTTAAGCAGCAGCAGCAGCAGATTTTAAAAAATTAGTACAAACTAAACTGCTATCCCCTTCCGTACTACACTTTCTATTTGTGACTATAGAGAATATGGAAAATGCTCAAGACGATATGAAGATGCAGGCCAACTATCTCGTCTTGAGAGACATACATGTCATGTCAGTGTTGGCTACCATTCCCACCTCACACTCTCCGCGCCTGGTTCTTACCTGAGAAGAAAGGGGGGAAGGGGGCATAAGTGTATGCTCCCCTACCCAGGTGCCCTAACGTGAAGTTGGGTGCTGCGTAACCTGTGTCATAATGAGAAAAGAAATGCGTTCAATGAGCGACAATTTCATACAAGAGGAATCAGAATATGACAATCGCAAAAGCGGTTTAAATCTCAAACACAAATCACATTTCATAGTCAAAATAATAATAAACATCAGACGATATCTTAAATTCACCCATATCTTCATAAGGTTACCTTGTTTGGGCATTGTTATTAAAGAATATTTGCATGTTTTGCTTAATAATTCAAAAACATAAACATGAGGTGCATATCAGAGTTGATAGGTTTCTTTGCATCAGAAGCAGGTGGAGCACTTTTCAAAGAAATGCTCAACTTTTTAACATATTCCAGGAAGTTACCACCATAAAGCCATGTCCAATAATGCCTTTGGTGATGTCTCCCAAGGTGACATTAATAAATGGTGAATATTCATTAGCTTGTGACAAGGGATGGTTTACATTGTTTTCTACGGCATTCTATATGAAGCTTTTGGGAGGGGGAAAGGAAGGGATGCTTGTTAAAGTGTTCACATTCTTTAAGGGTGGCTAGCATATATTGGGGAAGTTCTAAAATAAGTACATATAAATCTGTCAGTCTACTGTTATTCATGAACAACTTGCATTCCTACAGCTGCAACTGAAACATAATGAACAATGCCATGTTTTACCAATTCCCCTCGCTTGTTTCATGAATATTCATAAACGTGTAATATGTGGGGGTGAAAACATTATGTTGATATATGAAATGATTTATTATGAAGCAAACATAACACATCCTTCATCCGAAATATAACATATATTGAAACATGTAAACTTTTCCAAAGTGCATAAATCATGACATCAAAACATGAAAATATCAAAATGCCACAACACTTCATGCTTGCAAAAAACAAATATAAATCATATCCCGCTAAAGCTACACAAAGAAAAAGAGTATACAGCTTCACATTATGAGAAGAACTTATTTACGTTACTATGGTTTTCCTAAAAGCTTATGCCTGATTAACATACACTTTAATTCAATTGAAATGTGCCATATTCACAATTGTGTAAGAAGTAAAAATCTCCTTTTTAATCCAGAGATTTGAGGAAAAAACTGAAATACCACAATAAACGAGAGATCTCATGAGGCATGAACAAGGAATATCTTCCACAAAGCTGAAATCAAAAAGTGGAAAATCAACTTAAGAAATCAAAAATCAAAGCTGGCTTTCTTCCAAGAATTAAATCATACATCACTACATTTAACTGCTTTCTAACAAAACAAAAAACCTGAAACTGATATCAGAACCATTTCCCTCCTAGAAGCTGTTACGAGTGAGGGTGGGTGGAAGGCGATTCAAAGCCATCAAAAAAAATATATATCACAAGAAATAAATCAAAAAAAGAGGAGGAAAAAAAATTATATCAATCAATAAAATTAACAAGAAGAGGAATCTGAGTGATTGCCGGCGAGTTTGCGTCGCCGGGATGGAAACTTGCCTTTGACATTGCCCACCGTGTCCATGATAAGCGGCACCGAAGAAGTGAGGCCGGATGGGATAGAGCAGAGCGAGGGCGAGTTGTTGTTGTTTGTTTGGTGTTGGGCCTGCAAAATTCTCAACTCCAGTAAACTGGCCTCCGTGCTGTTGGGGTCTATATTGTACAGTGATATAATATTGGTTGCGGTGGGAGTGATTGGCTGGGTCTTTCGAGCCGAGTCTGGCTTTCACAAAGACATGTTATGATCAGTACTCTTAATCTTAGTATTATTTATCAGTTAGGATAATCATTAGCATTAAAAGATCTGTCAACAACAACTCTTGGGGGTATATTTTTCTCCCAGGAAATTACAGACTTTGTTACAGACTTATAGAGTGTTTATTAGCTAAAACCCTTTACCTTTATCATTTAATGTTGGCAATCACTAGTTTAAGTAATTTGTGATTACATTAAGGAACTTGAGAATTTACCCAAGATGTTTTGAAGTGGCAGGATGACAAACTACTCTCAGTTTTACATTAATCCCCACTATTTATCATTTTAAGTTTAATACATTTCAGAACTATACTCCTTTCTTTGTTTCAGTACACCAAGAACACAATCACCACACTGATGCAAGTCATGTTCTCTTTCTTCAAATATTAGTCATGATTATGAATCAGTCAATATCATTGATGCAAATGAATTAAAACATTCCGATTTTAAACATTCAATTCATCTTCACAAAAATGAAGCGTTTTTTAAAATGAACATTCAAATGTCAAAACCTGGTACAGGCATTAAATCAGATAAGAAGATATGTTCTCACATTCTTGGCTAGACATTCATTCTCAATTGTTAAATCACTTCAAGAGAAGTTGAACAAGAAATTCACATTTCCTCTACATCAATAAATCGAAAGGACTTAACACTTATCTCAAAATATTATCCTGTATTACATTATACTTGGAGTTACATATCAAAAAAAAATCAGAGAGGGGAACAGGAGGGAATGATTCAAGTGTTGACGTTTGTTACATTTTCAATATTTGTACGGCTTCTATTCCATCCCTCACTCTGTTTATAATTTTGACTGAACACTCAATGGGCATAAATCATTGCCCTCGATTGAATTAATACCATCTAATCAAGTTACCCAGCAAGATGAATTCAATTTAAAGAATGCCATACAGGGCTGAATTTGTTCCCTTGCTTTAACACGCGTAATACTCTATCCAGTTGGTGTAGTAGTGATGCAACTTTTAGATATCTCTTTGATTTTCGGTCACTTAATTTCACTGCAGTGCTGTTTCTTTTCCTGGTTTTTGATGCTGACTGAATTTATTGTAAAATGGCACATATCAAATGAAATATACCACTACATGATATTTACTATACATATATCTACAGCTATGCTAACATGATGCTAACACTCCTAAAAATACAGAATATAATCTCATTTCACACCATACATGGTTATTCATGCTAGAGTTTTTTGCTGCTATGCTATGCCAGAGATGGGTGAATAAATGCAATCTACATTCTAGAATAGGTAAGGAGAAAATGCAAATCTGCAACAATTAATTTCTAAAACACTGCAAATTGGCAACCAAGACCCCGCTGAGCATAATATAATATATATACGTATATATTCAGGAAACAATGCAGCACAATGCGACGCCAAGTGTCTATATTGCCAGACAGAGGGGCTATATTCCATTTTAATAACAGCTAAATTGTTTCCGTTAGAAGTGATTGCCGCTCTGAAGGGAAACACGTCTTTTCCCCCCGGCTTCCCAGATTTATGGAGAATAATTTCCTCTATTTCATGACTTTTGCATTGAGTCACTTCCATAACGTCCCTACCACTTTCAGACATAAACAAATGCATTTGCCTCATTTTGTTATGCCGCATATGTGCAAATCGCATATCTGAGACAATGGATTTAATATGTTATTCATCAGAACATATGTCCCTTTCACTTCACGTTTGTACATTTAACAATGATGGCATAACTACTGCATCCTGTATTTTTCTTAGAATATAGAGGTTTATGACATCAGTCATACATTTACCTACATTGTATATGTCTGTTCGCCATGGCAACAGATGCAATGTTTTTTTTCTGATCTTGCCCTCCTTATTATCACCTTTTTCGTCATCACTTATCAAAACATAAATCTCAAAGATGAACTTATTCAATCGAATAATGCTTTTATTCAAGCCTATCACTCATGTAACAAAACTATACCATTGTACTTGCAGTTTGAAGAATGAGACCTCTTTGTCTACTCTCACCAATTGCAACCCCCTTTCTTACCGTATGTGGTAAGTCCGGATGTTACTTAAGCCCCTTCTGCCCTCGATGAAGTCCTTTCTCGGTGCTACAAACTGATCCAAGCTCTCTCTCTATCTATCAGGCTACAGTCTACTCTATTGCTACGCACCTCAAAACTACAAAACTACTCTACTCACTACGGGGGGCAATGGTATGAGACAACTTGGAAGGTACAAACCTTTTTTCTGTTTTGTTTTTTTGAAAGTGAGATGCGGTATGCGCAATGCCAACGAGAGTACAAGCCCTTTTTTACAGAACAATCCTATCTTCCCCCATATTGGTGCTTTTGTTTCTGCCTTCTTCCAAGCTCACTTTAAAATAACATTCTTGTTTAAGTTAAAGACAATCTATGAATCCTATATTTTATATGCATCTCTATGGAAATATCACAATTTTTTAGTCATATTTACTATTAAAATTGCTTCCCCCCCGCAAGACTTTATTCCACAAAGCCTCTCTTATGTTACTAAAGCCCCTAAAATCTGTAAAATAGGACTTCATTAGTTATATAAAACATGATAAAAACAATATCTCATCAAAATATGAATTTACAAGGTTTATTGAGAGCATTATTTCTAAGAGATCATCAGGTCATGATTTAAATTTAAAGTAAATAACCCCAGTCAACTTTCAGATGTGAATTAATTTTGTATTATTTTGTTCACATTTTGTCATTATTCTTTCATGAATTGCCTATGAATATGTGCTAACTCACAGAGTGTATATGGTTTAATCCACGACAATTATATTTAATCTTTTAAAAGGATATTTTACAATAATCCGTCCGTGTTACAATCCCCATATTTTGAAGAAAATGAAACCCTTTAGTCTGTACAGGTAAACCCATCTCACAACCCCCCCAAACTGCCCTCCCCATGCTATAGTACCAAACCAGTGAAAACCTTCCTCCCTAGGCATGCTGTGTTAGTGCGTCATGACATGGACCAGTTTTCACTCCACACCCCCAGCACCAAAGCTGAAGATAGATAGATAGATAGGTGAGGTAAGGGAGGTAGATGGGTATGGGGCTGGTGGTGATGGGACGCTCCTTACCGTAGATGCCGTATAGATTGCGCATCATGGCTGCCCTGTTCTTGGCTGCGTTCTGTGGCATCATCACCTCCTTGGGTTGTGCCTTCTTCACCTCCACCTGAGTGACAAAGTCAAGAAACAAACGTTAACCCTCTATGTCCCAGAACCACTGCTGCTCTATGGGATTTCTGTGTATAACTTGTGAATGTGGTATGCAAAGAGATACTATAACCCCAAAGGATGCTAGAATCATGTGGCTACTCTATGGGATTTGTGTGTATTACTTTTGCAAGAAAAGAGTGAATGGTGCATAAAGAGTTAAATCTTCATGGAAGCTTCCATGAAAAGCTTCATGGAAGTACAAATTCATATGTGATTACATATGCAATATTTAATACCAGGATTGTCTTTAGCCCAACAATGTCCCTAGCATGTATGTACTTTAAGAGATTGTATACATGTATGATATATATTCTTGTGATGAGTAGAAGACCTCTGGTGCTATTCAAACAGATTGATTAGAATACCCTCCATCTCTTATATAAGTATTCATTTTTTCATGTTTTCTTTTATAAGCAGAATAGTCCAATTGAAAGCCACAATCCCTTAAAGGCAGCCTCATAAACTATCAGTTCAACTAAATAAATCAATAAACAAACAATCAAACGATATGTCAGCACATGTCATAATGATATATAATATCATGATATAAAAACAGCTTGCAGCATAGTCATAAAACAAACCACCACCCTCTGTATACAATCTAGGCCAGTGTGCTAGGGAAGCCTGTGAAGTATAGATCACACACATGGTCACTATTGGTCAATGACCATCGTCAAACCGTGCGGCAGCTGGCGTGCGCCTCTCCGCTACACCCCAAAACAAAAGAGGCGGCACCTCGACAAAACGGACCCTAGCCGGACAAAACGCTGAACCAGGTGGAGCTCACCAATCATATCAACCTGTTAACCCATAAACGTATCGCCCTGACAAAGAATTGATATCACGGTGAAATGAAATACGGAGGCTCTGGCTGAAATAATCAATCAGGCGTCTTTAGAAATGGCTAAAACGAACCTGCTCTTATTACACCAGATATTGGTGTCATCGATTTGGATTTATGAACGTCATAACTCTATCACTACTGCTTGATGGGGGAAAGAAAGGCATATATCAATTGTGGAAACACTTAACAGTGTTATTTGCTTCAATTCCACTTTTCAGACCTATTTTGTTCATTTGGCGATAAAGCTTTATACAAGATGATATAACCACTTGTTAATTGGCACATGTCTCAAACTCAATAAAAAAGTTTTCAATATCATTCATATCAAAAGTAAAAAACAAAGTTTGAATCTTTTCTAATTTTGATCTGAGAATAATAACATATTGCATGGGGTGTATGACAAACACATTGCTTCATCTCTGTACAGGTTTTTTCCCCTGGCTTAATATCCAACTCTAACATACCCACTATTACAACAACATGTACAAAAAAAAATCCAACCATGACGTACTGAGCAGTGATGTTTGATTGAAAACAGATCAAGATAATTGATTCCATAATCTAGAACAGCAATCTTTCAACACAATGTCAGAATAAAAGATGACGACTTAAAGGGAAGACAGGTGAATATGGGTCTGGAACATGATATTGTAACATAACATTTGTTCAGCCAGGCAGTTGGCTCTGCAATATCAAGAAGATATGAAAGCCGATATTTCAGATTTTTGGATGAATCCCCATCGATAGATCAGGCAGATCTCCGGGGCTCATATTCTGTTCGCAAAATGGATCGCTATTTTTCCAGAAGGCCGGCAAAGTGCGCAAGCGGCGGCACAAACATAAGGTTATCATGCTACCGCACCGGCTTCCCTTCGTCTGATCTACTGGGATGAAGGGAGCGCAGGGAAGATGATGGAGATGAGAGAAGAGGGGATGGAGTGAGGTACAAAGAGGGTAGAGGAGGGAGAGAGGTAGAGAAGATGGTAGAGAAAGAAGAAGGGATGGAATGAGGTACAGATGAAATAGTCCTTATAAGAGCGCTCATCTACTGGGATGAAGGGAGCGCAGGGAAAATGATGGACTTGAGAGAAGAGGGGAAGGAGAGGGGTATAGAGAGGGTATAGGAGGGAGAGAAGCGGGGAAGATGGTGGAGAAAGAAGAAGGGATTAAAGGAGGTACAGATGAAATAGTCCTTATAAGAGCGTTCATCTACTGGGATGAAGGGAGCGCAGGGAAAATGATGGACTTGAGAGAAGAGGGGAAGGAGTGAGGTATAGAGAGGGTATAGGAGGGAGTGAGGAGATCGGATGGGGTCTGCATGAGGGAGAGAGAGAAGCAGGGAAGCTGGTGGAGAAAGAAGAAGGGATGAAGTAAGGTGGAGAGAAGTTACAGGAACATGAGAGAGGGTGTGCACATGAGAAAGTGAAGGAGGGAAGCGAGATGGAGGAGCAGGTATTGAGAGGGAAAGAGAAAAAGAGAGACAGAGACACAGAGAGAGAGAGTGAGAGAGAGAGTGAGAGAGAGAGAGAGAGAGAGAGAGAGAGAGAGAGAGAGAGAGAGAGAGATAGACAGGTGGGGTGAAGGAGAAAGAAGGGGAGGAAGGGAAGGACAAAATATTTACAGAACTTAAAAGGGAAAGAAAAGAGGTTCAACAGGAAGAGAAACAGCAGTTAAATGAAGAATATTAGAAAAAAAGTGCTGAGGAATGACAAAATATGATGGAACATTCTGTATGTTTTATGAGCGCAGAGCCAGAGGGGACAGAACAGGCAAGACATTGAGAGGAACAGGGCAAATGAAGGAGATGATGTGAGAAATGACTGGATATCTTGCTAATCTCTTCTTCCCATGTTTGTGTGTGAAGTGGGCTTGCTTCACACTGCCATGATTTGTCAACAACCGAACTAGGCCATTAGTGGCAAATTAGGCTGACAAGCAGTTGATGATAACACCAGACCATGCATGAAGTCGGAGCAAAATTGAAGCCGACAGCATATATATTATATAGATATATAGAGCATAGGCCTCTTCAAGAAAGGCTGAGAACAGCAGCCTATATAGAGCTGGGTCATTCTCAATGCATTTTCAGTTGGACAGAAACTCAGGTGTACTACTATCTTTAATGAGTGAAAACTATAAGTATCAATAAAGAAACCTTCAGCATGATTTAAACTTAATGAGACCATGATACTGAAAACATAAAAATAGGTATTTTTATAAATGAATTAGAATGAATATATTTTTAATCTATCTTTATAGAGATGGATGAATTTTGCATTTTTTTTTTGGTTTTGTTTTATAAAAGGCAAAATGTACATGTATATGAAGCATGGACAGTTTGAATGGACATTGGAAAGCAGTGGTTAGATTGGGGGTGAGGGGTGAAGGGTGATGTGAAAGCTGTATACTGGTGGTTGAAGGAGTCTTTACCAGTTTGCCGTCAAGCTCGTGAAAATGCTCTTCGCAGACATTGTCGACCGTCTTCTCGTTGTCAAATATAACAAAGCCAAAACCTGCAAAGACAAAAATTAAGAGAAGAGATGTATAAAAGATTTGAAATTAGCCACCAAATTGTACAGTAATGATGAGTTCAACTAAGAGAATAATGCATGCTTGCTTGTCACACAGATAAAGAAATATTGCATTTCTTAACATGGCGATGGTAATGTCATAACTTGGGCTAGACTGTCAGATGGAAATTCGCATCTCTGAAATGCAATATAAATGTTTCATATCAAGCTCCTGCCTGGAGGCATGTTGGAAAGTTATACCAACACGGAATGCCAGAGTTTCTCTTCTGCGGTGCAAAACCTCAATTAAAATATGTCACCACGATTTGTATGCACAATAAACTCTGGCGTTTCCCATGAGAGCTACACTAGCCCCGGAAAAGCTAGGAAGGGAGTTTACAAGAAATGTTTGAATGATCTAAAATTGGAATGTCTTCTCCAACTCGCACTGCAATCCACGCTAAAACATTTGTGTAATTTACAAGATTGCATTCTTGATAGTTACACAGTCGTAGATTTCAGTCTCTCTCCTTCCTCTCAATTCTTTCACTTGTTTAAGTCTTCTGGATATATGACTCCTGTTCAGTACCAGTAACCCTGTTCCTATATTTACACTGCCAAGTCGTTCCTATGCATATCTCCTTTCAGGATTCTGATCAGGTTTGTATATTTGCACACTCAGTTTAATCTTGTTCTTTGTAATTCCCTCTAACCCTCTCACTCTTTCTAGTGTTGCACAGCATCATCATCACCATTATCATCCTCATATTGTCAGCTCCTAACTCGTATCTCATCTCCTCTTTCTCTTTTATGTTACATAGTAGTCTTTGTCATCACCAGCAGTAGCAGCAGTACCAGCAGCAGTATTTGCACATTCTTCATATCATATCCTCATTTTTCTCTATGGTCTATCATTCTTTCTCTTCTACCCCTTCCTTACTCTCTCTCTCTCTCTCTCTGTCTCTTTATGTTCTTCATCACTCTCATCATTAAGTCCTTCCCTTGCTCTCTCCCTTGCTCCCCCCTCTCTCTCCTCTCCTTCTCCCTGTCCCTATTGCTCTGTCTCCTGCTGTATCTTGCGACTCTTGCCCTTGCTGTTCTTCATCAATATCATCATTTAATCCCTGTCCTCCCCCCCTCCCCCTTCCCCCCCATCCCCCCCCCTTTACTCTCTCTCTCTCTCTCTCTCTCTCTGTATGCCCCTGCCTGGGGAGTTTCGCTATTGAGGGAATTCCAAGCATTTGGGTCGTGCGCAAATATTTTCATTCACTCCTCCCCCGCATCCACACATCCAGGCATGCGTAGCGTCCATCTCGTCCCAGATCCATCCCCCTACCCTACCCTACCCAACCCTTCCCTACCCTACTACTACGACCCGACCCAACTCAACAGCTCATTTTCTAAATGGGCATGCAAATGCTCCTGCTCAGCTGCAATCAAGCCACCTCCCATCACTGGTCCTTCGGCTTTAATCTTGGTCTCAAAGCGGCGTCAGTTGACATAATGACTACGTGAGGTGGGAATGTGGGAGGAAAGATAATTTTCTGTGTTTTCTCTCACTTGGAAGGAACAAAGAAGCAGAGAGATGAATGAAGAGATGGGGATGGGACTCGATAGAAGGAAAGGCCAGCCATTCATGTTTTTGTCAGGCAGATGATCTCCAGAGATCAATTCACATGTCAAATCAGGGCCATTCCTGCAGTGCCTGGTAATCAGGATTCCTGCAGCAAAGGACGGCCAGAAGATCTCTTGTCTGGTCAGACCAATTCAATGCCTTATTTGGATTGCAGAACCCATATCGCACTTGTCACACAATCCACATATATGTTATCTCAAAAGGTTTTCAAGCTAAAGAGCTTATTGACTTAAAAAAGTCTCAGAACTCCTATGATGACATGCCAGTGCTTCGAATGGCCAAATTCTTACTGAAGTCCTACAAATTTGCTAATTATACCAAAATGAATGGTAGACATATTGCAAAGTAATTCAAATTTAATGCTCTTATCACTAGAAGCCAATGACGTGGGAATTGCAGAGAATTTTTCATTATCTGAAGTCTACCCAGACCACAATGAACCGAAAGAGAATATTCACCAAAGAGAAAATCCACCAAGAATGTTTCAAGAAGTCTAGACATAATTACGAGAAGACAACCAGCCCAAGGGAAAGCACCACACTACGCCTTCCACCCTTCTTCCATTTCCTCCTGGTGAAGATCGGAGGAAGCTGGTCTAATTGAAAATTCGGGCTTGTCAGCTGTTCCAGGACCACGACTCAACACCTCTCACCCCCTTTTTCTATAGCTTGTAACAAGAGCATGTACACCCCCCACTCCACCCCTCTCTCTCTCTCTATCTACACCACCTCTGGACTTGGTTGGGGAGTCATCAGTCTCCGTTGCATAAACTGAGAGGAAGCAATCATTTTTTTGGAGGGGGAGGGGGGGTGTTTGCCGTCGTCATGTGTGTGAGAATCGACGCAGCACCACCTGGCCGTCTGTCTGCCATGCTGACTGTCGCCTATCTTCCCCTTACCCATCTTCCTCCTCGAGTATGAACTCATGATGAGCTCCTTTTTGACAGAAATGATGGCCTGACACGCTTCATATTTCAATAAGAGACAACATTTCTTCCTAGACTCCCTCTCACTATGTATGGGGAGGGGGGGGGATATTCACAAAAATGTTGCTACGAGAGACTATAGAGAAGATATGAAAAAGAACCCAAAGTCTGGAGTGCACATTCAGTGAAGGGCATAGCTTCACTTCATTTTTCAATATGAAATAGCTTTTCTGCGTATTGTAAATCATCTTCATGGACTCCTCTCACTACTAAACTCTTAAGGAGGGCGGTGGAGGTGGAAACTGTTGGTACGCGAGACTAGAAATATGAACAAGATCGCAAAGAAGGAATGGGCATACCGTTGCTACATTGTCATCATACAAAGCTCAGGATGATCTTGTAAATGTTCAATAACTGATGATTATGACTATGGTATAGTTTATGTAATGCTAGAAATATGAAATAGGGCATCCTAAAGACATCAACTGTTCGACCATACACCACAGGACTAAAGACCACACTGCTCAAATGAGAAAGCGTAAGAGAAAGAGAAAGAGAAAGAGAGAGAGTGAGAAAGAGTAAAGAGGTTTTAATTTGTGGGCACATTTAGCTACCAGTGGGGAGTAAATAGCCCCCTCATACAACAAATTGGAACGATTCTGAAGCAATTAAGAAGTTATTGGGCTTATTGGAGCCTAGCAGGTGCTGGAGCGATTCATTTGCTAGTCCTCCTCACACCATTCCTGCAAAGCGTGCCATCACAACAAAGCAATCATACCATTAATACATCATGCCTTTCTCTCCCATGCAATAACAACACTTTCCCAGAAATCATCGTTTTGAGAGAGAGAGGTACCAATTTGTCAAGGGGGTGTCGACAACATTATACACATCAAACATTAAACCTGGTCCTTATATAATAAATGCGTTGTATAAACACCCAACTTCACAGTTATGAAACTCCAGGAATCTACTATAGATGATTAAGAGCTGTATATATCATTAGAACAACACGGCCGTGGTGGATACAGAGGAATATTAAGTGGAAAATCTGTCCATGACTAGATAGCTATCTGGCTTTAATTCATATCCATACAAGAGGCTTATTGAAGGCTTATTTTTTTGATTTTCTGATAGGGTATATGACCCCTGACAAAGACAGGAAAATGGAAAAATATTGTTATCAACAATGCTTCTGCATGGCTTAACTTTACAGAGCTCTAATCTGTGGATCAGGTCATGGTTTTAATATGACTTATACTCAGATGAGCTGGAGAATTAAGATTTTTAAAAATGATAAATCATAACAACCTAGGATTCATTAAATAACATTTCATTTCTGTTATAGATACCAACTCCAATAGATGTATTTTCTGAAGGATAAAAGGGATATTAACCAAATCATCTATGTCTAATTTTCCTCTTGAAGTACTCCATGTAATCTATACATCTTGGGTATGATTCATCTTATGTCTGAAGATTCTTTAGAACTAGAGTATCATTGCCACAATGAAAACATCAAATCAAGAAATTCTTTGTTTGATCGCATACAGAGATTGTTGTACGATTGTTGTTGTTTTTTTTCACATGAATACATCAACCCACTGTGCCTCTTTAAATTTGGATGCGAGGTTACGATATTAATCACACCTCGCATTGCGCACATTCCGCAACCCCTCTTTCTTAAATCAATACCAATGTGAAATAAAAGACTGAACTTGCACAATTCCATGGAAACCGCTGAATAAGTAGAAAGTAACGATTTTGCAATTTAGGCGAATGTTCGCAGCCAGCACACAATTCACGGCTCTGCACCAAACAGATGTTGGCGAGGCTCGATGTGAGAGGGCAGCGCAGAACCAGAAGAATGGCTGCTCATCCAGGTGAAAATCGCCATGGTAACTGCACCCTTCATCAAACAGCAAGCTTCCTGTAGCAGAGTTTTCCTTATATTCTTAATACTAACCCTCAAGTGGACCTCACTCTCTATATTCCTCCCCCTCCCCCTCCACTTTCTTTCTCCTCTTTTGTTTCTCCCTATATGTGTCCCTAGTTTTTTCTCAATCGCCCCATCTTCAAGTTTCACTATCATTTCTCCCCCTCTCCTCTCTGTCTCTCTCCTGCCTCTCGATCTCTGTCCAGCTCTCACTCTTTTTCACCCTCTTTATCTCTCTCTCTCTCTCTCTCTCTCTCTCTCTCTCTCACACACACACACACACACACACACTCGTTTTCTGTCCCCCATATTTCTCTACCTTTATGTTTCTCACCTCTCTCTTCTCTCCCCCTCTGTCTACCCCAGGTGAGAAACAAGAAAGCCAGGAGGCAGTCAAATGAGACAGAAGAACATATATCGAAGCAAGGCAGGTCAAGCCTGAATCACCCCACCTACGACCATGCATGTAATCACATTCCACTCTCATACCTGATGTTAATCTCACATCTTCAAAACCACACGGACCAAATTCCCTTTCTTAATGTTCATATTAGTGCCATTCTCATTGGGCTAAAAAAAATTGCAATTTTAGGGTGAAAGTTGCCTAGAAAGTGTACCAAGAGCCGAATGGTCCTTATTGTCCCTGTCCCCTAACTTCGCAATTTTTCTAACTTCGCATTTTTTAAGCCCAATGAGAATGGCACTATTGTATATTTTCATTGTTGCTGAGGAGCATACAGCACAAATAACTTGAATCTTAAATCTTGGATGAACTTGATGCACAGTTAAAATATTTTAGATGTGAAGTAATATATTTAGATATGTTGCCAAAGGCATATAAAGACAGATATATTTATATCCTATGAGGGGTGCATTGGCTTTTATGGTAAAACAGGCTGAAAGTTCATCAAACCATTTGTTAGGATTTTTATTTCAACATGATTTTTAACTCTGTTTGTGAGATGAGTGCATTTTTTTAACCTGTAATGCATACACTTCCCATACAACAATCTGTTGTCTGGTGAACAAAGGGTTAAATGCATCTAACCTTTGACCCTGAGTCAAAGGATGCTATTAAAGCAGTATAATCTAACATTTTCTTGCTGGGAAGAGAATTACCCCCTACCAAACTTTTTAGAGTCAGGTCAAGTTCAGCTGACAATGCTGCTGTTCCAAGTTAATCTCTGCTCATAGACCCTACTAGCGACTAGCACATCCTCTTAAAAGCAGAATTTGGGATAATTTTTTTATCTTTTAGATGTCTGTATTTTCAACTACATGAAGACAGGACAAGATTTTTCATGATACTGCCATGGACTTATACCACTTTGAATATTCAACGAGAGATGGCCTCTCGCAAGATTGCTTGGCAAATTGAAAATACATACATCAATCTGAATATTTTGCTCAATATTGGTTGTCTTTTCTTTGTACGATCATGTTGATGTCTTTTGTTATAATATTCCTGCAATTACGACACTGTAAAGCACATAGAGAATAAATTTACTTCTATAAGCATCTACTCTGACCATCATTTACAATTCAGGTTCAGGGAAATTCTTCTGGATTTTTTTCTTCCTCTGATGGAAATTGGTCTTTGTGCTGAGACTAAGTAGGGGGTCTTCCAACCTTTTCAAGAAAAGGCCATGACTCTTCCCTGCTATATCCCAGTCACCATATATACACACACTGCTGGAGATCCATCTGGTATGATTTTATGACTTCTCATGATATAGGAATCAACGATGTGCTGTACTACATGAATATGTAAGGGAATTCATATATCATAACCTATAATAAGCAAAGATATACATGTACTGAACGTCAATATGAATGTGATTCAGCAGAGAACTCATCTACCTGTTTGTGTTCTACAAAGAAATTTTAGGCATACACCCAGTAGTAAGGATAGTGTGCCCCATTCAGTAAATGAATGAAATTGTGTGTGTTTATCATGCAAATTTATAAAGGTATTGGATATTGATGTAGATAATTAGAGAGCTAGTAGATAATTCAATTCTCCCTATCGCATATAGCCGATATCAAGCGATATCACCTCGCGATACCGATATCTGATCTATTGCTCTTGGGACGTGTACTTCCGGTAAGAGCTGGTTGTCGGCAGAAAGTGACCAAGAAATCACTTTTTTTGTATGAATTAAGCAATGAACGTTTTGTGTAGGGTTGTGGTTAGGGTCAGGGTTAGGTTTAGAATAAGGTTTAGCGTTAGTGTTAGGGTCAGGGTTAGGTTTAGGGTTAAAATTCATAAAATTAGTTGGATACCCTGGTACCTTATTGTACGCGGGATTGCCGAATGTTCGCGGACCAGAAGTTCATATCCCAAGAATTAAAGGTAAAAATATTAGAGCGCCACACACGTTCAGATTCGGAGAGCTATATGCGATCGGGACAATTGTACTGGCTTATGTTCTGGCTCCTATACATGATGAACAATGGTTGTACATCACAACCTACTCCTACTCGGCACAAATAATTCCATAGCAGTATCTTCTTTTGACATTGTCAGTGTGAACGGGGTTTCACAGTTTCAGTTCAAATGCCACTGCCAAATATGTTTTATTTTCATCTGCCTACCTTCTCAATCAACAGGGTTTTAGACAGATTAATTAACTGGGTATAGACTACCAGACATATCAATCAAGCCAAATTCAAGCAAGACGAGAAATGCACCATCTAAACATGAGATGGGGATCGCCCCAAAATCCCAATAATAAATGGCTATGATTGATTCCGCAAGATAATGACGCCTCTCATAACAAACAGCATTATAGCTGTCACAGAGATGAAAATACACACAAATACACAAACACACATACACACATACACAACTACATATAAACACAGAGATATGTATTGTACATGTGCGTGTGGAGATTAATTGAGAGCAATTCCTTTCTATGGGCAGGCTTGATCACAGGAGAGCTTTCAAGCGACAAGAGGCATCACTCACTCGTGGCAGACATGCAAATACCTGCGTCGCCACGCCGATTACATCCCTGACACGCGACAACCAGGACTCGGTTTTTATTCCTGGATGTCGCTACACAGAAGTACACAATGTATTGTGATGGACTGTTCAAAGGCTGTGTTTTTTTTACTTTCTTGATCTATCTCTACTTTTTACTTGGAGAACTAAGGGGATGGGGTTAGAATGCTTTGTTCCCCCACCATCTTTCTCTTTCTCCCCCCCCCCCCCTCCCTCTTTCTCTCTCTTTCATCCATTCTCTCTCTCTTTCTCCTCCACTCCCTCTTTCCTCCATCCTCTCTCTTTCAGCAACACATTGGTCACACCAACTTCCTACATTAATCATTACTTTCGGTACCATGCTCATTGCATACCACTTACGCTTTTATCAATTTTGTGTAGCTCACTAAGGTCAATACTAACATATTATATGTGTATATGATTTAACACACAGTTCTTAATAGAAACAACAGTCACTGTGTTGTTGCTGCAAATTGATTTCCAAAGAGGAGAAAAGATAAGGAAAAGCTGTCAGGTGGAGCTATCCAACTTAGGGACACTGACTGCATCTCTTGCATGTGCTGTTTTTGCTGTACATGTACTGGCCAGATAGAATGACAAATTATGGAAGAGAGACAGCTAATAAAGTTGGAGAGAGGAGAAGAGGTGTGTGTGTGTGTGTGTGGGGGGGGGGGGGTGGGCAGAGAGAGAGAGAGAGAGAGGGAGAGGAAAGCAGCATGTCATATTACTGAAACACATGTGCTGGAGGGATGGATGAGATAGAGATTGATTAGATAATAGAAAAGAGATGCCACGCACTGCGCGGTGTCGCCTCGGGCCATAATGATACCTGATCGGGAACATGTTATCCACCGCAATTTTGCCCCCCGTCCATAATTTTTGTACTGAGCATTACGTATCATATTCAGTTTGGTTTAGAGAGAGCTCTTTTTTTCCCCATTATTTTTTTGAATGGATGGACTAGCTAACTAGCTAGCTAGCTATCCAGCAGACAGCTTGCCTGTTTGTGAGGGAGTGAGGTGGACTGACGAAAGAAGGGGAGTCCAGAAAAGCGCTTTGCATTCCAGCCTTCCGGCTACAGCGCGTGCCATGCGAGGATGTGTGTATGCGTGGTTGCACATCAATGTCCGCATCTATGTGGTGTACCTTGTGGAGCGTGCTTTGTTTAGTCCCAGTGCATTCATAGGCATGTGGTCACTGGTGTGAGAGGTTGGGGGGTGATCAAAATCAGCTTGCTGAGAGACGTGAGCAAGAATGTGGACACGTAATGGAGGCAGTTTCTTAGAGGGACGGAGAGAAAGAAGGGGAGGGAGGAGAAAGAAAGAGAAAGAAAGATATAATGAGAGGAGAGACAGAGGGAGAGGGGGGGGGGAGAAAGGGGAGGGCAAATGGGGAGAGAAAGATATATACAGAGAGAGAGAGACATAGAGAAACAGGTGAGAGTGTGGAAGAGGAAGAGGAAAAAAAGAGAGATAAACACAGAGAAAAACGGAGAAGAGGGGGAGAGAGAGACAAAGAATGTGAGAGAAAGTGGGAGGAGAGGACGAGAAAGATAGATACAAACATAGAGAGAGAAACAAAGAGACAGGAAGACAGAGAGAAAGAGAGAGAAAGAGAGAGGGAGAGAAAAAAACTCCTCCTCGAGGTGTCACGTAAAGGTAGAGTAGGGGGAATACAAGACTACAAGAAAACTGACAGGAGCAACAACGTACGTCCAAGAATGTAGCAATGGCATCTAGGCCTACTGGCTTGCTAAACACAGTCATCTATCATCTTGCCTTATCAAGTATCCATTCTTCAGGCTCGCGCTAATATCAAATTTTAAGCATGATAAAATCTGTCATATCCTTGCCTTGAGGGGGAGGAGGTTTTTTTTCTCCCTCTCTCTCCCTTCCTTCCTTGCTCTCTGATCAAATGCCTAATGTATTCCCATGCAGAATTGCGAGAGGAACAAATGTATTTTCTCTTTCAATTGGCTGTGATCTGTGAATAATTCTCCACACCTACGCACGCAATCTGCAAGGCCATTTGTAAATCTTTTGATTTGAAACATATTAATGGGATTGACATATGAAAGGTGTTCCACTCAATCATATTATGCCGTGGAATAATTTGATTTCTTTCCTCCTGAGTGTACATTGCTAGTAACTGAAATATGCATGAGCTTCAGTCAACATTGTAATCATTCATGCTATATTTGAGATAAATTTGACATTTCCAACAAATCTTACATATTCCAGGGATTTGTAATCAAAATTGTTAAGACATGCTCTGAGTGGTATAGTATATGATAAATATCTACTAAATCGAATTGAAAATTATGATAATATCTATGATATGTTTACCCTAAACACATTCTGCAATCTAAGGTAGATGTAAAAGAAGTATGTTTGCTTTTTTCATCTCACTGTTCATCTCTTTAACATTTCTCTATTTTTTGACATATTCACATGATATCTACACTTTGTCTTGCATTTGCCTGTTGTTTTGTGATATCAACAATGACGATCGCTCTGTAAATTATATTCTAACATAATGATATGTGATGTGATACATGTATGAATCAATTCACATTCATATATAAAGTAACATATCTTGAAATATGGATATTAAGTGAACATTAGCTGTAATCTTATCTTACACAGAAGATGTTGAGCCAATCTATCATTACCATTATGAAGAAATACATGAATGAATCATATTGTCATTCTGTGATATCACCGAGCTCATCACAGCAAACTAGAGTGGAAAATACAATTCATAAATTTGTGTAAAAATATGCAAAACTATTTCATTTGGGATAAAAGGAGACTTATCAAGATGAAAAGGGCACGGGCGCAGAATTCTGCGAGAGTTAATTCAATCAATTTAGGATAATCTGATACCAGATTCAGATTTAAGATCTGCTCCAAGCATTTACCTGCAAATATGAGAATGAATGTGTGGCGGCGGTACAATAAATGTTGATCAAGACGGATGTGCCATGGCTCATGTTTCCACTTCCTCTATTCTAAATCACCACCCAGACACGATGTCTGTCCGAGCTTTAGGGAAAAGATCAAATAACATCTTTTTTCCCTTAGATATGCCTTTTGCAGCTTAGCCTCTGTTTTTTAGCAACAAGAATCATAGAAATGTGGTAATCTGCGAGCACGCGGCAAGAGCCCTGGTCGTAAATGAAGCGAGACGGCAGAATGCCGGCGGTATCCAGGCAATTTTGAAAAGGTCCCTCTGCATCCCTCCATCTCTCTCTCCCTCTCTTCCTCTCCCTCCCTCCCCCCCTCTCCCCCCTCTCTCTCTCTCTCTCTCTCTCTCTCTCTCTCTCTCTCTCTCTCTCTCTCTCTCTCTCTCTCTCTCAGACCATGAAGTATGAAAACATGCTCCATCTCTCTCTCCCAAATCACAATGCACTCTGGAGCAAGCGGCAATGACCGGTGCTATCCTTGCGCCGTGCCGTGCAAGCGCCACGCCACGCCACGCACTACTTGCTTTATGCTACTCACCAGAAATCACGGTCCTGGAAAAGAGAAAATATGAGTCATTTTCCCCACTCTCTCTCTGTCTCTCCCTCCTCGTCTCTCACCCACTCACTCTCACCAATCCATGCATGCATTCAACCATCTATCAATCTATACCCCAGGCAATAGGGGAATGCCATTGCCATAGACCCCCATCCCCCACCCACCCCCCCCCCCCCCAATCCACACATCTGTCCCTACTGCTGATTAGTTCTCCTGTACGCTTGTTACTCACGCTAATCAGCGAGAGCTTTAAACATTACAGCCGCAGTGGTTCGCCTGCCTCGTAAAGGTCGCTTAACCATTATATCAGAAAGAACAAATCTAAACATACCAATAAAAGCCTCTAAGCACAAACCAACCCACAACCTAAGAAACATACAATTCCCCCTTTTTGGTCACCGGTATGCATACCTCAACACACACATAAGAATGACTTTTCCATCAGGAGAACTGGGAGCAGTCAGTGTGTTTGTGCAGCAGTGCTTATACGTCTGGTAAAGAACACTTAAGCGCATGTGTTTTTAACCACAAATGAATCCATGTAATATGCACTACAGGGAGCTACCTACATTCCCAGGTTCCCTGACAACAAACAAGAAGTGATGCGGGAGTTCTCTCGCTTTCCTGGGCAAATCTCAAGTCAATACACTTTTGTCCAGTTACCGCTTTGTCCACCATTGATGTATTTTTGCACAAGTAACACACAAACCCCATAAAAACAGCAGTTTACCTGGCAAAATAAGTGTTAAATTATTTTCTTATATGCTAGTGTAGAAGCACTTGGTTAACCGCCCAAACTTTTAAATTTTTTGTATCAAGAGTTTTCATGTGATATACAGAAAACTATCCATACAAATTGCATACTTCTCATCCCTCACTGAATGTGATATTGTGTTGTAATAAGTTTGGGCAATGATGAACATATGTGCAGAATTTTGCAACTCATTACTATCTTTATTCATCACCATCAGAATTGTTATTATTCATATTGATAGTTGATAATCCTTAACCTTCTTAGTACCAAGCTGTGAAAAGCTAATTCATCCACTATGGTACTTCAAAGGGTTAAACAATATCAGGATCAGCCATATAGGTAACCATCCATCTATTTTCATACATGTATGCATTGTAGGGCATGCCTCAGTGATAATTTCACATTATCTGGGCACTACATGTGCAAATATTTTTGACCAAAACATACAAAAACATGCAGAACTTATTGAACAAATCATCTCTTTTTTGTACCACATTGAGTCATTTTTTTTACCACATATATCAGCAAAGGTGGTGATAGCTCCACATTCCTGAATCCTCCACCTCTTACAATGTCTCTTTTATGCCAAAACATACAAATAATATCCAGAACTTATTGAAAAAAATCAACCCTTTCTGTACCACATTGAGTCTTTTTTTACCACATATATCAGCAAACCTGGCACATGCATGTATCCTCCATCTCCTACAACATCTCTCCCACGCATGCAATAAGTGTGGGGCCACTTTACCTATCCATCTACTTTCACATGCACAGAGAACCCCCCCCCCCTTTCTGCTCGCCCCCCACTCACTCGTTCGCCCTCTCACACTCTCCTCCTCCTCCTGATGAGGGGTAGCCTGTACTATTGGAGAGCACCCCTTAGCATTTGTGGCCCATTAAACGGTGCGAAAGGGGGCATCAATCACATGGCCAGCACAAGCAGGGTAGGATGGGTGGCTGGCTGGTTGGCTGGGTGGCCGGCTGGTTGGAGAGAGCTGTGCGAGCTTTATAGGCTACTTATTGTATGTGCCTGGGCGACATCAGAAGAGTATCAATTGATAATGAATGCAAAGCAGCTCTGAACTGCTTTGTAAGAGCTCCGATACCATCCATCTATCCATTCTTCCTTCCATATGTTTCTATCCATACATCCATCCATCCATCTATCTAAACCAATAAAATTCCCTTACATATGTCTTGCTTTACTGACAACACTGGTAAACATGATGCAGATTTTTCTCTCCATCTTCATTTCTCTACATCCCTTTCTGTCTATGTTGTTTATTTCACTCATATTCTCCATCATTTCCACCTCCCATTATTTTCTCCATCACCCCCCCCCCCATCCTCTCCTTCCCTTTACCCCCTCTTCCTTTCATTTCTCCTTCTCTCTGTTTCTCTTTTCATTTCTCCCTCAAACCCCACTCCCTTTCTCTTTATCTCTCTACCCATTTTCTCTCCATCCCCTTTCCCAAATCATCCCTGACCCATCATTTTTTTTGCCTTTCCCCTCCTTTCTCTCTCTCTCTCTCCCTCTCTCTCTCTCTCTCTGAGATAAAACCTGCGGACCTAATCCCCAAAGCACGATTTGTACATAACCCAGGTGACAAACGGACAATCATCGGCCCATCCGCATGCTAAGAAGATGCAGTGTTCCCTGCATACATTGACCACTCGATCTTTGAGACATCAATCACTTTCTTTCTAGGTCAGTCTCTCCCGTATCTGGGCACGGGTAATTCTAGCTTTGGACAGGGCGCTATTTCGCCTACAAATCTCACAAAGTAGAAATGCGTCACTGCTCACACATTATCTACAGTCTTCCCACAAATTGGCAAACAGTTTAATTTTAGGGCTTTCCCCCTGCTCAGCCTGGATAGGCAATGCAAGCATTTATTGAATGTCTATTCATTTAACAAAAAATATTCACATCTTGTAAACACAACACAAATTTACAAATGGAAAATATTTTAATATGGTTTCTCCTGACCCTGTCTTATTGAGAATCAAGCTCTCTCATTTTTAACTTATTTCATGAATACGACCACTCAAATTTTCGCTCTTACCACGATATTTATCTCTATCTTTAAATACAGCTGCACTAGTGAGTATCATATTCGATTGGGAATACAGTGGAGCATGACAAAAAACAGACTTACATTCAATCATGTTGTACTCCAGCATATGACACAACTGATCAAAATCTATATTCTGCTTATTACATTTCCCCTGAAACCATAGCAACGACATTCTCAACACCACAACAACCAATGTTTACAAAGACTACTCCTATTTGCAGTCAAACATGTGCAAACTAACAAAGCAAGCGCAGACAACATTTGACTTTGCACACCTGGTCTCACATAAGTTTTGTTTCAATATTGACTTTGTGAGATATGGTGTAGGGGAAATGGAGTGGAGGGGGGGGGGTGGCCTACACCAATCAAGCAAAACTGAAACAGGAGCAAGGCCCATCCATCAAAATTGAAAAGGTGTGGCTGTGATCCATCCTGTGCATGAAATGGGTGATAAATGTGTGTATGTGTGTATGTATGTCTGTGTGTATGTGTATACGTGTACATCTGCAGCTTTTTTTTATCCATAGATTGAAACCTACAGAGGAAACAGAGACCCCGAAATAATGAAAAGCAATTCCAGTTGTTGTGTTGTGTCATTAATACTGAAGCAGGTGCTGCAGTGATTAGAGTTGTCGGCGGATGGATGACAAAACTGAATTATGAACCTGCTTATGACAGATGAAGATATAAAAACATAATTACCTCATCAAAACGACTGATTAAACATGGCACGTTCTATCTAAATAGGCCATCCATCTCCTCCTCTGCTTCATTATCCATCATAAGACCGGTTTCCCTTGTGGTAAAGAGGGCTCAAAAGTACTTAATTCTACTTGAGAGTTGTGACCTTAAGAGCACGCCAGATCACGAGTTATTAAGGAGCATGGGAAAGTAAAAACCACAGCACTCATGATGCAACATTTGATTCAAAACCACTGGTAGACCGTTGGATTATCACTTCCATATATCAGCCCATTCCAGAATACTATCTATCCATGCAGGCAGTGAACAGATGCTACATATAAATTTTGCTGTATCGTGATGCCAATTGATTGCAATTTGAATATGACAGTAATAAATTGCTTGACCTTTGCTCAGGGTGGAACCTTCAGGTCCAATATCATACCCTATCCCTTACATCATATATCAACAATGCCTGGTTATTACCAGAGGTGTCGTTCAAAACATCATTATACAAAATCCTCCACTCTCCCTGTCTAAGGTAGATATTAACTCACCCACTGATAGATTTAACTCTCTCAATACCAAGCCAGGAAACACCCATTGACTCATTACACATTTCATGAACCCATGGTACTGAGAGTATTGAGTAGAAAGAGGCACACATGAACTTCACAAGGGAAGGCTTTACTACAACAGGGACCGCACAACCATATGAAATCAAGTCTTAAGTCCTACAGTCGTACATACAGGATTGACGTTAGAGTTATATATAGTGATGAGCAGATAGACACCCCCTCAATCAATCAGTGTTTACATCATTCATTTCATTACAGCCAACGCTTCTACCCAGGACTGACACTGTTCTTTATCACATCTCCCAAACGGTTTTACATACACATAGCGACACGCAAGGAACTGGTTGTCCCCACGATCTTCTTGTGGGAGTCCTAATACCTGATTGAGCCATGATATTGACTGTGAGATACCAGACTCCTGTTATCATATCTGTCCCCGCAATTACAGGCGATGATGCCAACACACCGAGATGTCCAACCAATAAATTGCCTCATTTCATCCCGCAAATGACCATTCCGTGCTCATATACCCTTAACTACCACTGGATATGAAATGGACAGCCGTATGGAGGGAGGCAAGGCACATTATGTGTGAGGAGAGGAGGGGAGGGAGAGAAGGGAGAGGGTGGGATAGAAGGGGAGGGAGTGGGAGAGAAGGGAGAGGGTGGGATAGAAGGGGGGGAGGTGGGGAAGAGGGGGGATGGGAGGTGGTTGGGGAAACGAGGGGGGTTGAGAGGTGGTGGTGATTTTACTAGGGAAATTATTCATAGGGAATGAGAAGTTTGGTGCTATACCTAAAATGCATTGAGTAGAAGCATGCATGTGTGTGTGTGGAGGGGGGGGGGGGGAGGGGGGGGGGGTTGTGCTAGAGTAAAGGGGGTTGACACTTGCCCAGTAAAATACATTATTAAAAAGAGGTGGAGGTGATGGTGAAGTTTTGGGGGTACGATTATAATAGGGAGTAAGAGCTTGGCAGCGGCGCACCTTAAAGGTATTGAGAAGGCCTCTGGGGAAAAATGATGCATTCTATCAATTGTGGGAATAATCTGGGACTGCCCGTTGAAATCAGGCCATGCACCATGCTGTTTGGCCGTACTGGGGGCCCGGAAGGTGGGGGTCTGTTCGATATACATGTATCCATGTACATGAAGGTGGAGGGAAACGCACAGAGGCACAAGAGGAAGAAGATCATAAATACGCCATGTTCCATGTCAACTAAACTAGATTCTGATGCAGTCAAATCTATCTATAAAAATCACCCCCACAGGAAACAGAAATGTCACCTCTGGTTTTTACTGATATTAAGACTACTAAACTGTTTCATTACCATGGCAATGAAGATGTATAGTAAGCCAATGGGGTTTTCAACACCCAAACAGGGTTAAATATCAAGTTAGCATGATGACGCTCTCACTAATACAGCATTATATGCTTGGTGCCTTGTACTCGATACAGATGACTCGCACATCTCCTCACACATATTTTATTTGTAATACAAGTTTATTCATCAATCTTGAGAGTGACTTGATTAGAAAGCATAACTTACTTGAAAGGTGGTATATGTGCTATGATTTAGTACAACTTAGTTATTACTGCCAACAGGCCTTTGGAAGTTATTTAGCAATATATTCATCATGGTTACAGAGAACATGAAAAAACATGGTAAGAGGGAAGGGGAATTATGACGTCCTTAGTACATTACATGAACAATTTAAGAGCAAATTATGCCTCACGGTAATGTAAACATGCTTTCCCCGATTAGCTCAGCTGGTTCATTATATGATAATCATGTCAGGATATGGCAAAACACCATTTCCAGAAAGGGCAGTTCCCACTGCATCAAAATGTTCTCGGAAATTTGAGTGAACTACAGTCACGAGACGTAGCTGGATTCTGATATTACTCGTATTAATGGATATGATTACAGATTACCCCAGTATTGGCAATTCGAGCAGCGAACATGGTGCGCAACCCCACTCTGTTCGTGGGGACGAGCCCGGTATGTACTTAAGGGATTTGTAAGGCAGGGAGAGAGGGTGACTAGTCGGAGGGATTGCGCGCGCCGTGTAGCGACCAGCACACCCCCTCCGCTAAGGCCTCCTGACACCTCAAAGCTCTCCCCCATTGCCAAAATTTAATTTTGCGAGGGAAGTGGGATTGGGAGGGGCCTGGGGGTCTCCTTGCTCATCACACCCAAGACTCCCTCACTCTCTCCATCCAGCGGCAACGAATCAGAGCAGTCACATAACGACTCCAGCCCTGCTAGATTTCGGCTCCCTTCCACTCCCCCCTCCTCCTTCCCACTCCCTTCCCCCTCCTCCTCCCCCCTCTCCCTCCCCCCTCTCCCTCCCCGTACACCCTCATTCATGGTACCCATCTTGACAACATCATAGCTATCTTGCTGTAGATGAGTGCTCACAACCTTATTCTGAACCTTAATCCTTCTTCATCACTCTCTCTTTAAGTTTTTCCTCCCCCTATATCTCTTACTCGATTATAATGATTAAGCTAACAACTCACTTAACCTCTCTTCATCACGTCCAACTCAGTCTCTTTCTTGCTCTCCCTCGATCACTTCTAGGCCCTGTCTCATGAAGAATTACGATTGATTGGAACTATACTTGTGATTGATTACAATCGTAACTCTGTACATTTTACGACTCTTGATAAGATTCTCCGGAATACAGCTTTTAATCCTTTTCTCTTTTTAATATCAAATCATATTGCTTTCCTTTTTTATTTCTTAATTTTTCCAATCCTCTTGCCCCTTATCTCTCTCCCTCCTTCATTTTTCCTCCTTCCCGTCCCCCTCTCTCCCTCCATCTCTTATCCACACATACAGCCTCCTTCCATTCAAGGCCGTGCATGTGATTACTTTCAGAGCTGCCCGCCTGCACTTTGTTCATCAGTTCATGACGGGGCACTGAACGCCCTGCCCAGCTAACCAAGCCAAGCCAAGCCAGGCCATGGCGTTCAGCACACCACACCACACACTCACGGCAGGCCACTGGGCTGGGCTGGGCAGGGGACGGGTAGAGCAGGCAGGCATGCATGCATGCGCCTGGCCTGGCTAATTACTGGCCGGCTGGTTTTGTCCTTCTCAAAGCTGACCCTCTTAACAGTCCCACAGACTGAAAGAAAGGTTGGCCCAGCTAGACAGAGAGGAGGTGCTCACCAAGATGGCATGTGTAGATAGCGCATTAATTACCCCGGTCATATCATGAAGAGGGTGGGGGTGGGGTGAAGGGGGGGGGATAGGGGTGGAAGATGCATTGTACATTACGTAGAACTGAGATGGTAACGAAGGCTGCATGAATGAATTTTGATCGCACTCTAACTGCTTCTATCGCTGTCATACAGTATCTCGGTTAACAGTCGTTCTCATTGAGGCAAATTTATGACCCTAGTTATCTAATGCGCACTACTCAACAAGCGCATTTACTAATTTTCATTTGTAATCTCATGTCTTTGTAACATTGAAATTGAGAACGGGAGTAAGAATCAAAACCTCACATTCCGTCCTTTTCTGTTTCCCCTTTTTTTGAGAGCCGAGAAGAGAAGGGGTAAAGAAATCTGAGGCAGCTTAAGGGGGATGATGGCCAGCCGCGAAGTGGAATGAAATTTGCTGTACGGCAACGTGGACCACGAAATCCGGCGATCTTTTCCGCTTGGCCAAGCGTGATAACACGCTCACCTTGCTCTGAGGAGTTGGAGAGGCCAGAGGAGAGGAGAGAGAGAGAGAGAGAGAGAGAGAGAGAGAGAGAGAGAGAGAGAGGGGGGGAGAGGGAGGGGAAAGGGAGTGAGATGAGAGAAGAGAAAAAGCAGAAAGAGGGAGATGGAGAAAGGAAGAGAGAGAAGAAAGGGCAAAGAAAGAGAGAGAGATGGAGAAAGGGAGAGAGAAGAGACAGGAGAGAGAAGAGACAGGAGAGAAAGAGAGAGGGGAGAAAGAGAGGGAGAGAGAGAAATAGAGAAAGAGGGGGAGAGAGACGAAGAGAGGGAGAGCTGGCGAGAGAAAGGAAGAATCGTCAGGTCAAGAACCCTCCTCTGTTCCAGTTGCCTAATAAACCAGAAAGACATGGAGCTAGCAGCAAATGTCTAATCAGTGCTGACGGGATTAGTCAAGGGGGACCTGAAGAGGGGGGATTCACCGGAGTGACACCGAGCACAGAGGGGCGGGAGGGGAAGCAGGTTAGAGCGCTGTCAAAACCAGAGGACGACACTCACTCAATGTCATACCTGTAATCACGTGGTCTGTCCTTATGAAACTCAGACAACCCTGTCTTATAAAGTGTTGCGATAGATCTGAATCAATTGTAAGTCCATAGGCTATCCCCTATTTCTAATGTACAGAATTACAATTGATCTCAATCACAATTCTTTATGAGATGGGGCCCTGTCCTTGGTATTCTAATTAATACCTTTAAAGGACCCTTTATGTCACCAACGCTGGACTTGGGATGGTAAGGATTTTCAAGAGTCTTTCCACAAACCTAGAGAGGAGTACACTCAATGCATTTAATCAAATGTAATCCTGTTTTGGGTCCTCCTACAATTTAGGCAATGTCTGGCAACCTCTGTCAGGATGAAAGGGTTTCAGAAGAGAGTTGGCCTACCTATATCGTTATAAGAATATGAGAGTGGGAATGGAGTGGTCTGTTAAAAGCAAACTCTTACAAGAAGAAGAACAAGTATCATTCATGCCATTACTTCGCCAGTTATTACAAAATATAGACCTGCACAGCCAAAGCCATCCTTGCTCTAATGTATACTGTATATTGGGGTGGGGGGGGGGGGGGGGCATGACCACGCATTCCTAAAGAGCAGCTTAGTTCATGAATAGGAGTATTTGCACTTTTAGAGGCTGGAGAGTGATTGATGTTGATCCCAGTTTTCTTTGCAATAACTCTTATGAAACGTGATCAACATCACAAGTCCGCTTGTAAATAGTAGGCCCATTCAGAGTGTGCAGTTATGTTTAAAGTAACAAAAATCATCGTCGGTGGATTTAATCACCCTAAATAATCATTTACATTACAAATTATTATATTTGGAGGTAGCGGTGATTGTGTGAATATTCCATAAAATTGCATGTTGCTCATTGAGAGTGATCTTACTAGGGGGGATATTTGCCTCAACTGAATAAACCTAAAGAGCGTTATTCCTAGTGTCCATTAGCAACCTGCCGCTCGATCTCCCGCATACCATTAAGGGGAAAATCCCGTTTTGTTTCTTCCCTTCATCGCCAACTGATGCATAAACATTTTCATACATACTCAAACACACCATTTCCTTGACAATGACGGTGTTGCATAGCAATGACGACACTTCTAGAGGTTTGAATTACTCAAGAGCGCTGCTAAAGGAACATTGAGAGAGGCTGGTTAGCAATTACCTAATTAAATTGCCTGATATGCTACACTGCATTGCAAGGAGTGTACAGAGAATGCACTTTACAAGGAACATTACTATCGGCACAGAAAAATACAGCCCTCTTAAAATAACCCTTTCAGTCCCATAGGTGATATACTGTGTTCTAATTAGCATGAGAGTATCATTGCCTGGTACTGAGAGCGTTAACTACCGTAGATTCTAATGTCAAAGTGTCCCTCCGAGGAAAAATCACCTTGTGAATACTGCCAGAAACAGGTGGTATCACATAGGTGATACACTGTGTTGTAATTGGCATGGGTTTGTGATTTCCTGGTACTGAGAGGGTTAACTTCAATTGATCCTGATGTCAAACTCTCACTCTGAGGAGCCAATCACCTTAAGAATACTCTTAGAAACAGGTGGTATCACTGAGGCTCAATGAGAACTTCATGCATACGCAATGCACAGCTCCATCATCATGCCAGCCACTGTTACAACATGCTGCATTCCCCATCACTATTCATCACCCAGAGTGACCACTCCCACCCTCCTCCTCCTCCTCCTCTTCTTTCATGCTGCTCCTCCCGTCTCCTGCAATCACGCACCGTCCGCACACCCTCCCCGTTGTCTCATCCTCTATGCCGCGTTATGAAATTAAAAAGCCCCGCGGGCATCGCGCTCTAACGTTACGAGAAATATTAGTCTTTATTTTTACTGCCGCCTATTTCTCTCCCACCGAATCGTTTCCTCTCTACTTCGTCTTTGCTTGATTGGTGGGTGGTTTCTGGGCTCCGGCTTGACACCGTCTGATCTTTTGGGCAGGTGATGGGGGGGCAGGAAATAGGGGGGTCTGGTAGTTGGTCGTGGAGGGAGCTACCCCTGCCTCGGCGATGGGTCAATAAACGGGGCGCGCAGCAACATCAAAGGGGCGACCCTGGCAACAACATGGCCATAAACCTGGCTCTGGTCGGGTGGGCCGGGCTCGTAAAATATTTACAGCGTTATACCTGCGTGGGGCTGGGCAGCGTTTAAAAAGACAACTCGGAAGTTGTTTATTCGAGGCAATTTCCCCACACGTTTGAGAGAGAGGAAGTTCTCTCAGGAATTGTGAATGGTGCCTTTGGGATCAGACAATTTGGAAAGGTGTGAAAGGATTTAGGAAGAGTATGATAATTTGATCAAGCACAAAAAAACAAGGGATAATAGGAACTGAAGCCAGAACTTGACCTTGTATTAAAATGTTTAATGATTCAAAACATCAAGTAAATAAATGATTTTTAGCATTGAATTGATGCATTACATTTGAATTTGGAGCTTTATTTTCAACATCAAATTTTCCTGCCGGATTTTACCCTGCAAGAATGTTCCCGATTTGTTGATGTGATGCTTGCCTGACACAGGACAGAAAATGGTTGAGGCAACAGTATATACGGTATACTGAAGCATCAGATACAATTGCATTGGTCATAACTTCTCCAATTATCGCATTATGTCCTTATATCAAAGGACAGAAGTAAGAGTACCATAGCATCCTTTAATGTCACAATAATAATCTGCTCTGCTGCATAACTATAATATGACCTTAGATAACATTACAGTTTCATCAAAATTACTTCATCCCTCCCGGATAAAAATTGAAGTAATCTAATGGAAAGCCAACTACTGTAATGATATAATTTATGTAGAAACCAATCGTGATAGCTTTGTAGGCAGAAACAATAAGGGCTTGAGCGTGCACACATCTCGTGCACACGTTCACATGAGTGTGATACGTCGCTCCGTGCAAAGAACACACAGGCACATCTGCATGATCGGCCAGCAGGGAGAACGGTAAGAAGCAAGAGCGATTTCCCATAATGCAGCGCGCGGTGTTGAAATAGGGCAACCAATTTCATCTCGGAGCAGTGCATGCGTCTTGACAGCTCTCTGTCACGCAAGGGCTATTAAATTTCATGAATAAACCACAATTTCTGCAATCCACCATGCCGCATGCTGACAGAATTGCTTCATAAGGTACACAAACTCAGACACACCTCCCCCCCCCCTCTTCCTGACTTCTCTCTTCCCTCGTAAATTCCTCAACATTCCTGCTGCTGCACTTCTCGCACAGCTTTAGTGTAAATTTGCTGCTGCTCTATGGTTACGCATCCCTATTTTCCTTGTAACAAAGGCAGCGCCCTTACATCTTGATACCCCAAACCACGCTTTCATAGATGGAGCTAACTGATCCACACACACACACACTCACTCACTCAGCCAGCCAGCTCAGCTCAACCAGCCAGCCCTCACATACAATGAATAAGGGCCCTCCGGCGATAATGCCTTAGAATCCTTATCCACAAGGTCTGTGCCGATGAAAACGCACACCGCAAACACAATCAGTGCCTCTCTATCCCAAAAGCTGGGGCTTGCGTCCTTACCTACACTCGCGAGATTCGATTTCAATTAGGAGATAATGATGAATGACTTTCAAGTACATGATCCTCCATTCTTAGATTAATGTAATAATTTGAGAAGACGTGACCCATTTCCTTTATCTGTATACGTTGGCCGTGAGGGTGATCCACGGGGTGAGGTAAAGCCCCCTTTGATGTCTTAGAGCAGGGGCAAGGGAATGGGGGGGGGGGGGTGGATCTGTGTTGATCGTGGCTGGCTGCAGCAAATTAATTGTTCAAATCGTGTATGCATGATGAGGATGGTTAAATATTCATGGCACAGCCAGACATGCATGAGTCATATTTGATGTGGGAGCATGGTGGAGCAAGGGAGACCCTGGGAATGGAAGGGGGGGCAAGAGAGTGGGAGGGGGGCAAAGGATAGGGGTGGTGGTATTGCTATTACCTATAGAAATTGTATCAATCCATACAAACCAATGCTACTGACATTGATAATGTGTGTGTTGGGGGGGGGGGGGGCAAGGGATTGGGGTGGTGGTATTGCTATTACCTATAGATAGGCTTATGACAATGACATTAATAATAAGCAGGGGTAGAAGGGAAGAACCATAAAATGAAGGAGTGTGTGTGTGTGTGTGTGTGGGGGGGGGGGGGTTGGAGGCAAGGGATGGGGGGAGGGTCGGTATTGCTATTACCTATAGAAATTATATCAATCCATACAGGCCTTTGTCACTGACATGGTTGAACTGGAGAACCAGGAATGAGGGAGAGAATACATCAGGAATAAAAATAGTCCCCTATTAGATGGCTATGGAAATGGAAACGGGCCCTGTGGCCATTATCTTCAGAAATGGTATTGAAAAAAGTCCATAGAGACCTATGTCACTGCCATTGATAATGGGTTGGTATCTCCCAAGATGCTACAGATCTCCATCCTAGATACTTCATGCACAGCATTTCTCAGACATGTAACTCTTGATGTCCATCTCCATTTTCTAACTTACATTCCTCTTTAGTATAACGAAATAAATGTTGTCAAAATCAGGAGAGGATGGTCCGGAAAATGAGGTAAAGCTATCCCTGTCAGTCTGGATTACAAAGTATGATTGGCATAGATACATTGTCCAGCGCCATGTTCAATAGTGGGACTTTACCACAAATAATGGTACTATTCGACTACAACAGTTCAAGTCACCTGCAGGAATGGTTATTATGAATAGCCAGATGCATTTTGCATTATATCTACAAATGCATCTCACGCTGTTCCGATAATCTAACGATTGTCCCTGTGTGGCGAGTGATTGCAAAGATTTATGGAAATGGACTGTTGATGATGGGTATCGTAGTTCGGTCCCACTGCTCAAAAATCACCTCATCATTTTGTATGCATTGAAAAATGGTATGAAGAATGCACAGGCTAACATTCACATATTTCATTTATGCTCTTCAATACCTGAGGGGTATGTTGACATTAAGAGATATCCAGTAATTCCTGATCAGTCTTTCTGAGCTTTCCCCTTCCCTTTTATCTCACCTTCCCTCCCTCTCTCTCTCTCTCTCTGTCTCTCTTCCCTATCTGTCTGTCTGTCTGTCTGTCTCTCTCTCTCTCTCTCTCTCTCTCTCTATGTCTCTCTCTGTCTCTCTCTCTCTCTGTCTTTCTGTCTCTCTATCTCTCCCCTGCCTCTGCCTGCACTCACTCCTTTTCTCTTCTTTCTTTCTTTCTTTCTCCCTCTCACTTATTTCTTTTTTCTTTCCCTGTACCACAATCTCCCTCTGTCCCTTTTCTTATCCCCCCCCCTTTCATTTCTCTCCCCCTTCCTTTCTCCCTCCATCCCTCTCTCTGTCTCTCTGTCTATCTCTCTCCTTCCTTCTCCCCCCCCCCTCTCTCTCTCTCTCTCTCTCCTTCCCTCTCTCTATGCCTCCTCCTAGCTGTCTGCCTGTCTATCTATTTTCCCCCTTCAGATGGAATGTGAAGAAGAAAGAGTAATGAGGGTGGGGTGGTAGAAGGCTGATCATTCTTTGGCTAAATACCAGAACAAAATGGATTAAATGCCCACAAGTCATTCAGTAAGAAGTAGAATAATCAGTGTTGATCCAAATCAGACTCTAAAAGCCCTGTCTTCCCCGTCTGACTCAAACTCATGATCAAATTTACAGAGGGGGTTTTCCAAAAAGGAAATTTCCGTCTCAGAGCCACGAAAATGGAACAAAAATAATATGAAAAATGCTGTGATTGATCTAAATGAACATCATTTCAAAGCTATCCAATTATATGGGCCCTCCAGGGTGAAGCTTAACATGTAGGGGGTCAAAGAAATTCATATCAAGATCTCTCAAGCTTCGTCTTTATGCGGGGCAGCGTGCCGACAAAGAGGGGGCATTTTGCGGCGGGGTTAAATTGCGTTATATCGGGAAGAGGACTGCACGTAGGAGAGAAGAGATTGGGGAAGGAGATGAAAAGAGAAGGGTTATAGGAAGGGGGGCTGGGATGCAGGAAGGGGGGAGTGAGAGAACAGCATGAGAAGGACTACTTGAAGAGTCAAATAAAAAGAAAAGTGGGGAATAATTGATGGAATACAGAGAGAATTGTTCATTTCAATGAACAAGTTATTTGTAAAAGACAGGGGCCACATTCATGAAACTTTTCTAAGCCTTATTGCATTCAGCCAATGTTTCTGATTATGATTCCTGTACTTAAAAAAGAAATGAATTTTTGTTTCTAATCTATCAGGTTGAAGGGTTGGGCTAATGAGGAGTTGTGATATAACATTTCTGCTTTTTCATCTCCATAATCACACGTAGCAAAAAAAGATAAGATGGGAAAAGTGGGGGGGGGGGGGGGGGGGATCAAAGAGAGGTACCAAATACTGACAGGTTGTTGTAGCAAATAGAAGTTGAAACCTGATAGATCTGTACGAAATAAGACTTTAAAACACAGGAGTGAGATACAAGATGGATTGAATGTCCACCTCCCAAGATACTCGGGTATATTTGCAGCATGAGATCAGTTTATTTCTGTCAGCAACATCACCGAATGAAGAGTGATGTTGTTGAGAGAATAAGGAGCCCGGTGTGTGGATGGGACTTGGATGACTTTTAAAAGCCCCTTTTACATTCAAAGTCTGATATTAACTCTTAATGTGCCATTAGTGCCATTCTCATTGGGCTTAAAAAATCGTGAAGTTAGAAAAATCACGAAGTTGGGGTGAAAGTTACCTAGCAACCGTACCAAAAACCGAATGGTCCTTTTGTCCCTGTCCCCTAACTTCGCGATTTTTTAAGTCCAATGAGAATGGCACCATTGAGGCATTTGTGCACTGGTATGGTGCATCTTTCCCATAGAGCAGTATGGAGTTTGGCAGAGTAGGAGTTGAATCGCTTCTGTGATTTCAAATAATGACAGCTACACACTTCTTAACTCCCTCAGTAGAATGGATGCATGATATGCATTTAGTCAATGAGCTTTTCCTGGGGATCGGACTTGTGATCAATTCTAATCAATCGCAATTCACGATTGTTCTATACGGAGGGAAGGTCCACAACAGAGCCAGGAATTTTCTAGATTTATACGAGGAGATAGCGCAACTGCGCTTGGAAGATGGCATTGGTGTGAAAGGGGGTCTTAGAGGGCACGGGAGGGAAAGAGCTTGGGGCAGTAGTGGCAGGTTGAAACCACTTTAATTGCTACCCTGGGGAACAAACAGCTCTGACTTTAACCTCCACAAATTCCTGCAGATTCATTCTCAATAACATATCACATAATATTTGGTATACTGTGACTTTTGTCCCGCCCATCTGCCTCTCTCTCCCTCTCTTTCTGTCTATTATTCTCAGTCTTAACTAGCATCCTTCTTTCTCTATCAGTCACACAACGCCTACCCAACGCCTACATCTATCCCCTTCTTAACCTTCATTATCATCTTCTGAGCCTTCTCCTTTCTGTTTTTTCCCTACAATGTTCAATATCACATGTACATGTATAAACCTCTTTCTTCCATTTTCCAAAACTTTCAATAACAAGAGCAAAATACAGGCCCAACAGCAAACAAACCTAGCATATTCAATATTCAATGACAGCGGTATAATCAAAATGCCTGACAATACCTAGCAATACCTAAATGGTGTGCCACAGCGAAAGTAAATTGCTTTCACAAAATAAACATCACAAACATTTGAAGAACTACATTTTGCCCATTACAAATATGCTTGGAGACTGCCGGAGCAAGAAAATGGAATTCCACTTCTGAATTTTGTAATGCTTATCAAACGTGCTATAATGAAGTACTCTCTCTTCCTATTTATCTGTTGTCTGCTTGGTTTACGTGACGATGCAAATAGCTTTTTACCCGTGTTCCATTGACAGGATTGCTGTGGAGGTTTTGTTTTAATGACCCGTATCGATCACCCTCCTTTAGCGGTCCCCTAGCTCAAAACACCAAATATAGCTCCCCCTTCTGTCAAGCTGTGATAAAAATTGTACCGAATTGCAATAATCTGCAAAAATAAACATCAGCCGCAATTATGCGTCTCCACCCCGCTATCAAGCCATATTGAATGAGACAACGCGCGCAATCTCTCCCCTGCATCAGCGGCTCGATCATGTTCATCACATGATCCGCAGTCTCCTTTCATGCTTTGGAAAGTTGTAATAAATCCCTAACCCAATTGCTCATGCCCAGGCAATTATCCTGGCTGGCTGTGAAACGAGTCCATCAGATTTGAACAGAGATTACGCACACTCGCACCTTTGTGCGTCCTTAATTCATGCGCTAGAAAGTGTTTAGCGGGTACCCGCGCCATTGTGGCCGTGATTCAAGAGTGTTGCGATTGCGACGCATTAGAGACGAAAATTAATTACAATTGGGTTAGGGTCTGAAGCAAAGGCCAGCACAGCATGAAGCTATCTTTTGAATTAAGTCAGTTGCCTAGAGACCGTCCAATCACAACACAGGGGAGAGAGAGGGAAAATGTGGTCAGCGCCTCGTGCCTTACTTACGCTGTGCTGTGTTGTGTGGTGCCTGATGAGTTGGTGTGTCAGGGTCTATGCATTTCTCAGGGTTTAATTTGTCTGTCAGGCACAGATTATCAGATAATTGAAAACAAACAGATTGTGTGGGACGACATGAGAGACAGAGGTGATAGGAGAGCATCTTCCATGTATGATGCACACAGCCTCGGTCCTCGTGTACAAGCAGGAATCGCTGCCTGTTGGGCAATACGTCTTTTATAATACAGAGACTACCTGGAGAGTCAAGCTTTAAAGGGGAAGTTCACCCTGAAATTATTTTGGTTTCAATAAAAAGAGACAAATGAAAGAAACATATGAGTGGAGGTTTGATGAAAATCGGTCAAAGGAAAAGAAAGTTATTTGATTTTAAATTTTTGATTTTGTGACGTCACGCACGAGGTGACAGCAAACAGCAAATTGGCAATGGCCAATCAACACCATTGTTACATGCGCTCTTTGTTCAAAAGACTGACCAGTAACCAATCAGAATTCATCTTTGAAATTTGCAATCGCTCGCAAACATTTATGTTAGGGGGCCTGTTGGGCAATGTGCCTTAATACTAAAGTAGGGACGCTACATGGCCAAAGTGTACTGTACATGCCTTCAGAGACATTGGGCACACACACAGTTCTATAAGTGAAACACATTACTGCTTATCCACGCATTAAATCAACATTCCTCCCACTCCACACCCCCCCCCCCAACCCCACCTTCACATTCACCATGAATGTTCTCATTTACTCACTGCATCCTACTTTCACTTTAGTAAATCACATTTTATGTCCATATTGCTCATCTACTGTCAACACCGCCCCCTCTGTCGCCACACATTCGCAGCCACACTACATAATTGCAGGTGCCCACATTCTGCCCACAACACCGCTCTTAATCCTTTACAGCTCACTCAAATTAGTGCTGTATGGGGTTTGTGTGTATTAACAGAGCCAAAATACATCTCTGGTGTATAAGGACTTAACTGCCTGTAAAGAATTCTGACGAATGGGATACCATAAATAACACTGACAGCTTCCCTAAACACATCAACCATGCAACCACCCTTTCACTTTCTCCAACCGGATCTGAAATTTACGATTTGAAATGACATACAAATTACATCTGAAGCCACTGTGTACCACTAAATCATAAGTTATGTTTCATCAGATCATTACGAGCACAAATATTTGAATGTCCACATTCACTTCACATGTTTGATGGTTACACAAACTTGCAGATGCTCACTCTCGTGATCTCAAACATATATATGTTCAATGGTCCCACATACTCATTTTCCAGTAACCACAGATATCTCCAATGGTCCCACACCTTCATTCTCCAGTTAACACAATAATCTTCATTGGTCCCACATACTCGTTCTACAGTTATCACACCACTGCCACCTCACTACTGCAAACTACAGTGACTTCTTCCATTGATCTCATTAGCGAGGTAACAAACTCTCACGATAGATTAAGGCAGGCTTCTAGCCTAGGCTTGTATTTCATCATCACACAGTACTGTTCACATTTCAACACCCAGCACACATAGGCACGTTCACATCAAGACTGTGTGCTGCTAATACTCCTTATCTAATGGTTATCACATAGGGCTGTTCCCACTGGCTATCCACAGCGATAAAGCGATAGGACATTTCTGCATTCATAAATTGGTTCACACAGCTATTTATCTGTTACGTCACAGCTGGAAATGACGGTAAAACAGACTATATACGATGAGCAGAAGCAGTACACAATCTTGATGTGAACACACCACTCAAAAGTTAGTTGGATTGGCCTCTCTTACCTCTGTGCCTGTTTGTAGTACGGTCAAACATGAGGACTGCCTCTTCAACCTGCAATAAGGATGAAAGAAAGAGAGAGAGAAAAAAAAACGTCATGAATGTTGTCACAGCTATTTAAAGACATACATTGATTTACGCTTAATTTCAGAAATGATCTTAAATATCTTACACTTCTTTATCTCTAATTACCTGTGTGCTATGAAAATGCATCACCTTTTTTAAACAGAAAGCTAGAGAAGGGGATATGACCTATTCACCCCCCCTCCATCCCCCCTGAAACAAGAGAACCTTTGTTCGTTATTTGACATATGTGACAAAAATAGATGAGTAAAACATTAATACACAAATCAAACAGAAATATGATAACTTAAAACATTAAAACGGTATCAGAATGACAAGAGGACGCTGCGTTAAAGAGGATTTTCATTTTCCAAGTCAACTTCTTTTGACAAATCAATAGTTACGGTCTTTCCTGCTTCAGGCAGTTAAATATGCTGTCTTCCATGGATGAGTTAAAAGTCGTTCCATCCTGATCTACCGACAATCAATTTCTATCAGGCAAATCCACAGCTGAAATATCATCATTCCCACAGCTAAATGAGCTCCTGACTTGCAAAGCGGCAACAAAATGTGTGAATATCATTATGTATGCAGGGCAGCCGTTGAGTGAGCAAAAAAGCAATGTTTTATGGGAGGGTGTGGGGGGGGGGAGACTCATCGAGGAAATGGGGTAAGTACTATCGCATGTTCGCTAGGAGGGTCTTACGAACTAGCGTGCGATAAGAGCTACCTTAAAGGAGGAGGAGATAGGGTAGTGCCATCCTGACGGTGTGAGGGGAGGAATTGAATAAATCCGTTCCCGGCTTTATTGCACCTCAAGGATTTAGCTGTGTAAATGGTCTGACGTGACCGGGACTTGCGAGCCGGGCCCGCCCGTAGATGTTTGCCCCCTCGGTCGCAGTGGGGATTTACGCCAACCGACCGACCTATCTATCTCTCTCCCTCCCCCTGCCCCCCCCTCCCCCCTCCCCCCCCCTCACTCATTCCCCCTCCCAACAACTCTATACCTCTACCTCTCCCTCCTGGACATGGCTTTAATTGGACATTGCACAGGAGGGGATGGAGGCAAATAGCAGTGAGGAGTGGTGGAGGGAGAGGAGGGGTGGGACAGGGACACTCTAGGTGCCCTGGGATGGAGAGGCAACTCTCTGGGAGATAGCTCAACGTGATTTTTCTCTCAAATTTCCCACCCTCCACTTCACTGATAAATCCCGTTTCCTTTCCCCTTCGCTCCCTCATTCTTGTTCATCTCTTTGATGATGAGTCGTTTTTGGCACATTTCTACCATCTTTCTCTTTCTCTCTCATCACCTCTTTCCCTGATGTGAACAAGGAAATGTTGCTCGCTCCCTCATTCTCGTTCATCTCTTTGATAACTCTTTACTAACTACCTACCCATCCCTCTCTCTCTTCCTCTCTCTCTCTCTCTCACTCTCTCTCTCTCTCTCTCTCTCTCTCTCTCTGTCATTATGTATTTCACTCATGTCTTTGATGAAACTGGATCCTGTCCTCCCTGTAAAGCTTTCAATTCGTGTAGACAAACAGATCAAGCGTGACTGCCTCCCCTCACTGACCAATGAAAACGGACTGTTTGCTCACACCAAGGGCAAGCCAAACCCATTTCTAGGCCATGTACATCACCGAGTCTGTCTCAATATTTTACTTCTCTTGAAACTCCATCTGAATCATCAGATAACTAGCAAACATCAGGACTCGGCGCTGTTATCACTGACATACTACCTGCACACACTCCAAACATACAGCTCCAAACCAAGCTCCCATCCTTGATAATTTATCTGACTTATCATAAGTGTTTGCATTGTCAAATTGAGGAGAAATTCAAAGAGTTGAGGTAACCCTCTATGACATTAAAGGCATATTCCCTCATGAAAAAAATATTCAACAAAACCCATCTTCAGTATCATCCTTAATTATAGAACTTATACTTTTAATAACATGAATCCAAGATGTTATATAGCTCTAATATATATTACTTTCTTTATTCATCAAATTGATTAAAATTCAAATCAAGCATTGAAGAATTTATCATGGTTTTGCTTCAATGCACTTTTTCTTCCTGTTCCAGACCAACAGACTCCAAACACCATTGTACTAAATATTAAACAATCTCCTACAGCAGATAACCCAAAGATGCACGCTGTAATCTTAAGTCTAGATTACTAGCTGCAAGCTACCTGCCACAATCACTGCACGTCACGTGACCAGCATAACCTGCCACAAATGCAACATTATTTGGTGACCCTTAACCCCCCACTTCCTGTCAGGCTTGGTATGTTATCATAATTACATCATGTCCACTTTCTCTTCTACCCTGCAGCCATACCCAGTACGGGAACAGCCCGCAGCCTTTACATATTCCTGGCCACCACGGAGCGTACACACAGAGCCCGATACGGGGCGAGTCCTAAATAAAGTCGCATTACCTGTAATTTGAGAGACTGCGCATGGAAATTGGGGCAGAAAAACTACAGCAGCGGCTCTCAGCCACTCTGTGATTATGCAGGACTGACAAAGTAAGGCCACGGTTGAGAGAAAGAGTAAGAATGCAGATATACAAGGGTAACCACACACACACACACACAACAGAAGCACTAGAATATTCAATATTGTTAACCCACTCAATACTATAGATGCGTGAAATGTGAAATGGGTTCCTCCTAGCTTGGCCGGTACTGATAAAGTTACAAAAGAATGTAAGGGAGAACTATGAGTGGATAATAATAATAATGTAGCAGAGCAGATCTGGACATGGGTGAACATGTATAGTGTCGTCATCATGAAATGTGTAATAAGTCAATGAGCTTCTTGTAGCTTCTTACTGATAGTTACAAAAGGACGAAAAGAACACTTCTGGGTGGATGATAACGTGACAGAGAGAGGATCCTAACACGGGTGGACACATATAGCGTGTTGTCGCCGTCGTCGTGGTGAGAAAATTTACCTCACTGTTTATGAGCATCGGGACAGAAATACTAGAGGATAAATAAACGGGCAGGTACTCGAGATGCCGTGCATACAAGCAAGATGACATGGCCTATCGATACCATCAACAGCGTCTCGCGTGACAAGCAGAGGCATGGGTGAGGAGGCATCAGGCACAGAGCCACTCATCTTCAGAAGATATGAAACTAGAGAGAGAGAAAGAGAGGGCTCTGTCTATCTGTCTTGCCCAGAGGACAGGAGGGAGATCCGTCGGTCGGTTGGTTGGCCAAGGCTTGGTCATCATCAGTAAACAAGGAATATCGCCGAGGTCAAATTCATGACGGTATTACAGAACAAACGGGTAGAAGCAACAGCAGCCAAGAAGCCTTCACCTTATCATGCTAGATTTGATATGGTTATCCTCTTGGATAAACATGTAACAAGTATTGACCTAGCGATGGACCCTCCCACATCCCTCCTCCTCCTCCTCTAACTCTTAACACTCTCCTCCTTCATCTGATTAACCCTGTGTGTTTCAGATGATCTCCTGCTCTATTGGATTTGTGTGTATTATCATAGGCACGTAGCACTCAGAGAGTGAACAGCATGATGAAAGCTTGCCTGCCTCTCACTTAGAAGGCTGATTCTACCTTCCCACCAGCCTCTTTGAGTGGTCATAAGCTGCTGTAGCGATGCCTGTAAATGAAGCACGGCTCAACATGGTAACCCTCACCCATAAACAACTCTTGATAATGTTCCTGCCCTGGCATGGGCTCGTGCACACTGTCACGATTGTTACGTTATTTAGTAGATGGGAAATAAAATCAGGCACTTACACCCCTACCTGCTCTCCCAATTCTTTATTATCCTGTTCGATATACCATGAGCTCCTCCACTGTGGATAACTCAATCCTGCTTTCATGAGGACATGCATCACTTAATCATGGCATTAACAGATAGCAACAGACTCAAGACTGAATATCATAGCATAGGGGTTGTGTATATAACTCAGTAGTTTGGCCCATCATATGTGAAGCAGTAAGAACAGACCCTAATAGCTTCTGGAATCCTAAAGTGAGCAAGGTTCTCACTCGGACACATAACAAGGGAAAGAGCTTGTGTGTAGGAAGTGATCTCATGGCATTACTGCCAGCCGGTATTGAGGATGAGGGGAAAGCGGGCGAGAATATGAAGGAGGTCTTACAAAGATGAGGATGGAAGAGACAAGGTGGTATTAGAAAGTACAAGGAAGATCAGCGTGGTTAACAGAGGGATAGAAGACAGTCAGCGAGTGAGGTTATGGTTCGGAAGGGAGGTGTACATCGAGTCATTAAGGATAATGAAGCATAGGGGGAAGGGGAGGATAATACAAGAGCTTAAGAAATTGGAAGGTAACAAAGTGGTATAGGGACAGCAATAGTGGACAGATTTCTGGTAAGGAGAAAGGAAGTAGGGTTAGGATCAGGATGGATGGGGGACGAAATGACGTAGGAAGTAGAGGGCGAGAAAGGCATAAGATTGGATATAAGAAATAGATCATGAGAGGTTAAAGAATGGATGGCCATGGGATGACCTGGCAGAGTAAAGGCTGCGTGCAGAAATAAAATGAGAATTTATGAGGGGATGTACGGGAGGCGAGGAGGCAACGTAATTACAAGGAAAGAAGAAGAAGAAAGGGGGCAAAGTGTGGATGAAAGGAAAATGGGGCCGTAAGAGCTCCTAAATTATATAGAAGATGAGGAAGAAGATGCTGGCAAAGGAGGAAGGTGACAATGGAGAATGAATGAGCATATAATGAGACCAATATTGAATTCAAAGGGAGATACTAAGCGGAGTGAGAAGTAATGGTGGATGAAGTGAAGTTTAAGTGATAGGATGAAACAAAAAACAAAGTGAGAAAAGGATGATGATAACGAACAAATATAGGTTTCAACATTGACAGGAAAAATACAAGGTGAAGAGGGTAAAAGTTAGACAAAGGTGTGACAGAAGAGCTTTAAATGGTACCCCAAACATTTTTTAGATAGCAAAAGAAAGATATTTGTCCCTCAAAACTTTGGTGAAATTAGAGCAAAGACAAAACCCTGTAAAGACAGAGAGAGGGAAGAAGGTATGTGTGTGTGTTCGGGGGGGGGGGGGGGGGGGGAGGTGGCGGGCAGATGTACATTTCAAGAGCTTGTTGGGACTGGAGGAAAGCAAACAGATGATAATACTTCACAACAGAAGAGATAAGAGAAGAAGTATGTCCCTCTGCGAATTCAATTGGATGAAGCACAGATGAAAGAACCAATAACAGGAGAGGTTGTAGAGAAAAAAGTTACATTCTTCTTAAGGAAAGGGGAAATGAGTGAAGGAGATAGCAGACAGAAAGAATATAGGCATTATGAGTACACGGTGCAATTATACAGACCACATGAAGAGCTATAGATAGAGGGAGAGAGAGAGGTGGAGGGTAGGGGGGTGGGATGGAGTAGGGGATATGGTGAAGGAGTGAAAGAGAGAGAGAGAGATAGAGAGAAAGAAAATAGAAGGATAGAGAGCTGATGAATAACTGAAATGCAAAAAGGAAAATCAGATTTGAATGAAAAGGGCAGGCTACACCAGCATGGAATCACGGGCTTAATTGTCTTGGCTGCAAGTTAGCGGGGGATCTTTGAGCAGCCACAGGGTGGCCATTACGCCTGCCTATGCAGACATTCTAACAATGCTACTCCGCTCCTTCCTTTCCTTCACCAATGTCTACATCCCACGTCACATGCATCAACAACAGCTGTGATGCAGCACAACTATTCACTAAACACTCTCCAAGAATCGCTTTAGATTTCGCCTCGCACAACTTCTCCGAAAAGAAATAACATTTCATGAGTGTATTGTTGCAACATGGATTGCATTCTGAAGCATGTTTGCCCATAGAAGTCTGTCCTATTGTTGTGCAGCCTAATCTAAAGTCCAAACAAACCACACAAAACTCAACATTATTTCTTTTACGAGCGTACAAAACTGCAACAAAATGCGGCTCTTGAGCTCCATGGTGATTAAGAATAACATTCCGACTTATGAGAGGTTTAAGCTGATTGATTAGGGAATGCTGGCTCTTATTGTCCATTCATTGAAACCCAGCAGGATGTAGCAGTATGAGGTCCCATGGAGGAGAGAGAGAGAGAGAGAGAGAGAGGGAGAGAGAGAGAAAGAGGGAGAGAGAGGGGGAGAGAGAGAGAGGGGGGAGAGAAAGAGAGGGGGAGAGAGATGGGTGAGGGAGAGAAAGAGAAAGAGAGAGAGAGAGGGAGGAGGGAGAGAAAGAGAAAGAGAGAAAGAGAGAGGAGAGGAGAGAAAGAACGAGAAAGAGAACGAAAGAGAAAGAGAGAGAGAGAGAGGAAGAGAGAAAGTAAGGAAGAGACAAAGAAGGAGAGGAAGGAAGAAAGGTTTTGAGACACAGCTAGTCACTTGTCTTTTACTTCAAAACAATTTTTTTCCTACTACCTCTACCACTACCACTACCATACTACGTACAGTAACCTTTTTGCATTTCAAATGGAATAAGTTCAATGCTCACACCCTAGCATTATCAGTACATTGCTTTCTTTAACACTTCCACAAACATGATCAATTTTTCATATTCCCCATTTGCATTACATACCATGCATGGGCAATACACAAATATGTTCTGCGATGTTTCATGAATGAGTACCTTGGAAACGTCCCCAGGAATAAACAGGGCACAGTCCACAATCAATTCACAGTGTGCAGTCAAAATGTGTGTTTGGTATTAATGACTAGAGCATTGCTCACTAGTCCTCTGTCTGGATGCGTCTGCACTATTGATGGTCATACATAGTATCCCTAACCAGACTTCTTGACTGACCAGAAAGGGTTTGAGCCTGTGAACTACTCTTAAATCCAAACCCCCAACCCCCCACCCCCCCATTCCGATTCCACCTTTCGAGCCCCAAACCCCATACTGGGTCCCTTTTCCATATTTGGTGCGCCCGAGCACCCCCTACAGTTTGTCCGGCCAGATGACGTTGAATCTGACCAAACACCACTGGCACACTCTCTCTCTTTCATTCGTTTGTGGGGGCCATAAGACTTAGGGATGCAGATGGAGCCTGGAATGAAACAGGGGGCTTAGCAAAGAGAGGGCAGGAAGAGGGGGAGGTGGCATTAGAGGGACAGTTCTGGCTCCGAAAACAATCTCTGCCTCGCACCCGTCAAATCCTTGAGCAAACTCGAACTGGACGGAAGCGAGGCAAGGGTTGCGTCGCACGTGACACAAATTCCGCTGGCATCCTCATCTGTTAACGAGTGGGCGTTTCTTTTTCTTGGAGTACTTCCATGAAATCTAGGGGAAACTATGCATAACAGCTTGATGTGATAACCGAAGGTTTTAAGTTGGAGATCCTCTATATCACACTATTGAAAAAGTGGTCAACCTCTTCTACTTCTGTGTTTCTATGCTCTGTTAAAAGCTGCTGATCATAAGTTTTTCTTGAACAATAAGGCAAAATAGTCCACCCCACATTTTCAAAACCAATCTCTTTCCTTCTTTACAACTACTGAAACATAAATATATTCTTGTGATTTTTATTACTCTTCATGACAACCAAAACATATATATGTTCATTTTACTTTCAAAAGGAATCTCTTCCGTTCATCGTTCATCATTACTACCGAAACACATATATATTCTTGTCGATTGCTGCAGCAAACACACCCTCCATTGTGCAGGTCACGTCATCCGTGCTACCAGGAACAACATATTCACCAACATCTCCCAACTTCCTCTTCTCATAAACACTGTATAAACACACAGAAAGCTCCACTCCATATTCTCTCCCTACATCTCTTTATATTCTACCCAGACTTGTTCGTTCATCTAGTCATTCATCTCAGATTGCCTGTGACATCAGAGGTCAAAGGTGACTTCCTCCGCCAGACTTTGGGAACGTGCGATCCGCCGACTATTGATGGGTAACTCCCCCATCGTCTTGCTCACGTCAAAGGATATCTGGGTGCGTGGTCTTTGACGAGGTCTGTCTCAAAATTAAATCCTCATCCCTAGTCCGTCTTTGACCTACTTGTTATTTCTGTGTGCAATGTGTTCAAGAAAGCAGTGACACTGAAAAAAACAAAGTCACTGCTACTCAGGGATTCAACTCAGGGCTTTATGTTATTCGTTCCTTTCCATTCAATTTCCTTTTTGCTGCTCTTTTCCTCTCTTTGGCAACTGAACATTATGATGCACATAGAGCTTATTTAGTAATACGAAACACAGATTCCATCCTCGTAACTCCAAAGTCTCAATTCAATCAGCAGAACAATGCTGACCTTTACATAGTGTGAGATGCAGAGTACGTCATACCGTATGGCTTATTCCCACAAGTCTCACCTAAAAGCTCTCGTCATATTGATTTGGCATTTGACTTCTTAAACTTTTGCAGTCAAATATATAAAACAAAACCAGCACTAAAAAAGGACTACTGAAGTCAATGTCCCGTAAACTCCAGACATTACAAACATTTCCTAGACATGGCGGTGGGGCAGTGGGAGAGTCCCGATGGGGTTTCATTTCAAAAACTGTGTCAGACTCATTACTGGGCAAGATTGAAACTGGTCGCATTGGACCAACACATTCAAGAGCTTGACTTCTCGAAAATTGACAATCATTTCTGTTTCATCTCCAGCCAACAATTGCGACACTTTTGGCCGCAAGGCCCTCACGCCGTGATTGTGACTAGGAGGAGGAGGAGAGGGAAGGTCAATCTCCATGGGAACAGGTTCAGTGACTTCAGGCTGGTGCAATGTCCTCCTCCTCCTCTATCTGTCTCCTTCTCTCCTTTTAAAACGGTTTTGTTTTCAGTCTGTGTGTCAGTCTATCTCTCTCTTCTTGGCAAATTCTTCAACCGAGTTATCTCTCATTCTCCCTTTCTCGTCTTTCACCTCTCTCTCTTTCTTTTCATTTCTACGCCATTTCTCCACTTGTTATCTCATTTAGTTTTCCTTCAGATATAAATCATTTCCTTTTGTCTTCCAACTTCTCTCTCGCCATAAATATTTATCTCCCTCTCTTTTCTCTCTTTCGTTCCTTCTGTTGCTCCTTTGGTCTTCTTTTCACATGCTATCTTTCTCTCTCGTGCTGCCTCTCCGCAGAACAGCTGGAGGGGAGGATGCCAGAACTCTCCTGAATTGATTCTATTTCAGTCACGGGCAGCACGTCCAAGTTTTCCAAGTCGTGCTGATCTCCTGCCTTGCCTCTATGAAAACGGTCTTCAACACCCCCTCCTCCTCCTCCTCCTCCTCCCTCTCCCTCTCCCTCCTCCCCCCCCCCCATCCCCATCTCCAGTTACACAATAAGAGAGGACACATTCCTACCTCCCACAGCTACATGCCGTGTCTCACTCACGCGTAATGGGTGGCATGTTACAATTGAAACGCTCTGCAATCCTCTCAGTACAAGCCAGAGAAAGCTTAAAAACTCATTACAAATTTCATCCACCTACAGGACTATAAGAGGGTTAAATTGCAACAGATAGTCCATCTGTCCAAAACGTTATACATCTTTAAGTGACAGTACGGTGAAACCTGTCTATAGTGGCCACCCAAGGGAAACAAAAATTGTGGCCTTTACAGACAGGTGGCTGTCATAGACAGGTTCTTTAACACATGATCTCTCTCCGGGGGAATTATTTTAGTGGCCACTGTAGACAGTTTGGCTGCTATAGACAGGTGGCCACTAAGACAGGTATGACTGCATTTTTACTCTTATAAAGGTTTCCCTTTTGAGATAATCTATAGTCATGTGGAAGGTTTTTATGTACCATTGATATCCACACAACGAGTCAATGCTTGGAGTAACATGAAAGCATTAAATGGATATGGAATAGCATGCAATTTCTGTGAGGTCCATTTCACTACCACTAATTGCTGTCAAAATCGATTACCAGCAATTCAGTACCATACATTGCCCCACACTTTCACATGTGTGTCGTGCTCTGACAATGAGAGATCAAAGACAAATGGACGATGATTCAACCCATTTTGACATTAAAGAAAGAATTACTGACGGGATGGCTCTATGTGACACACATACATTTTTATCGAGGACATGAATGAACTTCAAACATTTTACCCCATCACCATTGCCGCCAATACAATAATTGAATTTCAAGACATCAAAGATGGCGATCTCTCTCTCCTCACATTCTATCTGTACTTATTCTTCTTTGTTTCCTGCGTCTCTTTCTCTCTCTCTCTCTCTCTCTCTCTCTCTCTCTCTCTCTCTCTCTCTCTCTCTCTCTCTCTCTCTCCCTCCCTCCCTCTCTCTCTTCACCTTCCTCTTCTCCATTTCGATCTTGCTCTCTGGGCTCGACGTAAGAGCCTTTTGGAAGCAGGGCTTCTCCCCGCACACCTGTCCCCGTCAACTCGCACAATGACCGAGTGCTAATGTTCGGACTGACGAGCGCCGTCAAACTTGTGATTTCTCACAGCAAAACTGGGCCAATTGGAGCAAAAAGACAGCACAAATTGGGTCACAAATTAGTCCTCACACTCTTTATTGATTCCACTCTTTATCACTCCGTTTGTGTCAGCCCCAATTACCAAGCAGCCCTCTTTTCTCCCTTGATTTCTCGTCATCATCGCGGTAGCACCTTGCCTGCTATGCCATTCTCTACCTGAACAGGAGTTGAGAATGGCATGAAAGTTTGAGGGCTCTATAATTTTAAGTGCCCTATTCAACAACATTCTTTTATTTATCATGGTTTGTGTACCTCCTTCAAAAGCAATTCACAATGCCAAGTAGTCAAGAAACAGAAGGATGCATTTTGTCTATTAAGTTACAATTATCTAGCGGATCACAATAAGAAATTACATTTGAACTAAAACCAACTAGTAATAATCACACATGACATTTCAGCTTTCTGATAGCAGAATTAAAGTGTTTTCGTGGGCAGGAAATGAGAAAACAGCGGCTACCTCTATGGTCAACTGGCCGTAGAAGATAAGTGTTCTCAGGACATAATGCTGGCTAATAGAGTTAGATCCACTTGGCTAAGGACTAAATTGGACCCGCCAAGAGAGATCCAAATAGCCTTATTGCATTTGGGGAAACCTAAGATTCATTCTGGGAAAAATCAACCCTCGCTGGAGAACCTGTGTACAGAAGAAATTAACCCCTTGATTACTGGGCCGCCAGTGTGCCAGGCATTAACCCAACAAGGGAGTTGGTGATTCTGGGGGGCGATGACTTAAGTGGACAGTCTGGGACTTGAGGTATCACCTGCGGGAAGGGGGTGATTGGTACTACCAAAGGATTTACATTTTAGTCTTCTTGACAACGATGCTCAGCGTTTTATAAATACTTCAATGAGGTTATTCCCTCCCAGAGGCTTGGGTGTGTCCTTTTGAACAGTCAGGCCTGAGGTTTGTTAGAAACGGTTGCCTAGGTGATGAATCGACCATCCTTGAGGGAGGGGGGGGGGGGGTAGGAGGGTGGTTACAAATCTGTGATGAGTGATTGCCAAGTCTGCAGAGCTGTTCATATGAGTAGTTCTTTTAACCACAAGGTTCCTATACTCCATCCTCTTTAGTTAGAAAAGGAATATGCCTTGGACATGCAGCTCAACATTATATTTTAACAGATAACAGATACTATACCTAAAAGCCACTTGAACGAAAGCACTGCCATCAAAACTTCTGAAGATTTTAAATGACAGACACCATGACCCAATACATCTGACAAGGTCATACTTCATACTGCTTAACTCACAATTTCAGACTTGTACACTGTATGGCCATACCAAATCTACCTGTATTCATAATTCCCATAACCCTCTAAGTCCCATAGACAAAAAAATGTGTAGTAATTTATATGGGACTGTCATTGGTTGGTACTGAGAGGTTTAACTCCGGATGTGTTATATGTACCTTTTCTCATAAGTAATACACACAAATCCCATAGAGGAGCAGTTAATCTGGGAAACAGAGGGTTAACCGACTCAAAATGGCGTGCTGCAGCGGCAAACTAATCAAAGAGTCAATCCTCGATTTGAAATGGTTTGAATGCATCCCCATCACATACACACACACACACACACACACACACACTCACACGCACACTCTAACACGCACCTAGGCAAAGGTGAACTCGTGCATAGAGATAAAAAGAAGATGAGCAGAGATGAGCAGACACCTTCGCTTCAATCTATGACATTCCCGGAGGTGCCAAGGTGGGGCTCTTCCGCAGGTATTGCTGAGGGACACGAGTGATTCTTCTCCTCCCGACGTACGTACTGACAGCACTGGCTACTAGCCTCGTTTCCATGCTGCGAGACCCTGCTATTCCAAACTATTCTGGGTACAAGTTGGTTTAATACGACCAACAGGACTAAATCTCCTTACTAGCAGTTGGACAAGCTAGAACTGAACAAGAGAAGAACTATTCTACTACAGCCAGACCCTGTATCCAGATACTGGATGAGAAATGTCCATCAGACTGGAAGTCACGCTTCATTTTCCACACATAAGCTGAAGAAGAACTATAGAGCAACTAGTCTTCATCAGCCAAACCCCTGTTGATATCCATGATGTAAATCTAATTAAAGACTGGATAAAAAATGTTCATCAGACTCGAAGCCACGCCACCAGGCCACAATAGCCATTGAAATTCACATATTTGGACAAGCCAGAACAAAACTAGAGAACAACTAGTCTTCTACCGCCCTGATACATTTAATATCCTTAACATACCGCTGATGGAAGAGGGCATAAAGAAATGTCCCTCACACTGAGAGCCAGGCTACAGTAGCCATAGGAAATCACACATGTGCCCTCTCAATGGCTCCCCTGGAAGGTAATCAACAAAGGGGCTCTCCCTAACATCCATTGGACATAAATGCATGTGCACTCCTCCCTGACTGACACAGTATTACATCTCACCTAATTCTGGTGCAGTTCTAGGCGATTGTGTGTTGGTGTGTAAGTGTGTATATGTGTGTTTGTGTGTAAATGTGTACAAATATCTGTGTGTAAACGTGTGTGAATATATGTGTGCTTCTGTGTAAATGTGTGTGAATATATCGTGTTTGTTTGTGTGTAAGTGTATGTTGTGCATGTATGTGTATTTTTGTGTAAATATGTATGAATATATGTGTGTGTGTGCGTGTGTGTGCATGTGTGTGTGTATGTGTATGTGTGGAGGGAAGATGTTCCTGCTTTGACACCAAGATTAAAATGATATGGAATACGTCAGAAGATCACTGAATGTTCAACCGTATCAATATTGATGGCTCGATACGCTGACTAATAAATGAAAAGATGTATCCATTTTTTTATGTTACGATCATCATGATACAGGGGGCCTCTACCAGAGCTGTGTCGGATATGAGACCATGTTACCGTGGAAACAGATAAGGGATCAGCAGCTAAGCGGATAATGAAAAAGCTCTTGTGTTATTGATAGAGGAAATGAGGGGTCCGTTCACATCTGTTGACATTCTCTTTAATTGATATTCCCTGAACATGAAAGAGAATGTGTGAACAGAATAAGATGGATCCTTACTCACACAACATGTGTGAGGAGGAGGAGGAGGAGACGAAGAAGACATTCTCTTATTGAGGATGGAGAGAGGAGGGGAGCAGCTAACGAGAGAGGATCTTACAAGTCCTGGAGGAGTGCGAGGGATCTGACCTTCAGCATTACAAGGATGTCACTTGACCATCTTAAGTGGTCACTCTCCAGCTTTATCAAACAGAGAGGACGAGAAGGGCTTCCCAATCTTCTCCCAACTCAAATAAAAAAAGGCGTTCCGCAATAAGAAGAGAGAAATGAAGAAGAAGACAACAACATGAACGAAAGCAGCGAGCGAGGGCTATGGAGAGAGCTAGAGAGAGGAATATATCTACCCCCCTCGCTCAGCCCACATTGGAGACAGAAGTCTGTGGCTACAAGTACACTGCACTGCTCCTGATGCAAACTACTTCTTAATGGAATACAAATTTGGGGGGCCGCGTGCACGCACATTGCAGGCCGTGGACGTTTCCCCAACAAAACAGAGCTCTCCTCTGCATGTCGGTTTGATGGCTGGCAGGCCAACTGCCTGGCTGGAGAGAGTAAGATGGTGTCTGGTGAAATATAACAATGTTGCCTGCTTAAGTTGTATAGTGTGCTCCAGCCCCCTCTCCCTCCTCCTCCTCCCCTTCCCCCTTCCTCCTCTTTCATGTGATATCCAGGGAGGAACTTTGCCTGAGGCCTCATGGAGTCATGCTTAAACAAAGCAGTCAAGTGGAAAGCATTGATTTCGTAATGTTGCAAACCACAATGGATACCACAATAAAATGTAGCAAAATTACAACAGAAATTAAACAAAAGACTACCAGGCATAAACTGAAATGCTCTGAATGATCATATTTGTTTCATAGACAAATTGAGTTTTATAGGCAAGAATGGAACTCACATTTCAGGCATGTGTGCACAATTTATCATCAAACTCGATGAAAAAAAGGACCACAGAAATATATTTGTGTTTGAATGGGAAGTATTGACAGACTAATGAACTTATGTAGGCCAAAAGAGAAATTTGCAATTGTATACCTACTCTCATTTTAAGCTCAACACAATGATCCAGATTTGATTCAATCATTTACAAAACGATTAACTAGAGCACGTCCTATTCTCAACAGCAAATTCCGAATACATGAAAGCTAAAGCCGCTTCTTCATGATACACAATGATAAAGTTTCCAATTTGTGAGCGCTACGTGGACCGTGGCGAATAATGGCCTTTGAAATAAAATAAAACCTTGCTACTGGTAAACAGGGGAGTAAATCAGCAACGCCCAATTAAGAAAGGGAGGGGGGGGGGTACCGACACAAAAGACTTGACCCACGACATCAACGGCATGCGGTAACAGGGAACCAGGCAGTAAGGTAGCGTCAAACATTGAACGATGATCTGCAATTGCCGCCATGATCTCCCACCAATTACGACTAATTGCTTCGTCCATTCATCACCACTTCTATTTCTGGGAGCTGAGACAGAAGGGCATGGGATTGTCGGAGTGGGGTGGGGGTAGGGTGGGGGATCGGTGGGGGATGGGAGGAGTAGGAACTGTGGGTGGGGGGGGGGGGCAGGGTGTTTCATAAGCACATATATGACATGGAGAAGGACTCCATTTTGACTTCTCAGAAAAAGCCATAATTTGTTTGCAGCAAGCTAATTATGAGGCGTTGTATGATCCATCATGTCATCATTTCTGGTCACTCTATCTACAGAAGGGGATAACTTTGGTGTGACTTTTGTTTGAGTTTAATGACTTTGGTAGGGGGCTTTGGTAGGGCAGGGAAGGGGGTTTAGATGAGGGGAGGGCAAGGTATCGTTGTAGTACCTGTTTTGAAATGTGAAGTCAATGTCATTTTGTTGATTTAGTCTCAAATTGGCTCATGAGAATAGGGACTTTCTGAGGTACAGCAAATGATTCAGTCTTTTGTGTGGGTCCAAGCCTTCCAGCACTGTCTCGTTTGGGTCAAAACCATGATGATTGTTTGTATTGTTTGCAATGTCATTTTACTCTGCACATACTGTCAAATGGTTGAATAAATTGAATTAAACTGAATTGGGTATATTGTTGTAATACAATTCCGCATTGAAGTTGACTGACTGCGTTTTGTTGTTCCTTTGTTATCTATCACTTTCTTTGTAAGGTGGTTCAGAGCAAAGTGGGTTGTACCACAAGGGGGTTCATTTACTCTCTGCCTGCAGACGCGAGGACTTGTTAGCTTTTTAGGGGAAACCCCACGAGTTAGGCAAGGACATGATGGAAGAGGGAGAAACCAATGATGGGGCGGTAATGCGGGTTACCATGGTTATTGGAGCATGAAACCATATCCTAAGCCAGCTCCGTCGAGGTAAATATGAGAAAAAGGAAGAATGCAGATCAATCAATCATTCTTCTTTCGCAACCACATTCTCTTTCAGCATAACCCACCAAGGAAATCTTGTTAGATAAGTTTATGACAGTATCAAACCCATCCTTTAACACAAAGATTTCTCACATGTATACAGAAGAGGAGTTTTTTATCATCTTATTAAGAGGACATACCAATGAAACAACCTTAAGCAAAAAGAAAAAAGGGGAATGTGGACACACATTGCTCGTGTGAGGAATATTGATACTTAGGGATGACCTACAAAACATAATTTCATCTCATTTTTTTTTTATCCCAATGTCCCTCTCCATCATGAAGAGGACGACAGATAATATTGGCGGCAAAATATGAAATATGGATGACCATGCTCCGATATTGAGTCGAAAGTGGGTCAGCCAGTGAAACAACAAGCAATTTAATAAAGTAGCTCGTACTTGGGCCAATCGTAAATATCCTTCTTTCGGCCATTATTGCCATGCACTGACAGACACAGATAGCAATACGGGCAATTTCAGTGTTTGTCATGAATCTTTAATTTGCGCTCGCCGTTCGTTCGTTCGTTCAGGGGAAGAATGCAGCCCCCCTATCCCGGGCCGGGGCCTCTCGTAAAGTACAGCGAGAGTCAATGGCACGGCAGCGCAGTGCGCTAACCCTGGTTGGCAATGGTGGGGCAGGCAGGCAAGGCAAGCAAGCAGGCAGGCAAGCTAGCATGGTCAAGGTCGGCTGCTGATTGGCGCAGGCCGATGTACACATGCCTGGCGAGTCACTGTGGCAGGCCTGTCCCACTCTCCCTTCAAATCGGGACTTGTCCGCATTCGACTGGGGTGCCTCCCCGCCAGAGCCCACCGTCCTCATGAATAACAAATATGGAGAGAGGAATGATCGAGGAGAAGGCAAAATGAAACAAACAGAAAGCACACTGAGCCTGAGTGCAAATCTACATAACGCTTCCGACACCATGTCCAAAGTCTGCAATATGGGAGAGAAAGGGAGACGGGGAGAGTGGAAGGGGGGTGTTCCTTCCGTCCGTGCGCGTGCCGGCCAAGCATGCAGTTGCCTCGTCATCCATGCATGCAAAATAGCAGGCGCAGAAAACCACACGAACCCTCCAAACTTCAGGTCACCGGTTTCCAGCTCGCAATTGACACAAATAATTTGCTGGTTGAGCCTCACATGCAATTTCACGCAATGCGGCCAGCAAAACCGCCAACAAATGAAAAGCAGGGGGGTTGGGGGGATAGTGGCAGCCATGTGTCACCATGGTTACTCACTTCAGCTCATCCATGGTAAGATAAACTCGGATGTTAATTACTGCTTTCAATTTATAATACCCACCGTGCATTGCTAAATACAAACAATACAATGCTGATAACCACGACAACAGTCCAAGCGTATGGCTAGTTCCACAAACCGTGCAATCGACTCTCTCTCCCTCTCTCTCGCTTCCCCGAGTCAACATCCAGCCCACACAAGAGCCAGCTCTCCTCTCATCCAATTTGGACAAACGCTGAAACATTTCTCATCTCACACACATATCAGATTAACAACACTGAAAGCCCTGTTATGTGCCAACTAATCAAATTTGGACCAATACTTGCAGGTGCATTTTGTGTGTATTTGAATACGAGGGAGGCTTGACCAGGGGATATCTCCGTAACTCAATATATTTCAATGTTAACCCTTTTCTCTCCTCTCTTCATTTTTTTCGCCTGCTCATAGGGCTGCCAGTTTTTATGTGATCATCAATTTTTTTCCCCTTGCCACTGCAAACCACTCAGTGTCCACAATAAGGCGTATTGATCTGCGGAAGAGATGGCAATGTGTTTTCACCTCCTCTCTGCCTCCCAGTGCAGTGAGCCATTCCTGCCCCCGTTCACACTCATAAGTTGAGCCTTTCATCTGATTATGATATGACCAATACAAACTTGCCAGAGTATTTTATTTTCCCTGGCCTAAGACTGTTCACATAGCAAATATAGCCTACCAATGGCATCCCTGTTCTGTATATAAGTGTACAATACACAAAAGCATTTAACCCTTCCATTACCATGCCTTGAAATACTCCACTGTTTTACTACATATCTTCATGCCAATGACAAAAAGAGAGTTAAAATATAAGTGATGTACTATCATACCTTCAATTACTTTATTTACCATTGGTATCTTCTTTCCTTTTTCAAAACCAGAAAGAGTGAATTGCAACTTTATCCCACCCGCAGGCATCCCAATTAAGTATGTTATACCACCCACCAGTATTATTCTACAAGTCAAACAAGTAATTCAGTATCTTTCCACAAAAAATTGATAATGTTATCATAACTCCGGCACCTCCACGGCTTTCTGACTTCTGCCAAGGCGAACAAGGAAACACAAAACTCCTCAAAACGACACAAAGGAAAAAGAAACACCTTTGGTAAAGTCAAGCCAAGGCTATGATTGCAGAAAGGTAGACCGTTCTTTCTCCCTTCCAAGGCCTAATCATGATTTTCTTCTCTGCTGGGGCCTGCCCAGTTGCTGCGATACAGAGACTCCCGTGTCAACACGGTGACTCGAGCAAGCGGCAACATGAGTAGGGCTGTTACGACGGGCAACCAGATGAGTCAATAGCAGTTGGCAAAAATCACACATCCCAAGAACTTGAGCTTCACAGCATAACTTTATCCAGCCAGGTTTCTCTTCTCTTTGCACACCCAAGAGCACAGTTTCATTTCTGTAGTCTCCTTGTCGGACAATTTTTGAAGATAAAAGATCTTCAATAAATTCTCAAGAGCGTGGACAAATATGAATTTCTTTTGTTTCCTTCCTTCTAGGATAGCACATTGTTTTGTTTTTTATCAAAAGAGGAAGTTCTTGGTATCCAGAATACTACAATAGGTATGAAATTGACAGTTTATTGAACACTTCAGAGTTTTCTCAGCTTACTTGCTGCTAACAAGCGTTTTTTCCGTCAATTAATCACTTACTTTCGACATCGTGGACAATGCAGGCAGCACAGCGGGGTACCTAGTTTCTGCCAGAACACCCGATCCATGTTGAAGACCTCTTTACCTTCTTAACTAAATAGCATTCTAATGGAGTGGGAATGAAGGGGCTTACCCTGTTGCATGAGAGTTCCTTATCTGCCATCGATTGAAAAAACCAAGGTTGCTTTGAATCTGATGCCAAAGGGTTCATTAATGGCAAAGACGTCCATGACAATTACTATAATAAAAACTAAAAACCCCACATTCTAAATGAATTATCTTTCTATTGACAATCAACACCACATAAACTACAGAAGAATCAGAGAGTGAGGCTTCCCACTGATACAAGGGATTAACGCTAAGAGACGGCAAAGACATTTCCTCAGATGAACCTTAACTCCCCAATTCTCAATAAATTCCCTATCTATAGACACTCATCACCACATAAACCACATCAGGGTCTGAGGGCGAGACTACCCGAAGCTAGCAGCCAATCTGGGCGGCACTCTGTGAGCTTGTTTGTGGCGGGGCATGGAAATGAATTGGAATGCCCTCCGAACAAATCACGCTCGGGTTTACTATTTCGGACTCCTCCAGTTGCGTCCGTTCCTTGTAGCTGTGAGCAGTGCAGCGGCGGGTTGACTTCTCAATGGAGAGATTTGACGGGGGTGGGATGGAGGGAGGCAGAGAGGGAGAGAGGAAGAAAGGGAGAGAGGGAGGGAGAAACAGGTGGGACAGGCAAATTTGGAAGGGGAATGACGATGATGTTACTAATAATTGGATGGATCGATAGGAAGGAATTTGGCACACACTCTTTGCCCGTAGGTCCGGATATTGAAGTGTTTTTCTCCCAACTAGCAAGTAAATTTTGTCACGCAGCTGATTTTCAGAATTAGAAAGAGGCAGTTTTGTCCATAAAAGGGTGATGAAACTTGTTCTACAATCCAACTAATGACTAATATAGAACCGAACATGAATATTGTTATATCATCTAGCATACTGCTATCACCTGAATAAAAGCTTAAATGTATGTCAAATAATGACGTAGAATTTAAAATGAATGGATAGTGCAATCATATAGTACATGTATCTAACCTAATTCTTTGAATCTTTTGAATGATTTGTGCTGAAGTTGTTTTGTTTTTCAGCTGTCGCATGATTATAATGTCCGGGGTGTAATCAAACAAAAGCTGAAATGACAACATGAGATCACGAACAACCTTCAACGGTGTCTATGTACGCACAAGCATAGAAACAGACCAATGGGAATCCACGATTCGTCTCTGTGCTTCATCATACCTCATATCCCCCGCAAGCTGCCCAGCATTAAAGCCGATGTGGCTAGAGATCAATAGCATCGGAATATAATAACAGAAAGCCCCGTTTGCCACACCTATTATTTGGTTTCTTCAACTCGAGCCGATCGAATAACAATTATCATAAGACGCTGGGTGAGGCTTCATGACGTTGGCCATGAGACACTCCTCCCAAAGTGCTTTCACATCCACGCTCCTCCTCATCAAATAGGCTTCTGGGAAGGCGCGGAGGACACACAGGCATGATCGTTATCTTCAAAGGACACAAAAGCCTGGGGAAAGCACACACACACCTCTGTCCGTCCGTCCTTTCATGCATCCGTCCGTCCGTCCGTCTCTATCTGTCCACTTCTAAGGAGGAGTACTACCCGCTTTTCCTAAATTGATCTGCTATAATTTTGCCCCCCCCCCCTCTTTGCTAACAGCAATTGACAAATTGGCAATATTTCACTCGAGGGAGTACATCCGATCAGCGGACTAGTTTGTTGTGCCATATTGGGCAAGTTGGGTGAGACGGTAGACCCCACTCCCGCCCCCACAACCCCGCCCCCCCCCCACATCCAACCCTCACCTCTCGGTAAATCCCCGAGCCCCCACAAACCACCTTTGCGCAGAATTAGAGCAGGCCGCGGAATCTCCCCAACCTCATCAGTGTAATTGCGCTTCATGTTTCATCACTATGTCAACTTCCCACACTCACAGAACTCCTCCTTGTGCTGTGGTAGAAATAAACCATGGCTTTTCTCCCCCCGTTTTTTTATTATCTCTTATTCCCTGCCCCATCCTTTCATTCGCATCTTCGTCTCACCTTGCATCCCTCTCCGTCTTCTTCTTTCTACCTGTACTCTGTCTCTCTCTTCCCTCTCTCTATCTCTCTACCACTTGCACTTTTTAACTTCTTCCCTGCACCCCACCTTGGGTTCCTCTACACATAGATGGAGGAAAGTGCAGGCATTCTACATGAACTAATTTGCAGGTATTGCCTTTGGGACCCGGACAGGCAGCTGTTTAATTCGGGAGCCTCTCTCTCTCACTCTCACTAGCCTGGTTGGACCTAGATGTTTCTTTGGTGATGGGGAGGGAGGAAGATGGAGGGGAGAAAGGAAGATGGAGTGGTGAGAAAAGATTGAAGAGGTAGGGTTACAGGGAAGGGAGAGAAGATGAGGGAAGGAGACAGGGTGAGGGAGAGGGAGAGACACAGTGAATGAAAAGAGGAAAGGAGATTTGGAGAGGGATAGATAGATAGTGGGTCTGAAGCTGCAAAGACTACCCATTAAGTTTGCAGAGTATTCCTCCCTACTGGAAAGTCAGGCGCTACAGACAGTTTGAGAGCATCACAGGTGAGTCTGTAACCCTGAGACTAAACTTGTGATCCCTGGTTTCTTGCGACATGACACTAACCGGGAAATGTCACAAAACACACTGATGGAAGGTCTGCAATTGAGACTATCAAGGCTAATTACTAGTTGTACGTGTAGCATACTCCACTCTACAACCAAATGCTTAATTTATCCAGAGCACTGGTTTTTCAAATTAACAACCTCATAAGCTATGTATCATAATATGGACTGATCTACTTAGAACTGAATGGGGGCCAAAAAACAGCTTAACATTAATATTTCACTTTAATACTAAGGACACTTTGCAGGTGAATTTTATTAAAGGAGTATATGTGAATTAAGCCTGAGTCGAATCGATTTTTAAGCCGGTGTTCGATCGAAGACGTCGAACTCCGATTTCGTTTTGATGAATTCGATGCATCGACGAAATTACCAAATTGACTAGAAAACACAGAATCTTTTGTTTGATAGTCCTGTTAAACACAATTTATCTTCATATTTTCAAAACTTTAATTTGCTTACTTGTATCCTACTCTCTTTTGTGAGTTTTGCAGGAAACGCATCACGAGAACGAACTGGTCGCCCGATGATCGAGCAGCTACTAGTGTACTACATACTTGTCTTCGATTCGTTCAGTACGCAACGCTCCGTATATCGCGCAACATAATTATGCACGATGACTCCATTGTAGCCTCGCTTTCAATCATGTGATCACTCTCGTTTTGAAAGCGATCACATGATCAATGTTGTACAGGCGCATCTTTTCAAAATGTGTTGACTGTTGACTCAAGACAATACATGAATTCTTTCATTTCTTAATTTTCTTTGCATGGTTTTTGACGAGTTTTTTTAATGCTTGCAAAGTTGCAATTAAATTAGGAAACGCATCAAGAGAACGAACTGGTCGCTCGATGATCGAGCAGCTACTACATACTTGTCTTCGATTCGTTCAGTACGCAACGCTCCGTATATCGCGCAACATAATTATGCACGATGACTCCATTGTAGCCTCACTTTCAATCATGTGATCACTCTCGTTTTGAAAGTGATCACATGATCAATGTTGTACAGGCGCATCTTTTCAAAATGTGTTGACTGTTGACTCAAGACAATGCATGAATTCTTTCATTTCTTAATTTTCTTTGCATGGTTTTTGACGAGTTTTTTTAATGCTTGCAATTAAATTAGGAAACGCATCAAGAGAACGAACTGGTCGCTCGATGATCGAGCAGCTACTACATACTTGTCTTCGATTCGTTCAGTACGCAACGCTCCGTATATCGCGCAACATAATTATGCACGATGACTCCATTGTAGCCTCACTTTCAATCATGTGATCACTCTCGTTTTGAAAGCGATCACATGATCAATGTTGTACAGGCGCATCTTTTCAAAATGTGTTGACTGTTGACTCAAGACAATGCATGAATTCTTTCATTTCTTAATTTTCTTTGCATGGTTTTTGACGAGTTTTTTTAATGCTTGCAATTAAATTACGGTCATTGTTCCTCCCGATAAAAAGGGGTTTCATCCACATGACGAGTATTATCATTTGTGCGTCACATGTTTCATCAACATTTGTTTTTTAGCAAGAAAATTATCGAAGAAAAATATACAAAAATAAAGCTTCGACTTCGGTTCCTGATCTTAAGTTGATATGGTCATCAATCATATAAGTTTGCCGACGCTGTTTTAGCAGCATCATCAATCTCCCCATGAAGCACAAACCAGGTATGTACTAGTATTATATACATCAATCTATTGATTCACTATTAGTAAGAGTTTGGAGCTACCCATTAACTAGGCAGATTAGTTTTGAACAAGTAACACACACTTTCCCAGACATGTATCTTATTAAAGTAGAATTTCTATTCCTGTGCATTACATTACTAAAGTACAGATGCAATGAAAAGTTAATCAGCTGGACATTAGAGCAAAGACATTTGAAGGGACTACCCCCCCCCCCCCCCTCCACTATTCCCGGCCTCGTTCCATCACACATTCAAAGGTTGGATTAAATGACCAAAACTCCCCCTGACGAGCTTGCCTTGAACCTGTGTTTGGCGTGTGCTTTGACGTGTGTGCCTTGAATGGGGGTTTGGAGTGTGTGCCATCTTAGAGGATGACAAAAGGCGGATTAATTGGTGCAAACTCGAACAAAAGACCAATTCTCGTTAATCCGCTCGAACAAAGCAGAGGCAACAGCCGATGCGTGTAATGGCTAAGACACTATACACAAGAAGGATTTAAGGTTACTTTGCGTTTGACCTTCACATCATCAAAAGCTCTTCAAATAATTGTTCTGAACTACATAACAGTATACCGAACGTTTGCCCATTCGTCATACGTTGTTCACTTTAATCATTGTGCGGAGATTAGGATTTAGGAATTAAATACTTTTGTCATTGGTGTATATTGATTGGGGAATTAGAATGGGGAAAGCGAGCAAGGTTTGGGAGTATTTCGCTAAGACGTCAGATTCTAGTGTCAAGTGTAAATTGTGTGATATAGTTTATAAGTACACGGGAGGATCCACAACGACGATGAATAGTCATCTTGTAAAGAAACACCCGAACACCGTGACTGCGCCTGATCAACGCCAAGGACCTATAACCTCCTTCTTCAAGACCCCACCTACACCAAGGAGGAATGAAGAAATAACGGAATGCATAGTATCATTAGTTGCGACAGACGGGCTACCCATAAGTTGTGTAGAGGGAGAGGGGCTCCGGGGGCTCATTCGAACCCTTGAGCCAGGTTACACAATGCCCACCAGGCGTACCGTTACTAATAGACTAAAGGCGTTATACGACGTGAAGAGGAATAGTGTCCGCGAGTTGCTTGGAGAGGTGCCCTCTGTTGCCTTGACAACAGATTGTTGGACAAGTGTAGGTACTAAAGACTACATGACTGTTACCGCCCATGCCATTGGCGACAGGTGGCAGAGGCGAAACTTTATCTTGGAAACAAAACCCGTAAGGGGCATTGAAGACGAGGATGAGCCTCAGCGCCACACAACACAAGCCCTACAAAATCAGCTCAGGCGTGTGACAGAAGAGTGGGGCCTTATGAACAAAGTTGTTGGAGTCGTGCATGACAACGCTGCTAACGTACGTCGAGTTGGGGAGGGAATCTTGGCTCATGACATCGGCTGTGCAGCACATACACTGCAATTATGTGTTAACTCTGCATTGAACTCTGTTCCGAGTATTAGGAGCATGTCTGCTGCCGCGACGAGGCTGGTTGGCCATTTTAAGCACTCCGTGATCGCAACCAACGCCCTGGAGTCCGAACAGAGGCAGATGGGAATAGAAGAACACAAGCTGATTCAGGCAGTCAAAACTCGATGGAACTCAACATTCGACATGTTGCGTCGCCTGAAAGAGCAGAGATGGGCAGTTTGTCGAGTCTTGAGTAACCGGCGTTACACCAACCAAACAGATGCCAGGACATTAGAATTGACAGATCAACAGTGGCGATTGCTAGAGGGTCTCCTCGACAGCCTGGAACCGTTCAAGGTGAATCTACAGAAATATTTATGTGTAACTGTTTTATCCTAGATACTTAATTTTACAAATCAATTCTGGCTACCATCACTAATTCATAAATAAAAATATATTTTAAAAAAATCAACCAATGTAATAAGAAAATCAAATTGTATTATTTTTAAAGTATAATTTCTCATATATTTATGAAGATCGAAGAAATAAATGGAATTAAAAAAAATGCATATAAAAATAATTAATCAATATACTTTGATGTACGCAGTGACGCAGTGTAGAATATTATGTTTTCATATTTCATATTTTAGTCTAACCCCAATGTATATAGAGTCTTATAAACCTTACGCATAGTAATAGCTCTATGCCTTACGTGTACTTTACTTTTTTCTTGCAGGTCGCAACTACTGTCCTGTCAGGGGAAGAGCATACAACATCGTCAGTTGTGGGGCCGTTTATGGCTGGCATCCTCGACCATCATCTCACCATTGGAGAAGACGACTTACCTGGTGTACAGTCCTTCAAACGGAAAGCTGCTGATGAGTTGACTCGACGGTAAGTTTTTTTATACGTTTCCTCGTATGACCAATACTATTAAAACAGACTTACAACTCATGTTTCATAATTTCGTATAACAAATACGTTAATAACAAAAGACGCAGAGATCGACAAGCACTTAGAATAGTATGTTTTTATTGTTTTAAATACATAAAATGTCATCAATGACCATGAATCAAGTTAAAACTGGAAGGTTAATACACGTAGAAAAAGATCATGCTTTAAAAATTACAGACACTTAAACAAAACACTATAAAGTAAGCTTGAAACAAAATAACTCCAAGCGAATCTTCAATGTGTAAATAACTTATGATGTATGTAATTTTAATTTGCAGGCTTAATAAGATATAATACATTTCTTCGTGACTCGTGAGCTTTGATTACTTCGAAATTTATAAAAATTTTATATCATATCTTCACTACATTAAATTGTTCTTGTCTTTTATTTGTTTCATTTCTACAGATTTGATCTGTGTCCGGCAACAGATCGTGGAACGGCAGAGGCCTCTCCAGTAACGCCCACCCTGAAAGCATCTGCTCTAGACCCAAGACATAAGAGAATGTCGTTTGTTGCCGATTCTACACGCGAAGCTGTTATTTCCGCGATCCGAGAAGAACTACCCCCGCCCGCACCCAAACGACAAAGGGCAGATGGACGAGATGAAGATCAACCTTCTACTTCCGCTCTTGACTTTCTGCTCACCGGAACGAAGGAAGCAGCAGACGACAGAGGCGAGGAAGAAGCGGAAGTCGTCGACGAAGTAGACGCATATCTCCAGCGACCTGCTCCACCCCGAGCTACGGATCCGCTACTATGGTGGAGAGACAACGCGGACGCATATCCACGCGTTGCACAGTTGGCGAAGAAGTACTTAACATTACCAGCGACTTCTGTTCCGTCAGAAAGAGTGTTTTCTTCTGCTGGGAACATAGTAAACAAGAAGCGATCATGCTTGGAACCAGAAAATGTAGACTTGTTGGTGTTCTTGAAGGGCAACCTGAAAGAAATCAAAGAATAGAAACCGAGTAGCGTGAAGTGGAAGTGACTGATAGGACATTAATCTAATTGGTACATGACATGCGTGAATTATAGAAAGTCTAATGGAAAACCACTAATGAAGCTCATCTTATAGACTCATCTGATCATTGGCCTATTGTTGACTTACTTGACTAGTCGATCTTGCCCAAGTACGAACTTGCCATTAAAAACTCTATACATGAATACTAGACACTTGTCATTTTATTCACCGTTTAACATTAATGCCTGATACTTGCTTACCTGATACGTTTTACTCTTACATTGCTTTAGTGCTACCTTAAAAGTCTGTGTAAGATACGTTTTTTTATTTATTTTTTTTATTTTTAACGTTCATCTGCTGGTTTGCATTTTGTTTCTTGGATTGTCTTCACTTTTTCAGTATTATGTTCATTCTTTCAGCAATGTATGGCACATCGCACATGGTATTTATGTTTTTGTTTAAATTTCATGTCAAGCTTGTTGTTTTAAGTATAGCTATTATTTATTGACGCTATTTTATTTCCGTATCCTCAAATGGTTTTCTTAACAACTTGGGTTTAGTAAAAATAAAAAATTAAAATTAAAAAAAAACCCCTCATAAGTAACTTTGAGAAAGAACTTAAGCAAACAGTAAAGATAAGAAAGTAATCTTAAGTAAGTTCAGTATACTTTACGTTTTAAGTTGTTGCGTTGTATCAAGGGGTGCCGGTAACTCCTTGGTTGCATTTAGTAACTCGTTGTTCTGCCATTCAGTGAGTAAGGAAGTTGTTGGTCATTTACGTTGCCTACTTCCCATATTGTTGATTCACTCATTCCATGTATTTCTACTTTTGAAGACTAACTGACGAGTTTAAATAATTTGAAGAGGGATGAATAGTGAATACGATAACTGAAGTGAAAGTCGCCACAACTCACAAATATTTGTGTCCACGAACTCTACAGTTTCGTAAAATGTATCAATTGTTTTAGACTTCAGAATTCAAAACTGACGTACACCGAAGTTCAGCCGCTGATACAAAATTCGATGCCTTATCCAGTACTAAATAATTATGGAAAGTTGGAAAGTTTTTTTTTAACTTCGAGTATGTTTCTAACTAAAATGGAAACAACAAACAAGTAAGTCGCCTATCATACATTTCCCTTTAAATGGTGAATGACTTTGCGAAGTAATGTATGAGTATGACGTGATATTTATCTGTATTCATGTTACTAGTATTAAACAGTTAATCGAAGCCCGTTGTGACTTTGTATTTTTTTCATTAAAGTTTTTAAAGTTATATACTCTATGCCATTTGTTCAAGTTACTTTGATTATTCATCTTACACAACTTTTTTGTGAATTAAGTGAGCGAGTATGAAAAATGTGAGCGCCCTGCCATTGATCCATGTTAGCCTGTGCTTAAACTTGCCTGCAAAACGATGTGATGTGGTGATTGAGTTTAGTGCATGTATTTCAAATAGTACGGGAGAATTGAGATCAAGAAAAAAAGGGGGAATGAGAGCAACAGCCCGAGTGAATTGAGTGGGTCGATCGATTCAATTTGATGTGAGAGCGTGTATGCAACAGACGACTTGACGTCTAGAAACTTAACTCTACGTACGACATACATGTGACGTGATTCTGGATGGGATGTCTTGGATGTGTTTGCATTTAACTTGAAAAAAAACGACGTAAGTTGACAAAAGTTGTTTTGAAATAAATTAATAAAACACAAAACGCTCGAGTATATTTTCTTAGGATAGTTAAAAATTAATAATAAGGGAAAGAGGACTGCGGCGATTGCAGACTTGTAAACAGGGCGTTATCTTGGCTAAATAACCATCAAATTGCGGCAAATTTTCAGCGGCGCGAGAGCTTCAGATTCACCGGCCATGCACCCGTCGATGCATCGATGTTCGATCGGCGCAAAGCCGTCGAACACCGGTTTCTGAAAAAATCGATATGACTCAGGCTTAATGTGAATATTGGTGACTTTGGAAAATTTACCTGCTTTTTTTTATTAAACCTAATTATAGGTATAAGTGCATTCAACATGTTTCTATTTGAGTAACAGTTTGAGTAACTTCATATCTTCACCTGATTTGCCATTAAACTTTTCCATTTCGCAGATGTTACAATCAGAGCTTCAGAGGAGTGACGTGTCTTCGCAGCTCAAAAAAAAATAATTGACATCAACATTAATGCCAACAATTACTCTGGGATGGATAATCACACAACAATGTAAAATATATTCATAAAAGCACAAGTTCCCTTTGATGTAGTTCCATCCTAAATCAATATGACTGCACTGCTGTTCAAGATTGATTGATCTCTACAGCGATGTGCACATTAATGCCCGTTTAATGGGTGTTTTATTCCGTCATAAAACATTCTTGCGTCAAGAAAGCTTGATTAAAATAGGAACCTCACCCTTTCTTAACAGCTCGTGGTATCTGTTCACAACTTCACGTTGTTATGCATGTACTCTCTACAAGGTAAATTTAACTGATCATGTCTCACATGTGAAACACACAAATCGCATAGAGTTACATTTTGTCTGGCATTGACAAGGTTAACATCGTTGAGTATGATAAATCACCATTCAGCATCAAGACGTATGCATAGTTTGAGGAAACAAACACTGGAGAAATAACTCTCGGTGCGAATGTATCCCGAACATCGATGTGACCTGCAAGACATTGCTCAGGACAGCAATACATGATAAAGTATTCATAGTTTGAGGAGTGGAATCTAGCCCTGGAGAATAAACTCCCTCACCGTGGAACTATCCCGAACATTATTCAGCACTTTAAAGATACCATGATGTATTCATACAGGGGTAGCTTTGTTCCTAGTATGAAGTCCTCCTTTAAATGCAGCTAGGATGTGGTGTGTGAATGTACATGCTCCTGTGCAAATGAGATCTGCCTGAACTTGACAGCACAGTTTGTGAGTTAGTTTGCTGGCATATTGAATTCTGTTCTCGGGGATGTTCTTACCCGATAGTCATTCCATGTACCTTATTTTTCAATGTTAAAGTATAAATGCACTATTCAAATCTCAAGTAATATAAATTACAGCATAAAAGGAACACATAGTCTCTTAAAAATGCAATTGGAACTAAGAGTGCTGTGCAAATGCAGAAGAGATACTAATTGAGGAATTACCCAGGTACATGTAAGACATTCTATGTTACTAAGAAATATTTGAACCAAACTTCTACTCAAGTTTCAATTTTAATTATTGAAATTGCAACCCAATCTATTATCATCTCTTCATTGCATTCTTGAATCATGAATACAGACAAAATCCCTCAGAGCAGAACTCTGCAGGACACAGGAGAAGGTGATTCCCTGTGGGAACACAGCGAGGGAGGTGGGAGCGCGCTGCCTTGTAGAAGTGATTGGTAAGCCAAGGCCAAGACAGGGACAGGGACTTAATTCCCAGTGGGAACACAGCGAGGGAGGCGGCCAGTGTGAGCACGCTGCCTTGTAGAAGTGATTGGTCAGCCAAGGCCAAGGCAGGGACAGGGACTTAATTCCCAGTGGGAACACAGCGAGGGAGGCGGCCAGTGTGAGCGCACTGCCTTGTAGAAGTGATTGGTAAGCCAAGGCCAAGACAGGGACAGGGACTTAATTCCCAGTGGGAACACAGCGAGGGAGGCTGCCAGTGTGAACGCACTGCCGTGTAGAAGTGATTGGTCAGCCAAGGCCAAGGCAAGGACAGGATTGGGCCGCTTCGGAAGGGAAGGGAAGGGAAGCGTGCAGCCAGCGCAGGGCAGTATGAGGGCGGTGTGGGGGTAGTGTGGGGGCAGTATGAGCAAGAGAGGATGGAATAGGAGGAAGAAAGACGCAGGGACCCTATTTCTGAACTGGAGCAGAAGAATTGACCTTCCCACAACCGCTGGGGCTACAGTTTAAGGAAGGAGGCTCGATCCGGAATAGGAAGGGCAGTTTGAGTTTGAGGAGAGGTACAGAGAGAGGGAGGGAGAGAGAGAGGGAGAGAGAGAATGAGAGAGAGAGAGAGAGAGAGAGAGAGAGAGAGAGAAAGAGGGGGAGAAAGATCTTGTCCATCTCAAATTTGAAATGCCTTTTTACGAAGATGCAATTAAATTCCATTAGATTTGCTAATCCACTTTACGCACTCTACTGCCAAACTGCTGCACACGCATGACTGCTTTGTCACAAATTTGCTACTTCTCATATTTCCTCCCTTTCTTCAAGAAACAAACAACATCATATATTGATCTTGTGTATGTTTGTTGTATTTTTATCTGTGTATGAGCATTGCGTGCATCAAAATAAGAAGACAGATGGGACATGTTTTCCTGCAGGATTTACGCATGATGTTGTCCTGCTTCACTATCGGCTAGTGATTGCATAAGCAATATATATGTTTCCAAAATTGGTTATGACAATATCACTCAAAAAATCTACTGAACAAATATCCTCCTTCAAATGACTGAAATCCTAAATGGAAATTTGATTCAGTGTCATCTCCCACTCGTGCTAACGCAGTGCATTGTAAAGAACACTATCACCATTTGATACAAGATCCAATGCATAGAAATACACAGGTCTATCCTTTGCAATATATAGAAAGCTTTACGCCCCTTCAAATATGATCAAGTCTCTGCGGTGTGCTAATTCAGAGCATTGTAATAACACTACCGATTTGATGCAAAAGTAAATGAAATGCATGGAAATACACAGCTTATATCGTTAGCAACGCTTAGAAAGCTTTATGCCTCTTTAACTATGATCAAGTCTGTGGTGGTGCGCTGATTCAGTGCATTGTAATATCACTAAAAATTTGACGGGAGAGCAGATGAAAGACACAGAAATACGCGGCTATATCCATTGCAATGCATGAAAAATCTTAATATCTTTCAACTATATTTTCGATACAGTCTGTATGGTGTGCTAGTTCAGTGCATTGTAATATCACTAAGCATTTGATACAAGAGAAAATGGAATGCATGGACATACACAGCTACAGTATATCCACTGCAAGGCATAGCAAGTCTTACGCCCTTCAACTATATTTTGGAAAAAGTCTGTTGGGTGTGATCCCAATCAAAAGATGGCAATTTCTTCAGTGCTACCCCCGCCCACAAAAGAAAACATTGTCAAAAGGAACCTCTTTAACTGCCCCCGCCCCACCCGACGACCCTCTCCCTCACTCTAGCAAGTGTGTAAATACGGCGCGAGGAAACTGACACCTAATTTCGAGGCTTCCCTTGACCTTGTTCTGGGGGGGATTGAGCTGCGCAGGGTCATCGTCACCGTGAGCGTGTCGACGCCCGACGACATGCTCTAACACACCCTTACGTCCACAGTCCATCCATCCTCTTATGGAAGAACAACACCGTAAAGAGCCCACAAGGTCATTTTTATTAAATGTGGCACGCATTTTCCCCTGCCTTCCCATGCAGTGTAACATCAAGTTCTAAGTGGAGCCATGTAAGTAATTATAGATTCAAAGAGTCGGCAGCGTGCAATGAGCTAGTCTCCAGCTACAGACCCTACTGTGACACTGTCCCTAAAACACATGTCTGTGAGACAAGACTAGTCAGTGTCTATTTCATTAGCTATATCTCCCTTAAAAAAAATCCCCTTCACTCTAGCCTGTACAAAGTAAGTCCGTGTTCAGTACACTGTTGTGTTTGACCTCTGTTTAGAATATGGGCCTCTGAATCCAGCCGATTTAGGTACTGTACCGTATCACAATTGTTGCATTGTATGAAGGGTACATGAATTATGCTGAATCGCTGGTAAAGGATAATGGCTCATTTGGTTTCAATGCATGCCTACACACATCAATTACATTAGCAAATATTGAACGGCTTTCTTGCAAATGTGTTCCCTGCCCCAACCATTCTCTTCCTGCAATTTTTGTAGAATTCCCCAAGCATACAGAGAAATATCTACCGGTAAATGAATTGTGTCTCATAAATACTGAGAAATAAAGTGAGCTTGCAACACATCATTTACTGTTTTCTTCATTTTTAGGGGGGGGGGGGTATTCTTTGCCATTTAATTGTGAGGATAACATTCTGCATACCGGTACTGTAGTACTTCTCACAATCTAACCTTTCTTTTGAAATACAACATTAGTATTGCCATTTAGTTCAATAGATGAAGGATTGAATGCTTACAACATACTGAATCCATACGTACATAAAACATTGTAAAGAACCATAAAAACATGTATAGAACCATACATGTATTGCCAGGATTTGTGCAAACCTGTATGATGAAGCATTTATCATATCTTCTATTCAAAGGCATTCGGAATGTATGTATGTTCACCAATCATATCCTGGTCTCGTGAAGGTCAGGGAGAAATATTCCTGTCTTTTTTCTCTGTTTTTATCAGCAGGAGGGATGGGGGGGGGGGGGTGGGGGTTCAAGGACGAGATAGATGGAGGGACAAATAGATGCATAATGGAGTGCCAATAGTTCCGTGGGGGATCGCCGCCATAAACCGCTGTGTCACTCTCACTCAGCCTTTTTGTCACTCTTCCCTGATCCGTCTCTCATTCCTTCTCCCTCTCCCCCCCCCTTTCTCTATCCTTTCTTTATCCTTCTTTCCAGCTCTTGTTTCTCCATCCCACTTCTCAATTCCCTGATCAAATGCTTCTCTTTCTCTCTCCCTCTCCTCAAATCTCTACATTTCTTACCTTCTCTCCCCCCCTCTCCCCCCCCCCCCCCCCCTCTCGACTCCTACCTTTCTTTCCCTCCTTCTACTGGAACTCTTTTTCTTTGCTCATGTCAAATCAGTTTCCTCCCCCACGGATTTATCCAATCGATCATATAACCACTGCACTGGTATATCTTAAGTTAATACTCTCAGCATCTAATATTAAAGACACTGAGATGCTCATGTTTTCTTATCCAGTAATCAGTGCTTAAACCTTACTATTTATGATTTTCCTCTCCTATATGAATGTTCTTTTTATATTACTTTGTAACCTTTCAAAAAAACTCTCTTTTTCTTCTAATTTATTCATCTTCACCTACCTTTTTTCAACTCTTTATTTTCTTCTTCTCGACCTCCATTTCTCTTTCCAAGATGCATGGTAGGCCAATGGGACTTTCAATGCGGCTAGTTCAAGAGGTTTGTTCTTCTGTTAATACAACACTTAAAAAACCTCTTCCTTTTATAGCATTGCATCCTCCCATATCCCCACATCTCTTGCGAGACGTATAGCATACACCACATCCCCCATCTTGTTCAGTAGGACTTTGGGGTGGATGGCCACCATCTCTCCTCTAGTACCGTCACACCTCCCTTCCTTCCTTACATCCATCCATCCATCTATCTATCCATCCATCCATCCATCCATCCATCCATCCATCCATCCATCCATCCACCCATCCATTCACCCAATGCCTCTATTCATCATCATCCCTTTTAATCTCCCCTCCCCACCTTCCTTCCCCATCTATACCCCCTTTCACAAATCACTACCCCAGCCCCAACCAAATGCGCACACTGGTTGCATGCTCGACTGCTGCGCATTTGAAGAGTGGATGAGCATTTCTTGGAATCCGCACCATAACCTCCGGGGCTCGCTTAAAGGGAAAGTTAAGTGGAACTCTGCGTCACACAACATCATGCTGTGATTTGTTTCCTCAGAGGTAGGAAGACCTTTCTGATGGTTGCCCATGAAAATGAGTCAATGTTTTTTTTTAAACATTTCAAGATGCTTACAAGATTAACAAGATAAATTTGTTAACATGTCACAAAATATCCTGTAAAATTATCAGTGAAATATTTGTCACAAAACATCCACTTAAATTCGCTCTGAGTCAAAAAGAAGACATCTTTCCATGTGAATTTGCATGGGCATGATTTTGTTAGCATAATACTGCAGTTTTAAGACTCCACTTGTCTCAGCATTTTGCAATTATCATGTTGCAATTTTTTAAGTTTACTATGCAAAGATAACCAAACAAGCATGAATGTCAGCAATCACGTTAAGTGGTTAGACTGTCATCAGCACATACACACAGGCCCATATATTACAGTGACTCTACCCATCTTCATAATGACAATCCAGTTGGGCTATTGTGCTATCGGTAGGGCATGCAGTGAAAACCGTTCATGTCTACTGTGCTTTAACAAGAGCATGTCATTTGACAAATTGTCGCTTTGGTGGGTAACAAAAGCATGATCTGAATGCTTCATTACGGTTGGAGAGAGAGGGAGGCGGGGTATTTTTTTTTGTTGAATGGAAGAAGAGATGCACACATACAGGAAGAAGAAGAGATGCAAGGTAGAACATAAAGATGGGTTGACCTTTATCGTCTTTGTTCATGTCTTCACATGCTTCTTTCATCTTGCCTTTTGAATTGAAAAGACACATCTTGCTGTGACTGTATCTTCTATTAAGTTGCTTTGTCTCTATCCCTCCCTCCCCCCCCCCACCCCCCACCCACCCTCTCTCTCTCTCTCTCATACACCATCCTCTCTATATGTTCCTCCCCATCTCTAGCTATTCCTCCCTCCTCCATCCACCCCTTCTTTCTCTCCCCCTTCTCTCTCTATCTCTCTCTCTCTCTCTCTCTCTCTCTCTCTCTCTCTCTCCCTCACTCTCTCTCTCTCTCTCTCTCTCTCTCTCTCTCTCTCTCTCTCTCTCTCTCTCTCTCTCTCTCTCTCTCTCTCTCTCTCTCTCTCTCTCTCTCTATATATATATATATATATATATATCTCCCTCTGCTCTCTCATGCAACATCCTGTCTTCATTCACTCCCCCATATCCATCTCTCTCTCTCCCTCCCAAGCTTTGTATAATGTGCTACCCCATCTCCTGAGACCAAGTCTAACATTCATGCATCGCATTGCACAGCACAGTACAAGCATCTCACAAATATAAAAATACATTTTCCTTCCCGTACCGCTCTCCATTCCATTCAATCTCCAACTCCATCTCCATCCTTTCCTTGCTTCAGATATTTATTTATATCCATCTCAAATGGCTATAGTTTGACATGTCACAGTCGTTATTCATCTCTGCATTTCGCCCAAATAAACATGGCCGGCTGTTTACTATGAGTGACTGAGGCAGACCGCTGCGACCAGCAAACACGGCCTGCAAACATGCTGGCTACCAGCGCTAGATTCACTTGCGTTGCCCCGTGTTTCTTTCCTGTTTCATTACATCCGATTTGAGTTTGAGGAAAATACAAGCGATGGATGCATTTCTCCATGGCCTCAAAGTCATTTAGATTGGACCTGTTTACACTAATAAAAAGCCTATAATATGGCCAAATTAAAATGTGTATTGCATATCATAATGGCAGAACCTATCCTTATATCTGGCATTGGATGTAGATGGTGGAAGCTAATGTGCAGTCATTTCAGGTATTCCATGGGGATGAGCACACCGCTGTGTGTAGCAATGTGTTCTTTTATGCATCATACAAAAGGTAACTTTAATCTGACTGTGCCCATGCATTCTCATTGGTCATCCTGAATGAAAAACAGGGGGCAGGGGAGGAGGTCGGGGCGGGAGGATATAGGCCCTAGAAGTTTAAATTCTATCCACATGGCACGGAGAGATTCCATTTTATAACCTCCAATGCAATTTGGACATGTCCTCACCGCGCTTGGAATGTTTTCATAGCCAGAAAATGATTACCTTGACATTGACCTTTGACCTTGTTTTCATAACGCCCTGCTGACACCCACCATGTGTGCCTTGTTCCCAGGCTACAAATGAGCTACACGTGTTGCCTGCCCTCATGGTCTTTGCACAGCACAGCCCGCCCCCGCCTCACCCAAATCCCCCTCCCCCCCCCCCCCTCCTCCCACCCATCCATCCAAATAAACACAAATGGTATGATGCAACGCTGGAACCCTGTCAACATATTGAAGGCATACTAACACAGTCTTTCGTCAAGATATGCGGCACAGTTTATATTTGGATTTATTGGGAGTTTTCTCTGGCAGCAGGACATATTTGGCGATGGAGTTTGTGCTACGAATATTGGTGGGTTTCCATAGTGCCATGGTGTTTTACGTTTGGCTTCTAGACTTATTTTTATGTTTTTAAAGTATGCATTCTGTTTCCTAATCAAAAGGCAGAAAGATTGCTTTCTTTGCACAGCAATAACAGAAAGGTTTTTGCAAGTATACCAGTGCAAATATTCACAGAAGAAGATAAAAATTCAGAACAATATTGAAATTTGACAATACGTGCAGTTTTTGCATGCAAAGACTAGATTCTAAACTAGAATGTTTATCCATCTAAAACATAACCTACCAAAGTATTCAAACACATGCAGTATGTTTTGAAAAGTTGATTTATCATTTCTTTACTTCATATATTTCCTCATACATATTCAAATAGGAATTTGTACTGGACTATCTTGTCGACTCAGCCATTTGGGAATCTTAGTAGGAAGAATAAAGGCAGGAAATGAAAGTTTGGCTGGCCACTTCTGAAGACAAAGCAACAGCTCACCGACAACAGACAGAAGCAGAGGAAACAGGATATTCATATATCCATAAAAGACAAACATTCCGCTGTGATTTTTCCCTCCCAAACTAAATACGCAGAAATAAGCGAGAAACTAGTCTGGAATAACAATTCCGATAGATTCTTCTTGTATAAACTTTGTTGGTAATAAGACTTTGATGTCTGTACTCTTCTTGGAAAAGATATTGTGTTGCCCCACTGGTGAATACCAAACTTACAGGAAGAGCCTCTTGTTTATTGCAAAACTGATACTAAAAAGAGGATGTATGCATGAGTGAAAATCAATTCATCTATCCCCCCAGAAGACTTACATGTTTCAGATATTATTCAGAGATTCCATTATTTGTGCATAATGAGGGAAATTTTCATCACACAATCCCCTCAAATTGGCAACACCGCCACCCTCCTAGCTTCCACAAATTTTATTAAAATCAATTACAGCCACCAGATATTCTTGCCACCCTCTTTAATCATATCATCTGTCTGTCATGTGGAAATTTGAGTTTATTACTGTCACTCTGGCAGTCTAGAGGGAGCTGACAGCCAAGCACAGCAAACATGGCAGCGTTGCCGTGGCGATGCAAGACTTTTCTCCCTAAACACTCTCTCCCGGCGCATGACCTCTGACCCATCGCATGTTCGTCACGATTGTGTTCAATACCAAATAATTGGGGTTGGGTTTCCTGGCCGCTGGATACCAGCTAATGTTCTTCCTTGGTCCCACGTGCTGACATTCCTGTAGGGCTTGGCACGCCATCCCCGGTACATGTCGAACATGTTGCATTAATTTTGCAACCCATGGACAGAATCAATTTGGCGCTACTGGCCACGCGCACTTTGCCGGGTATCGCATTACAGCGGGACAAACACACATATTTGCTCACTTCAGATATGAAAGAAGGAGGACGAGATGCCTGGCGATGTATCTATCGGGCGCGAGGAAATATTCTATGCGTGTTACGAGGGGAGAATTGAGGCCCCAGCGGGGGTCTGAGATATACCCTCTACAGTGCCACGCATACATGAAGAAAAATGAGTCTCGCAAGACAATGAGGTCTGATCATACATTCTGATGTATGCAGGGTTTGTTCCATAGTGCGCTGTTTCCTTTTACAATTTCCTGTCAGATTCTGTTACAACCACTTCGGGTCTGGGCTTATTCATAAATTCATGCCCACTTGTTCTCCCATCGATGTTTGCCAACTAAATGCAATTTCTCGCAGGAAGGGGCGGGGGAAAGATCGGGAGAGATGAAATCTAGAGCACGACATGATGTTTAAGGAGCAGTTGCGTACTATGCATGTGGTACTGTCGTTAGCTTCAGCCCCTATGAACAGACTGTGACACCCGTCCATGATATCAGCAGCACAGGCGTCTGTGTTTCTCCCATCTCTACCGATCTCCCTCATCAAATTGACGTAAATTGCGACCCCCGTAATTTACATTCCCAACCCAGATACTTCTGTCAACGTTCAACCATATGTCGCTCAAATGCCAAATGACAGAAGACAATGATCATAAGGGAGGATACTGACATCATCGCTTGTTCCCACAAACCGGCCATGGCTACATAATAGCGATCAACACGTCAATTCACGCTACGGTCTCTCACTTATGACAAGCGGGGCATTTTCAAATGTGACGCACTCTCTCGCCGGCAAACCACCAAAATGCCCACCTCGGTTATTTGTACTTTATTTTCGCTCTCCCTGACATTTTCCTGGGAGCAATGCCGCCGAGAACAGGTAACATTTTTGCAGGAAGGTTAGATTACGGGACAAAGTGCAGCGACTCTCCTTAACATGCTGATTTCATGCATATCGCATCCCGCCCAATTTGTATGCGGAGGAACACAGGATTCGGAGGGGAGCAGCAGTGGCTGCTTCTACATCATGGCCATGGCTGCCTTGATCGCAGAGAGCAAACACCAGAAGAGAAACGAAGGAGAAAACTGACTCTGACAAAAATGCAACTAACAATGGAACGTCTTATCGCATTAGCTACTTGACTTTTGGTTGGGTTGACCTTTCAAATGCCAGCTTTTGAGTGGAATAATCCATTATTGTTTCTTGATGCTCAATCGACATGAGTTGCCCACGTGCTTCAGAGCACAGGTGAAAGGCACGGCGACAAACATAAGAAATCGTAGACAGTTATGTCGAGATGTCTCAAGGAACCATTGTGCAGCATGGAGCAGAATGTAATCTGCTTATCACCCCTTTTAGCCCACAACCCAGCCACGTGAACTTGATGGCATCTCGTCGTTCTTGGAAAATGTTGCAAGGGAACAATGACGTGACGTCTCAATTTCAGCAGTACAAAAGCCTTTACCTACAATGAAACAGTGTGTTTTTCCCCCTCTTGAATCGACAACCCATCATCTTTTCATCCTTTCAAACATTCACCGCAGCTTTCTGCTCTCAAGGACACATAACAGAAAAAGGGATAGGGACACATCCGGAGAAGGAGTGTGCAAATTTAAAGAAGATAAAGAGTGATCTACGTCACTGAAGGGTATAATGGAATCGGAAAGGGATGTCGAGAACACAAAGCAGTCAGAGCATGCTGGTGATGACAAATGCTAACACCCACACACCTCTACGAGCAAAAACTGAATCGACAAAGAGTCAGGAAAAAGCTCCACCCAAACCTAAGTACCCTGGTGCTCTTTCAGGTAAAATGAGAATCAAATTCCTTGGTACCGCTCTGGTAGAGATCCTGATATCAGCTACTCTTACCACATATTAGGTCACCTTGGTGGGGTGGGGTGGGATGGTGAGTAATAAAAACAGCATACTAATGAGCAATCCAAGAAATAGGTAAAATCCCCCCTTAAAACGTGAGATTGACAGTCCTGCATTAGTCATGGCCATGAGCCGCTCGAACGGCTATCCATCTCACCGACCGCCGGCCAAACGAACAAACGAACGACAACGAAAGAAGGAGGAGGAGGAGGAGGAAACTCAGGTGAGGCGAGATGGGGGAGATTACGGAGGGGCGGTGAGCCACGGGGTCAAGTGTTAGCGACATAGAGGAGCTCACCTTGCTCCCCTGTTGGCAAACACGGCCCATCGAGAGGCTTCGGACGAGAGGCGATTCCACCAGGGTCTCATCCCCGGGTGATTGCAACCGATCCGGCCGAGGGCTCATTTTTCCTTAAATCTTGTTCTTCATCCCGACAGTTTTCTCATCACGCTCAAGGAATCCCATTCACACGGATGGGTTTCGCCATTCCTATTTGAATTGAGACATGTGGATGCGATGGCAGCTTGTGTAGCTGTCAAAACGCTCCTGCGTTTAGCACATCGTCTATGGATGTCCTTGACCATTATCAATGCAAGTCAAATATATTCCCTGACATTACTTAGAAGAGTATTAAACAGCTCTACAGTAGACTCCATATCACCTTTGTCTAACATTGGATCATAAACCTGAAAATTCTCTGGATTTCTCTTGATTTGTTTACCAGGATAATCCTCCCTTAGCTTGTCAAATCCTACCTTCATCATACCCACACAGAAACATGCTTTGCAAATCATACCTGTTCCTCATTTTGTATTCTTCTCATCTCGCTTACATAATAGAATGTAAATATAAGCCACAAAGATCACACCAAGCTTACCTGTAGATGTACATGAGTCAAGCAGGAGATGGAGCCAATGGAGAAGAAATGCACATGGAAAGAAAAGAAAGAACAAAGACATAATGGTTAGAATCTTCCATAAAGCTACCAAACATTATTTGATCATTTTTGAGTTATGACAGGTTTTTTGCCAAAATAAGCCACAAATACAATCTGCTGAGCAAATTCTTCCTTTCATGAACTATGATCTAAGCGCTAAAGAGGCATACACATTATGGTCTAAAAATACAACTTAAATATTACTATACTCACTTCAGTCTCTTATTTACATACATATTTTTATCAGTAATTTGAATATTTCTGTCATTCACTAAAGAGACACAAAAAGAACAAAGTGTACATAAAGTTAATATATCTACATGTATGTAAGATTACATTCTCTTGGTACAAGTAGATCCGTTATTGTGTGTGCGTGTCAACAGTAGAATCCCAATTCTACATTCATAACTAGAACGCATCTCATACAACACACGATTGGTTGTACCACGCAATGCCGTACGTGTTTATCCTGGTTTCTAGATCAATCACATCTTCCTTAGAAATACCAATTACCACTCTCTTTCCATCTGCTGCAATCGTAACCATACCATCGTTAAAAAAAAAAATGCACACTCATTCATGGCATCGCAAATTACAGACATCCTCACTAGGAGTAAACACACATCACCGTCCTCATCTACTCCCTAGCAACCAACAAAACATTGATATCACAGCTGTCACTCGGCCCAATCACACCCATAAATTCTGCCCTATCACAAATAAAGCACATGTACTGTGCTGATATTTTTTTTGTAAGAAAATGGCAGTTCTTCTGTTATTATACACAACTCAAAATTTAGTAGGGTAATTATCTGTTAATATGTGCTGTCACTAACAAACTTAGAGCTGGTTTCTTGATTGAGGTGATTTCGCGTGAATATGTGATTTAAGAGTGAGAAGGAATTGAGAATGATGAGTCAACTGCACTCAGACCTGTTTATTGAATATTGAAGTTTGGGAATGAACATGCCCAACAGCCTAGAAAAGCAAGCTACGCTGTACTGTTTAAATGGCAAAGCAGGAGTTTGCTAGAAAACAATGAACAAACTCTTAAAGATGGGGCAGAAAAGGATGAGGCCCTCTTAAACAGTAGGAGTCAAAAGAAAAGATGAAGAAGAAGAAGACATCGGTTTATCCCTCGTAAGAAATCCCAAGAGGAGAATGCTTCCCATCCAGCTCTTTCATTTGAATCATATCAGATTCCCCCGAGACATCATCATGCAGAATCAGCCAGAAAGTGCAATCGTGTTGACGAGAATACACCGATATTAAATAGGATAAAATGAATTGGATGGACGAAAGGGAGAGAAAGAGGGAAAGAGAGGGAGAGAGAGAGAGGGAGAGAGAGAATGGGAGAGGCAGATGGGGGAGAAAAAGATGAATACTTCTTGGCAAATACTCTCTTGTGATAAATTTGTAGCTCAGGGCAAGGCAGGCGAGTGATACAGGTAACTTTACGCACACACGCAGAGAGAAGTACGTGGGACTGAGCAGAGTCGACCATGCCAGTGAGAGGGGGGGAAATTTCATTAAACAGTAAGAGCATTTCCCCGAGCGAGGATCATGATTGACGTGCATTTTCCCATTGAGGGCGCCGCAATATCTTTACTGTCCCGCAATAGATGCTTTGATCTTTTTTTTTTTAAATTTGCATCAGAACTGATTATTTTCAGCTAGCTTAGCCTAAGGAGCTATTTCTTTTACTTCCTTACCCTTCACTTTCAGCTTCTCCTGCCCCATATTTCTCCTGTTCTTCATTTCTCACCTCAACTATCCTCTCTCTCCTCCAAAATGACTTCAACCACTTTTACTATAAGTAATTATCACTAACACCACCCCATCTACTACTAAAGGTGCTGCTCAAGTAATACTTTTTCCATTTCAGCACATTCCACTTCTGTTACTCCTTTCTACTTTCACTTCTTCTTCTTCTCCTCCTCCTTCTTCTACTATTACTCCTCCTCCTACTACTATCCCTCCCTCTTCTCCTTTTATTACTTCTTCTTCTCCTATCACTCCTTCTCCTCCTCCTCTTTCTACTTCCCGTTCTCCTCATATCATTTCTTCTTCTCCTATCACTCTTTATTCTCCTCCTCGTCCTGTTTCTCCTTCTTCTCCTCCTACAATCACTCCTTCTCCTCCGCCTCCTTCACCATCACTCCTTTATCTCACCGTCCTTCTCTCCATTTGCTTTCACTCCTTCTTCTTTTTCCTATCCTTCTCCTCCTTCCTTTCATCTTGCCTGCTCCGTCCTGCTATCCCCGGCCAGCCCCTCTGGGTCTAATCTGTGTTTGACTAAGGGATGCTGCTTCATTCACCACTCCAAGAGAAACCCAGATTGGATTGCATCTCACCTGTGCGCACAGTCTACAATCTCCAGACCTAACTGATTTGAAGAGTGTTTCCATCCCAGGTGGGATTCTGCAGCAGAAAACTGATCTCCAATATAGGAAACTCTAATATAGCACCAATCCATCACTCAGCTACAGGAAAAGTACAGGGGAAGTCAAACCTTCATGATAGTAACTTAAAGGGAATGTGGGAAGTCAGTATTAAGGCCCAGTGATTTTGTCTAAGTCTATATCACACATATCCTTTTTGTGTGAAACTTTTGTACTTTTTTTTTAATCACTAATGCCCAATATGTAAGGGAATTAGAAGGATCTAACACAGTTAACAGGTTAGTTTTTAGTAAGCTTGAAAAAGTTTTAATGATTACAACCTGAATGTGGTAAACTTCACATTTCTTCATATAAACATATTCAATGACATACAATGTAGTACCTATTGATGGCAATAATTAGTTCATACTCACAGACATTATAAACATATTTCTTTGCCAATATTCCCAATTCAGGTGAAAAAATCAACAACCTTTAAACTTAGCACTACCATCAATCCCTGCGTCTTATCACTGAGGGCACTATACATGATAAATTGTATAAATCTGAATAAAAGTCTGAATTAAGAGCCTAGACGGCAGTACAGGTGTGTCACCAGATAGATCACCTTTCCGCCTCCCATCATCCCTTGCAATGGGGTCAGTCCATTTTGTGATGCGGGGGTTCTCCCGCCCTGGGTAGGAGCATGTGTTTCTCAAGACTTCTGCTCCGCTTCTCACACAGGTGTGCCCCCATTTCCGCACTCCCCGCATTAACATGACACAAAGTGCCGCAAAATGGATGGCGGAAAGAGCTATTAGATCTCCGCTTCCTACTTTGTGCTTGATGCATGTCAGTGTCCTCTCCCAATCAAATTGAGAAGCGTGTGTGTGTCTGTCTGTCTGTACATATGTATGTGTGTGTGTGCATTCATTCGTTAGCGACTAAATGTTAGCCTGGAAGTGTGAAAAATTCATTTTATGAGTTCTTTATTTAAAGGGTACAAATCAAAATTTGTAGGATATTTGAAAGCTATGTAGTGAATGAAAAAGATTATGTTGATTCTGTATGTGCTTTAAAATTTGTCATTAGACTTTATCATATGTTCGTGCAATATTGCATTCATAAAATTATGAAAAACAAATAAATTAAAAAACATTGCATTAAAGACTGGCACATTGCAACTTCCAATAACTTTTCATAGAATTCATAAGATGTTCCACTGTAGGCGCAATGAGAGCTGTTTTCTCCCCCCCCCCCATGATTTTTTCTCTCTATATTTTTCTTACCCCTCACCGCAGTTTTATTGTATCTCCTGCTAGTGAGCCGGCATTTCCCATGTAATAGTAGATACCTACAGAAAGCCAGGGAACCATAACCTACTATCTTGATCTAGGATGACATATATCCCAAACACTTAGCAATTTCAAATTTGACCTCCCACGTAATTGTCCAGCAGTGGAAAGTTATATTTCCCAAACAGAAGCAACCCTGGAAATAGTAGGTCAACAAGGCTGCATGTCACTACTGATTTTCGTAGATGAAGTTGATAAATTAAGTTCAATAAAATTCTGCGGTATGTTGAATATGATGAGAATAACACGGGTATAATATCATATTGGAAACACCAGAGAGAGGGATATGGCTTTTTCTACATTTAATTCTCTCAGTCCTATAGGCAGAAAATTGTGTTATGAGTAATATGGGACTATCAATGATCTGTACTGAAAGGGTTTAAAACAAAAACTCTTCATGCAAAATGGATTCAAAGTATAATGTATGTTGACCACTGTTTAATACACTGGCCACTCACTAAGTGCAAGTAGCCATGTTGGGGCAAGTTTAATCTTCCTTGACCAACAACATCCAAATCAGGACTAGTTATTGTACCAAAGTGCACACTTCAAAAATATATAATGTACATCAATCCCAAATGTATACTAAAAACAGGTCCCTTTATAGTCAATTTCACTTTACAAACTCCATCAACATGATTTTAATAATGCTGTTGACAATAGGTTTTGATAATTCATGTGTAATCATTTCAATTTCACTTTTAAGCCCCAATGTCATGTTTTGGTTAAAAATGCTAAAATAGCATCTTTGTTTAGTCCGCTTTTAATTGAATGCAATGGTAACGATATTGGTAAACATCTTTTTTTATTTTTCTATTATTTGAAGTTAAGTAAAGAGTAAAACCCTACAAAACTATTCACATGCTTGTGTGTAGCATTGCATAATACTACAATTTAAAATTACATACTTGTACATTTGAAGGACTTTGGTTATCAATATTACATTGCTTCTTGGAGTTAATGTTCTATATCTTGTTGGTACAAACTGGGCAAAACCTGTAGCAAACCTCTATGTGTGTACAGTATGTAGGCCGGCCTCACTTTACGAGCCAATTCTACAGCACCCTCTGTGCACATGGTGAAGTACGCTCGGTAAAACCAACGACGATAGCTAATTTCATCTCAACACGCCGACAGAAAGTATATCGCAGGGGGAAGCTAAATCACTTAATTCGCCATCAGTAATCTATAATTTAATTGGGGTGCCTGCAACACATCTTCACCCGACTTTCCCCCTTTTTAATTCTGTTTTGGAGGAAAAATAATAAATCACCCTACATGAGCGATGACTAACCCATCTCGATTTTTATCTCACTTTTCCCAAAATGGGGAGCAGGTTTCACAATACAAATACCAATACTGGGACTAGTAAACACTGGATGTCACTGACAATGGCTATGCTAGACAAATTGGAACATTCTTCGAACATAACCTGTGTACATCAAGCAAGTTATGTGGCTCAGCATTCACTATATATCACACAATTGTACTTTATTGCATTTCTAGATTAACCCCCCCACCAAAAACACACACACACACATACACACACACAGATATAAATACAAACTTACACACAACACACGAACTTGTGCAGGTGAACGAGCGAGCGTAAAAGGGAATCTTAATTTGAAAAGGTCATTCCATATCTCCAAAATCTCGACATCTATATTTGCAGCATTTCCGTTCCGTTCACCTAATTGCTCACTTGATATCGGCCCATAATGCCGAGAGTGACGTACGTTGAGCACGGCTTATCATATTTCACTCTCGTTTCTCTGCAAATAAATCAATTTTCCTGTTGGTGCCGAGAGATTACTCCAGGATGCCAGCATCGCTTTTTCTGGCGAGTCACTCTCACTCCTCGCTTGGATAAAAAAAAAAAAAACCTATGGCAAGACTATAAAAAAAGGAAAAATTTGCTGAGATGATTGCTTCTTTGTAAAAGCTTACCTGTACAATGTATCCTGCTATTAGACAACCAAGCTATTGTCTCCTCTCAAACTAATGGACTTTACAAAGACAACCAGCTGCAGATGGGAAGGTCAAGACTGGGTATTTTCTATTCAAGACAACTTTACCCGTCTGCCAGTTCACTTAAACAGATCTGCCAGGTTCAGTAACTAAAAGGCTCAGGAAAACTCGAAAAACTAAGGAATATGCATGAAGTGTCACAAGAACTACAATTTCCTTCTTTTTTTTTCTCCAGAACGTTTTATACCTTGTTACCTTTTTTTCATTCCAAACAATTTCTTTTAGACGGCATGTACAAGTAAGGCCGGTATGACTTGCAATTAGAATGGACAAACTTATGTGGGAGCCAGGGGGGATTTAAAAAAAAAAAATGATACCTGTTTTAAGCAAGACCTCTTCTCCTCTTCTCCTTTAAAAAAAGCTACATATGCAACATTTTTGTAATGAATAGCACAGATACAATAACTCTATATTTTTCTCTCATTCTCTCTCTCTCTCTCTCTCTTGTTCCCTCTTTTTTCTATCCTTTCAAGAAGGCTGAGATTACATCGATACAAAACATGATTGGGGCAAGAAAATTATCCCGCAGCGTTTCATCTCCCTTACCCCTCCATTCCCCCCTCGCTTTAATGACTAGTCTTTATGCCCCAAACCACAACATTTTCGTCGAAACAAAAACAGAGGTTGCCTCCGATGGCCCGCAAACAAAACTGTTACGCTGATTGCAACGAAATCCGAGCGGCAAAGTGGCTGCGAGGTCGTGTATCCAGTAACGATTCTGAGCCCAAACCCGAGAGACCGGCACGAGCGGTGGTGAGGGTGCTATGCCTTGCTCTTTTCGTACATTTCCCAAGTCTTGTCCATAATGTGAATCAGCATGTGCAGTTCGTAAGGGAAGCACAACATATGAAAAGGTACCTGTACGCAACAGAGTATAATTGCTACATGCAGTGCAATTTTGACGCTTTGAAAATGTTCTGAACAGAGTTTTGCTGTGTAAGCGTGCACTTCCACTCTGATAAAACTGCCAAGCCCACATGTTAATGTAAGCTTGGGGGGGAATGGCTTACAAACTCTTTAATATCATGATTTGAATGCTCCTGAAAAGAGGGCAAGTGTAAAGAAAAGCAGACTTCAGGGACGAGCGAAATCCCAAATTGAAGTTTACGTATTACTCATAATTCAGGGCGAGGAGGTGGTGTAACCGTCTCAGTATCTGCAGGAATCCAGGGAATTGGGCTAGCACAGGCAGCTCGGCCGATGAATAAGTGCACTATTGCAGCCATCGGGACGTATATTTACCAAATTAATCATTTCCTATGGGCGCACGGAGGGCTCTAGACACCAATACCACAATGTGCATGTATTATTCACCGCTCCTGATGACTGCGCAACAGTCATCCAGAAGAAAAGGGTTGGAAGCATTACAGTTTTCGTGCCAAAACACGGTTAAAAATGACGAGTTTTGACGGATGATATGTATCCCTCTGTGTCCACTTTGTAATACTGAAGTGTGTTCTTGACTATGGATACACCAATACTTTCTAAGAGAGAGACCCATCATGAGCACTCTATCTGCCAACGATTGTGAAGGAATATATCAAGTTGTAAAATAATCTCACAGTTTGCAGCCACTGAATATTGCAGGGAGTAGTGACTGATACACCTGCATAAGTGTTTTATGAGTTCAATTTGTGAGTTTACACCATCAAAATATTATGTATTCATTAATTCAGTCCTGGCCTACATGTGTAACACCAATAAGATCTGCTGCAGAAGCAAGACATTAACAACCTCATGCATATGGTTTTGTCGCAAGAGAAAACAAACCTTCTGTCCTTTAATAAGTTTCTTCTAGACGGCTCAGGCATGTGTACTAAGTAGACATAATGACAATTTATTTTCCCCCTTCGGCAAATCCTCTGCCTTATTTGCAGTTTAATGACGAATGAAATGGCATCAATAGATGTTCTCCGTTGATCTCTAAATCCTTGAAGATGCTACTGCTTTTAGATGAGACTGAATGGGGAGAGGGAAAAAGAGAGAGGGATTGAGAGGGAGAGCAAGCATAGGGGTGATAAGAGCAGAAAGAAAGGAAAGAGGAATGGAATGGGACAGAGAAATAGAGAGATGGGAGAGAGGAGAGAGAGAGGGGGATAAGAGTGAGAGAGAGAGAGAGAGAGAGAGAGAGAGAGAGAGAGAGAGAAAGAGCGATAAGAGGAAAGGGGGGAGAGCAAGAGAGGGGAAGAGTGAAAGGGGTAGAGAGAATAGGAGAGGAGAGAAGAAGAAACAGGGAGGGAGAGAGAGAAAGAGAGAAAGAGAAAAGGAGAGAGAGAGAGAGAGAGAGAGAGAGAGAGAAAGAGAAAGAGAGGGAGAGAGATGGAGAGGGAGAGAGATTAATGGAGGTACATGTAGGGATGATACAAAAAACGATAACAGAGAGGTACACAAAAAGAGAGAGAGAGGGGGAGAGAAAGATCCATTCAGTTAGAATGAGTTGATAAATAGATCGTTGGGGTTCTGAGTGCTCTCATATAGGGGCAATGGAGGAACTGATGGTTAATTATTCATTGGCTAATGCTGTGGAAGATCCCTTTACAGCTGTGCGCAACCTGGGAATCACTTAAAGGGACACCTCTCTCTCTCTCTCTTTCTCTCACTCTCCCTCTCTTTCTTTATTTCTCCATCTCCCTCTCTCTCTCCCTCTCTCCCTATGTCATCTTCTCCCTCTCTCTTCCTCTTTCTCTTCAACTTTCAAAAAAAAAAATCCTGTATTTATTTCCATTTAATTACTTATTCTTTGTCTTTCTGTTTCTTCATCTGTTTCTTTATCTCTCTCTCTCTCTCTCTCTCTCTCTCTCTCTCTCTCTCTCTCTCTCACTCCCTCTCCATCTCCATCTCCCTCTCTGTCTCCAATACTTCCCCGCTCACTTTCTCACTCCCTATCTCTTTGTCGCTAACACAAACATAGCGTGACATCTCGCAACAGCAGGGATTACTTATAATGCTTTCCGATCGAGGAACAGAAAAAAAACTGAAACGGTTTCATCCATCTCATGGATTTAGAATCTAAGAAAGGCTACACTCAAAGCAGAGGTGTGCAACTTTCCTCATGCCTGACTGGGGGATGAATTAATTAAGATACAAAGATGTAAGATGTACTCATCCAACCCAGCAGCAATGAAGAGAGCTCACTCAATTAGGGAAGGCTGAAGCAAGCCGAATACTTCATGATCACAATAGCTCCCCAGTAAGTTCACCCTAATTAGTGGAAGACCAGTAAACTGTTGACGGCACGGCTGAGTGGATTTATCTAATACATTTAATAAAGCCGTTTGGCAAGAATTATGCATGTAGGACAGTGCAGTAACTGTGGCAGTGTAGTTGTAAGGGTTCGCTCGCACATCTCACTTGTTCATACCCAGATGATCTGCTGCTGCTGCTGCTTCTACAGGAGAGGCATTAATCACTCTGAACTTTATTGCTTTATGAACCAATAAATTAGCTTCTTTGAGAGCCAGCCCATCTGTCTACACTACAACCAGCAGCAGCAGCGTCTGCCTGGAGACAAGTCTATCTAATAGCATGGAGCATGTTCACATCTGCCCTCATCAACGCTATATATTACGTTTTATTCCTTAATGAGATACCAGTTTATATTTTTTATATTTATATATTGCACCACCCATTAATACAGTATAAGTCTTATTTTCTAATGGTATGCTATGCTAATGCCATGCGCCGATGTCCAGCACATATTTTACAGAAATTATATTTTGCCCTTTCGAACTGCACATAGATTTTCTGGAGATCACCCCAGTAGCAAGTATATCCATGAAATATATACATACAAGCACTTCAAAAAACAAATGTAGATCCTGCAAAGTTTTAATGAGTCCTAGCTCTCCTTTGGATCAATAGACATGCATGTAACTATCCCCTGCTCCAATTTCACTAAGTTGAAATGAGACCATGCCTTAGTTAGCAGCTTCACACCACCACGATCAATCCTGTCACATAAATAGAAACCAAACATCAACCAACGCGTGTGAGGTCACAGAGATTTTTTGTTAGGGATGACGTAAATGGTATCCATAACCTTCTTCTCCCTAGCCCCACACAACCCACATGATCCTACGTTCTCTTAGCCCAGATTCTAAGCAGTGGAGTGTGCGTGGACACAACTGGGTCTGTGAACAACTATGGCTGGTAACAAAGACTACGCTCTACCTCCATTGTGAGAGCCACCAGCGAGCAGGTAGGGCATAGTCTTTGTCACACCAGACATAGTTGTGTACAGACTCAGTTGTGTTCATGCACTCCACAGCCTTGTCTAGTGCTCTCTCCCTCTCTCTTTCTACACTATCTTTCTATCTTTCTATCTTTCTTTCTTTCTTTCTTTTGTTCTCTCTCTTTCTATCACCATCTTTCTATCACTCTTTCTCTTTCTATCATTATCTCTCCTTCTATCACTCTTTTTCTCCCTGCCTCTCTCTCTCTCTCTCTCCCCCTCTCTCTCTCTCTCTCTCTCTCTCTGACTCTCTATCTCTCTCTCTCTCTCCCTCTCTCTCTCTCTCTCTCTCTCTCTCTCTCTCTCTCTCACTCTCCAAGCCTTTGCCACCTCAGCCTGCTGCTGCCGAGATAGAACACAACACAAATGGCACACAGCACTTGAGTTTGCAGACCCTGGCATGCTAATTAGGGTAAGCAGCTTAATTGATTTTGCATTACCTGGGCCATTGGTGATGCCTGAGGCTAGGCCATAGCCAACCAGCCTACTCTAACGCTAGATTATGTGCCGATGCCTGATGGGTAGGCAACGCAGGGCAACGCGGTGCAACACAACACAACGCAATTGCAAGGGCTATAAATGTGTATGAGGAGGCGGTCCCATTGGAACTGAGCTCTACACATTCATGAAAGTGTGTGATTTCCTTGGAGCGCGCACACATCTAATGCACGCTAATAAATTCTTTTTAATATACAAATGTTGACTTGTATTCTTGGAAATGTGAATGCACATGAAACAATCTGAAAACGGCTACCATCTCTCTGTTTGTACTGTTAAGATCTGGTTCAGCATCAAATGGATTCTTGATCTGCTACCGGTACTTTGTGTGGTATCGTCTTCCATGAGTTCAATATCAAATGTTATGACTTACACCAAGTTCATGTAAATTATTCTCCATTTCCACCCACCACTAATAGCTTGTTTTGCTCATTATTGATTTCCTGTTAAGTTTGTACTTAATTTTGTCCTAATACCCCACCCATCCATTCATCTGAACTCACTATACATGCCAATCAATTTCGACTCCCTTTGTTACTCCTTACCATTTGACCCCCCCCCCCCCCCCTTCTCCTATCCAGCATGTTACTTGCCAATCAATCCAACATCAGCTCCCTCTACCCCATCATCCTCCTCTGCTCCCTTCCCCCAACATCACTATTGACCAGTGGCCCCACCCCCCTCCCTGCCCCACAATACACACACACACACCAATCAATTTCACACCCCATAACGCCCACCACCCTGGTCAAGCCACTGACCATCAGCACCTGGTCACTCGCCTCCTTCCACATAAATGAATGAATGGCCGAGCTTTAAAGCATCTAACACTGACCGACTGCCCATTAACGGTCAGTTACTCATCTTTCTAGGTGGGGAGAAGGGGGGGCATTCGGGGATTATCACACCTGCGACTGATTGGTGATCGTTTCGTCAATGTCCAAGGCTAAGCTACATATGCCTAGCGCCCCCATCTACTACCTGGCTCCCAGGTGTTTTTCACTGTGGTTCTTTTACAAGGCTGCCATTTACAATATAATACGGAGCGACCGCCAAATTTCATTTGCGCTGAACGAACGCAATTATCTATCACCGCCCTGCCTCCAACGTGATTATCAATATCACAGAAAACTTTGCATTATGTATGATGTTTGATTAATCTAAGCCTCTTAGTCCCAAATCCAAAAAAAATTGTGTTATAATTCACATGGGAATAGCACTGAGAGGGTTTCGTTATCTGGGGGCCCCCACTCTCTAACATTATATAGGCTCCAAGTATCAGGCCAGGTTGTGTGTATTTTAGTCATACGCGGAATAAACCATGAAGCATATAAGAAGAACTCTGCTTCGACCGATATCAGAATGAAAAATAATGTTGAAACCCTGTGGACGTTTTTTTATCATACATTATGGGGCATGCTATTTCATCATTACGATCCTACGAGAACGCTATACCAGAAGCGCTTCATAGAATGGCGGAATCCACACTCGAAAGAACCCGATGGGCCTGGCGTAATAAAATATCGACGACCATGCCGCATAACTGGACCATTGCTGCACTTTCTCCATCAATCACGTGCAGAAATGAGCAAAAAAGTGGCGTGTTTATTCGTTTATCATAAAACCATTTCTCCATGTCATGTAAATTTCAATTGCTTTCTCCGGCATGTGCTGAGGCATATCATTCAAAGAGGGTACAAAAAGACATTCGCTGCTTTTTAGCATACGAGCATGAAATTGGTTTCATTCGTTCAATCATGACACATAGCGAAATAAAGAGCAGGTAAACGGTGCCTTTTTTTCCCCCCGTCACGCTCCAAACATTCCCATCCCACTGGCAGCATATTATAATTTCTACTCTTTTGCATTTCATGGTACATTCCAATGTTATTGCAATGCATGTGCATCAAGTCTCCCACTAATATTTGCTGAACATCAGACTGCGCTGGGGGCAATGCGCGCTTCCCAGCTAAATGAATGAACGCGCTGGAATATTTCCATTTCTGCTCATGATTGATGTGGAAAGTGCAGTCATATTTCAGTTACAACGGCACGGCCATCAATATCTGATTCCGCCAAGCCCCTTTTGGCTGGGGCTCTTTCTCCTGACGTTTTGCTTCCCAGCTTTCATAAATCATTTCCCCAGCTCTACCACGATGCTGTAGGCTAATACATTCAGAAGGCATGTGACTTATAAATGTGCCTATTAAAGATCATTTTCTTTGTGCGGAAGGGGAGGGAGGGAGGGGGAGAAAGAAAGTGGATGAATATTTGGCAGAGCCAGGGAGTGACATGATTGAAAGCGAAGGAGTGAAGTATGCAGTTTATAGAAAGCATTAGGCTTGTTGTTTTACCATGTACAGTATCTCAAAATTCAATTTATTATACAGAATAGGATATTTAAGGAAATTATATTATGTTAATCTCATCCTTTTCTTAGGTAAATTACCATTGAACAAGTAGAAATATTGTAATGTGGATATCTTATAATATAATATGAAATATCTGGAATCATTTAGAAGGAATATCTCATCTATTTAAAGGGGCTACATCAAGGAGCAATCGTCAGAAAACTTAACATGTATTCGGGTCTATTAACCCTCAATATAAGATTGCACATGTATCTGAGAGCAGATTTCTTTGAAAAAATCAGGACTTTAAATTATACTCAAATCAAGTAGGTATAAATACTATATCATGATAAACTCACGTAAATGATCAAAAAGGAGCTTTTCTTGTTCACTGGTGATTACCAAGCAACATAAATGTCTTCATAAATGGTTCATACGTCACGTCACAAATAATTACACTTCTCAGCCTTCATTCATCCATTCTTCTCCCACCCACCTACCAACAAACCCCTACAACAGCGCTGCATCTACTCTCAAATGCAAACGCTCACCAGATCGTTCGCACCGGCTCTCTCCTACTCTCCTGTAACAGGGATGTAAAACAGAACTGACATTTTCTCGCTTCTTTACTCAAGGAACGGGAAGTAGTGCGCCCTAGTTTCGGCAAGCGCCTAGAAAAAAAAATCTACTCCTTGTGCTGCTACTATAAAACAGACATTAAGAGTTGGGTAGGGTGTTGGGGTGCGGGGTGGGGTATTGTGTGTTTTGGGACGCGGGATGGGGATGGTTGACTTACAAGGTAGGGGAGGCAACACTCTCTAATTCGGGCCCGGTAATGACGGGAATATTTGGCGAGGCCGCTTGACGCACATTGGTATCCATCATGTTGACAAGGGCTGATGCTCCGCATTCAAAGCGTGACTGCGCAACCTTCCCCACCTCCCATCATGCATTGCTCCATGTCCCACAACCCACAATCTCTGTCCTCCCTCTACCCATGTACCTCCCCCTCTCTCCCCCTCTCCCCCCCCCCCCCCCACCTTCTCTCTCCCCCTCTTGGTCTCTCTGTCCCTTTCTTTCTTTCTCTCACTCCTTCTCTCTACCGCTCTCTCGGTCCTCCCGGTACCTCTCTCCCTCTCCATCTCATTCTCTTTAGCTTCTTCTCTCTCATCCTCTCTCCATATCCTCTGTCTCTATGATGATTCACTTTCACGCTCTCTTGCATTCATCCATTTTTTCAAATGTTTCAATCAAAATGCAATTTTATCTATGCTTATATCTAAATACCCCTATCATAATTCTTCAATTCATATTGCACCTTTATCTACTTCGAATTCTTTTCTTTCAACTCCCACACAGTGTCTCCCTCATTAGTATCTACCCATCCATTCACCCATTACAAAACTGGTACATACAACGTGAACATGCTACAAATTACGCTAGTTTCAAAATCATACTGAAAACACCATGCGTACACTTTACCGACCATCATCAATTAACCTAAATTTCTAAGTACATGTGTGATACATATGTCGATTATTTGTATGCACTGGCGTCCATCCGCCTTTGAAAATCATTTCCAAGAAGTTGGTCTCATTGCACAGGAGCTCCACAAGTATACTAGTCCTACCTCCTCGATGTTTGACTAGGTACCTCCCAATTATCTCAACAGTCATTATCTTCTGTTAATGGCGTATAAATGTCTACTTGGAACGAAGGGACCAGGGGAGATGGCTCCTGTTATGTGTGACTGCGTCATGAGGCACGTGTTAGCTTCGCAAAATGAAATTCAAACATTCCACCGATTCGACCCTATCACATCATCCCCGAATGTTAATACATGATGATACGTATTGAGTTGCACTCCCACTGGTACTGTCAGGCTTGTATGATCAATGTAATTCAGGTACTTACAACTTAGGGGTGTGGATTAGCCTTGTGTGAAGGCTGCTGTATTTTATATTCCTATTCCATACTGCTACAACAAGAAAGCCTGGACCCTCATTCTATGGAACTCACATTCATTGTCTGTTCCTTTGATCCATTTAAGACAGAACAGTGCTTAGCCTAGGTGTCCAGACCCATTGTGGTTGTAGCATTGGGAAGGAAAGAAAAATAATACACACCACAGGCTAGAACCTAGGCTAGGAGATAGCCAAAGAGGGAGTGAGAAGGAATGGGTAATATTGTTGGGGTGACCATACAGAGGTGGGAAAAGACAATGGGGGGGGGGGGAGAGAAATTAAAAATCATGGCACAAAGAGAAGATAAGATTGGGGGCAGGGCAATGGCAAAGAGGGGAATATAAAGGAATATAAAGATATTACTATTTCCACCGAGAACATAAGACTGAAATGCAAGGTGTGAGTTTCCATAGATGTAATTGGGTTATATGCACTCCACATGTCGAAATCATTCCATGTCACATCTATATATCAAGAAGCCTCTGCAACTACACCCAACCTCATCTAAATCAAATTAACAATATCTCTCTCTCTCTCTCTCTCTCTCTCTCTCTCTCTCTTTCTCTTTTTCTTTCTCTCTCCATTTCCATTTCTCCCTCTCCATCGTCATTGTATAATACCCTTCTGAATCCTTCCTAGCTTTAAACCAACTTTCCTTGTTGTGTAAGTATCCTTAATTTCATACCTGAACATCTCCTGGGTATCTATCACACAATTTCTTGACTTTCGTATCCACCTCAGCTCACTACTTTGTATTCTATATCATCCCTGGTTTTATACCCTCATATAGTTTCAAATTTCTTTCAATTTGTTCTAGCTGCTTGTAACTTTTTTTATGTTTATGCCTTCCAATCCATCACTCTACAATGAATCCCCATCCATATTACCCACCCATTTTCTCCAACCCCATTCCCCATCTCTCTCTCTCTCTCTCTCTCTCTCTCTCTCTCTCTCTCTCTCTCTCTCTCTCTCACTCTCTCTTTTTACCTCGCTTTAATTTTTGCCTTTTCTGCCATTAAAAGTGAAAGCCGTCCTCCTCTGATAATAGTGTTACGGACATGAACATGCCCTTGAATCTTAAGTAGAATAATCTGCCAAGAGAGAGAGAGTTTTTCTTTTCAAAATTTCCTACCCCCATCTCACGTTTGCATCTCTCCCTCCCTCTCCCTCCTCCCTTTGCTCTTTGCCCAAATAGGATTGTGATGACAGGCAGGACTCTTATGGGGGAAGTTTGCTGGCCCTGGGGACCTGGAATGGACATAATATAGCTCGCTAGCACATTTCGCCGTTTCGCCACTTCCACCGTCCGTACACGTGGATGGCGCACAAATTGCCGATCAATAACGAGCTTCAAAGCTTGTTTCTCTGAATGACAATGTGAAATGGAGAGCTCAGGGAGGGAGAGAAAAAAGGGAAGATAAGGACATTAAGAGAGGGAGAGAGAGAGAGAGAGAGAGAGAGAGAGAGAGAGAGAGAGAGAGAGAGAGAGGGAGAGAGAGAGAGAGAGGATAGATGATATATATATATGAGAGATAATATATAAAATATAATTCAGTGAGTGAGAGAGAAAAGTTCTACATGTAAAACAGATTTGTATGATAACATATACATAACATGACATACAGAGAGAGAACGGTTGCATTTTGATTTCACCTCTGGACACATTAAGGTAGGCTTATCAAATTATACATCATTAAGTTTCTTCCAGATACACTGCCTGTTTTTGAGAGCAACAAACAATCATCTCTCTCACATGAAGAGTACAATGTAAGCATTCAAATCAATGGGCCATCTAACTCACGATACAAAGCCTTTCTCTATCCAGGTGTTAATGAATAAAACTTCAACAACAATATTTGTCTTTAGTCTTAGATCTTAGGCCTGGTGTTCACTGCAGGCTCTGCAGTAATTCACAACAAACACGTCCTACAGATGTCTTCCTTGTTACCCAGTGACAGGATGAATATAAGAGTACTAGCACCAGTCCTAGGATACCCTAAGTTAGTAGTAGCACAGCTCTACAGTACGATATAAATTGGCACTGCTTCCATGATATCGCTCACCTGCCTGCTCAGCAACCTCATTACCCATTGACAATGTCAATACAAGAGCACTAGTACAAGTACAAAGTTTAGTACCAGTACTAAGTAGTGGCACAGCGCTAGCATATCCTTGGCACTGCTAAAAGAGCATTCCTAGCCAACCCTTGACATGATGAATACAAGAATACTAGTACCAGTACTAGGATAATTGCATAGCGCTAGCCTATCCTTGGCACTACTTTGCGGGAATCCCTCACCTGCCTGCTAGCAGCCTCTACCCTAATCTACCATGTCCTATCGCTCACTCATCGGCGCACAAATTGACTTCCTGCACTGCGCTCGCTCCACCGCGCTGCCAAGCCCCTTTCTCTCCTCTTCCCCACTTACGCAAACCGAAAATGCCGGACTCCTCTGGAAAAATACGAGACCCTGGTAAAGCAAGCACTAAAGCTATGTACGGAGAAAACTCTCCCTGAGTCCCTCAGAATCATATTTTTCCCTCTCGCTCCTTTCCTTCTTCCCAGAGTGTCTCCGCTTCCATTTATCATCCTCACCCGTCGTCTTACACCATAAGTCACTATCAAACACAGGTTAGACTTAATCTCAGTTAATCACTGGTAGAAGGTACAATCCATAGAGATTGATGAATGGGTATGAGGGTCTCACTTTCATTCTCTGCCCCTCGGAATAATTAGAAGCGTATACGTTTTCCTGGTCCGGCAATAAGCACCATCTGTGCATGGTGCACGGGTCCTATTACATTGCAAGGGTCTATATAAGTCTGTCTTTCAACTGATACTGATGATTAGGCTAACTTGTGAGTGACCATAGAGGGTACCCCACCCAGTGTGTCCTAGTTTTATCCTAAACAAAAGGAAATGGAGAGAAGTAGGTCAGGTCAGGCCTTACTCGAAACACAAGAAGCAATGCACTCATTTTCTTGAGTTGTCAGGTAGACCAGCATCTTCCTTCCTCCAATGTGATAATTCATGAAGTCTCGCTTCCGTTCCTGATCAATATTTGTATCTACAAGACTCGAAATAAAGATGGCTTGTGTACTTAAAAATGCATGTTCAACTTCTACCAACATGCACATCCAATTTATTAGCTCTATGGTTTTGTCATCATTTTGGTAATTCATTATTGATGGCTATAAAGTTTGACGGGGGGGGGGGGGGGGGGGGTAAAAAAAACTGCCAATATATTCATGGATATGAATACGTGACTTCCATCACTTGGAGCGATATCAGTCATATTTTTCAATTTACACCTGTCATCCTATGCAAGCAATCATCCGCACGGACGCCCAGAACTCAAGTCATGTTCATTCAAGGATTACCTACAGACAATGTGACAATTCAGTCTCGTCAATTGACAGATGAGATGAGGCGATTAGCCCCTAGTCCCACCCACCCACTCCAGTGTTCAAACTGTTCCTACTACCATGTCCGTGGTAGTCACGACGAAAACATAATGACTGTGTGCCGCACGAATGTTGCCTCAAACTCATCATTAACCTTTTCTCCTTTTTCTTGTATTTTTTTTCTCCTCGTTGCTTCTCACTCCAAACATAATTAGCTCTCCATCAACTTTCAATTTAGCCGTCCTACATCATAATCTCACGCAATGCCGCCTCCGCCACGGAGTGACGAAGAGGATCCACCACATTCATGAGGGTGCCGCGAGAACTCCTTCCAGGCATCTTCGCGGATCATGTTTTTTCTCCGTACCTCCCTCTCTCTCTCTCTCTCTCTCTCTCTCTCCCTTTCTTCCTAGCTACTTCCCCTGTCTCTCTCGTGTTTATGTTCTCTCTCTCTCTCTCTCTCTCTCTCTCTCTCTCTCTCTCTCTCTCTCTCTCTCTCTCTCCTTTCTGCAGCTCCTTCTCTCCCTGTCTCCTCTCTCTCTACCTCTTTTCTTCATAGCTCATCCTTTCTCTCTCTCTCTCTCTCTGTCTTCCTCCCTTCCACCCTTCCTCTCCTACATTACATATCTCACTATTTCTCTATATTCCCTCCCCCATCTCTCCCTCTTCTCTCTTCCTCCCTTCCCCTCCCTCCTTCCCTCCCCCTCCCCCCTTCATGCACCATCCTGCTCTTTCAAGCTGGCAGGTTTTCAGGATGGGTTCTAGTTTATTTCACACGATCCATCATCATCGGGGCTCTAGCGCTCACTCCCCACGGAGGAAAACATGGGAGGCTGCCGCTGCTCAGCCTCGAGAAAAAAATCATCATCATAAAACAGGGATGAAAGTATTAAAAAGCCGCTCAAGTCCGCGCACTACTACCCCTGCTTTCAAGTGATATTTCCGAGGGTGTCAACGTATTTGCAGGAGAGGCTATATATAACAGGGGGTGGGGTAGCCGAGGGAACTATAATTGAATAACTAACTTTGAGTAATATAGTTTGATGGTGGAAAATACAATTAATGAATTTTAATATGACTAACTTGCTTTGCACACCAAGAGGGTTGAGGAATGGTCAGATGCCCGGTAATTTTGCATATTCTGAACTTTATCTGACTTCACTTCCTCCTCTCCAGCTGAAAAAGCGTTACCATCTGTCATCTTTTTGCTTAGCATGTACTATAAACTCTCCCAACCATCGTCTACTTTTTGCATTACGACCCATGCACCAATCACAAAGACCCACAAATGTATCTGTAGTCTCTACATTACATTAACCCATTTTGCAAATTGTCACATTATTTCTGCAAAGATGATGGAGACATATGAGGGGAAATTGTGCGTACGCATCAGCTCTGTATCTTCTAGACAGTGTATGTAAAGAGAATCGTAAGAAAAAGCTCTTTGCATGAGACGATCAAATCAAATACTTCAGTGAGTTGTCTCTTCTCCATCGTGCACATGAACGTCAATGAAGCTGCTATGATATTAACATGAACTGAAGTATTCATCATAACAGCATGACAAATATGCTTTGGATACCATTGTTGTCCCTGCTTCTGATTTTCTTTGCAATATTGATGCTCATTTGCAAGTAGATTGAAATGTCAGAATCACTTTCACCTGATAAGTTTGTTACTTTGAACTTTGAATATTTGTTTAGTTTACAATGGAGTGAGCAATCTGTTGTTTGGTCATCCTGAGATATTACTAACTCTTGTACATGAACACAGCATATTTCTGTTGGCATTGTCTGAAATACCATGAGCTATTTATGAAGATGAAAATTATTATTATATCAGTTTTCCCTAGTTGAATGTTGCAAATATGAGAGCATGCTACGTCCAATTTGACAATCAATCAAATGTTAGAAGGAATATTTATCTCAACATCTATTCTGGTCCTTCTTTTCACGATGGATGGGTGCACATTTCAAATATCAGGTTTTGTTATATTGATTGTGACATTCTGTATGAATTTTGAGAAAAATATGACATTGCAAGTTCTTATACATGCCTGTCCACACTTCTGTGCATAATGTAATTTATTTGTGTCTTTATATCTCCCTCTCTCTCTTCCTAATGCACCTCTCTCTTCCTAATGCAGCTCTCTCTCTCTCCATCGCTCTCTCAATCCACCTCTCCATAACCTACCTCTTCCCAGAAAATTATATTTCATTTTCAGCCCTTCTTCCTCTTCCTACCTTTCTCACCGCACCCTTCCCTCCCTCCTCCCCCTCCCTTATTTCCTTCCCATCATACATGCACACCAAGACACCAGACAGCAGTGGGCAGCCGATCACTGCGTCACCATGACAACCATCACTCCTGGAATGGAGATGAATGATGGTGTTTGTTTGGCGACAAATCACCTTCGAGGACTCTCCTCCTCCTCTTCCTCGCACTCCATCATGGGTTTTGCGGGGAGAAGTGTGCTGCTATGCAACCGAGGAAAACCCATTTGTAATGTGCTTTAATTGATTTAAGCCTATAGGGGCCTGCCCACTGGTGTCAATGCTAAAGAGCGCCTGCATACCCGCCTATTTCCTACCATACCATGGGTAAACATAGACGCCAGCTATCAAGACGCTGTGAAACCTCTTACAAAGAGTAACAAAAACACTGTCATCAAATTCCTTCATCCAAATGAAACAGATATAGAGCACAATCTTCATGTGTGGATTCATATGGGTACAAGGAGTTAATACTACTTTAAAAAAAGACAAAAGCACTCTTCAATTGTATAGGCCCACGTGTGTATCATCATACTGGTGAAATATGTCCACCATCAATGGACATTTAAAAGATAATTCATCAGAGACTTGAGCTCAATGAACAAAGATACATGCATGTGCATTTTGCTTTAAAAAAAACTACTAACATATAAATGACTTTTATGAATGCCAGCCCACGCCAGCAGCTTAGCCTACATAAAAATGCATCTGCCATTAATTTGAAGGACAATTTGATGGACAAAAAGTATTTACCGGTGCTGTAAACTTACACATACAAAACAGGAAGTAATCTTTCTGATCAATAGAAGGAATAATTACTAGTTTGCATACATGGGCACTAAATGAATAACAAATTCTGGTGGGAAATACATTTATTAGATAAAAAGGAAGTTATTGACTTTGTATCAGGTTCTGGTTGGTTGGTTGTAATGACAAAAAAGTGGAATCTAATTGCTACAAACTCACAATTGATTCGGAACTGGAGCATTGAAGACCACAATGGCGATTGAATGCAATTCATAATTGATGGAGTTTGCGACCCATTTAATTCTTCCCCTATCTTATGTCGCATGAAGCACTGCATTTTGGGTGTGCCCATTTTGAGTGGACAAACAGATATAGTTAACCATGTCAAATATACTCAATATTTTGCCCCTGAATAGTGAAAAAGAAATATTTCATCAGATAACCAGTCAGGCTTCATTGAGGGGAGGTCTTCAAACTTGTTCCAGCCTTTTTGAGGTTTTTAATGACACCGCCACAATACCAGTTCATCTATATTCATTTGCTCCAATTTTTTAAAAATGTTTTTATAAGTGGAAATACAAATAAAATTTCACACTTCTTTCCAAATAAAAATTCATGACATCAGAATCCCTTGCTACATTTTGAACTGATTGCCTCAGCTGCTGACAAACAGAGGAAGGGGGGGGGGGGTTACCATCATGAAACTGTGACTGTTTTAGTAGCTGTAGGACATTCTCCCCCCCCCCCCTCCCTCCTTAAAAAAAAGATAAATGAATAAATATTACCAAAACCAAATAGTATCAATTTCTTTTCCCGCTTGTATGGCTAAGAGAAGATAAAATAGTCCTTAGTCTTGCAATTACTTGATCCGAATGTACATGTGATGATTGAGTTAAAAAAATTAATGTCCAACAGCCTGGAAATCACGCTACAGTTATACATCAAACATACATACAGACATTGCGTCACATATGTAGCTGTGAAAAGACTTCACCACTGTAACTCTTGTAACCTTGGTAACAACACTGGAAGCACTCCCCTTTGTAAGATGAATTCAAATAAAACACTTCAAAACCCCAAATGTTGGCCTCCGCAACTCCAAGCCCTTCCATTTGAATGGGTATTGCTTGCACAACAGAGATAAGGGTATTGAAAACCCCAATGTAATTTGCAACGTGGTAAATTGCATTATACATGTACTTCAACATAGCATGAATAATTTCTACAGACCTTTGCTGTCTAGAATAATAAACTGTTAGAGGGGCATTTTGCATGTCCTAATGTGTAGGGTACAGCATTCACATGGCACTTAACTCGATACGTCATTACTCACGATCTTTCTTGCAATTATAAATTGAATAACAAATTACGGGAGTAGCGCACGCTTGTTCTTTAATTCGATACCAAACTTTTGTGGCATGAACATTTATGAGTTCTGACGTCCAGGCGCACACTCAAGACTTGAATCATTCATGCGTTGTCGCAACCGACAATTAATCCGTATCGTCTGTTATTGTTCCTTCTCGCTTGCACTTCTTTCAACCGCATTTTGACTCCACACAACCACCTTTATTCTATTACGGGTGCCACAATTACATTACAACGCGCATTGCAGGTGTACAGCAAGAAAAAGGTTTGTCAGTGAAGACATGTACGCAGGAATTCTCTCCAAATACAATTTAAAAAACTCGGAAGCTGTCGTTTCTCTGCGTCGCGCGCCTTACTAAACTTGGAAGTTTCTTCCTCGCATTGGGGAGTTTGTGAAGGCGCTCAAGCTCAGTGAGGCGGGGAGTAGATCCCTTTTGTCTCTCACACTCAGGCCTTGAATGGAGTGGACCGAATTAAAACATGGGGAAGGGGGATTGGAATGGATGGGTAATGCAATAAGACCCCGCCTAGCTGGGGAGGCTAAGCCAGCGTATTGTGTTAAGACATGCTGCGTCCTTCATGGCACGTTCTCAGGAAGGGAGAGGGAATTACAGGGCTGGGGAGGCGAGAGCACCATTTACAACAGTGCAGGACATGGAATTAAACTCTCTAGCTGCTGCATTCAAGAGTCGAGTTGGATGGGGGAGTGAAAAGGAGAAAAGGTAAATAAAGAGAGTGGTAGAGGCAGAGAGAGAGGAAAAGAGAGTGTGAGAGAGGGGAGAGAGAGAGAGGGGAGAGAGAGAGGGGGAGAGAGAGAGAGGGGAGGGGGGAGAGGGGAGAGAGAGAGAGAGAGAGAGAGAGAGAGAGAGAGAGAGGGGGGGGGAGAATGGGAGTGAGAGAAGCACATGAAAAAGTGAGAGAGAGAGACAGACAGAGTGAGCGAGAGAGAGAGAGAGAGAGAGAGGGGGGGAGAGAGAGAGGAGAGAGAGAGAAAGAGAGAGAGAGAGAGAGAGAGGGGGGGGGGGGAGTGGGGAGAACAAGGGGAAGGAGAGAACATTTTCCAATTTTTTTTATTAGAAATTCACTTAGAAAAAAGTGAACATGATCTACCTCTCTTCAACACTGCGGAAGGATGACACCACTTGCTTTGTGCTGTATCATCAGCTAAAGGACCACCCAATGTAAATAACTAGTGTAAGAATAACACAGACATTGGTCACAACATGATATTGGAGACCTTATAATGATGATCCAACTAAACCACAATGTTTAATCCCCCTCAAAAACTGCATCCTCTTCATTTCTCTTTGTTGTACCTTAATTCCCACAATAAATGTATTTGTTGTGAATGCACAAGCACTTCTTTTACCACGTGCCATTTACTGATGAGAATTATTTCCTGGTATCTTCCATTCATTAGGGAAAGTCAGGGGAGACAGCTAAACACATCTGAGAAGCCAACTCTTCTCTGCTTGCAAATGATTAATCATCAATGAAATAAATGCTAGATTGGTAAACTCTGTATCACCTTATAATTTGTGACAAATTTGGAAGGAGGTGCAAATTTTGTGCAAATGTGTTCTACTTGAATTGGGGGTGGGTGGGGGGGGGGGGAGGGGGGGGGGGTCAGGTATGACTCAAACTTCCCCTAGGCCCAGGGTTAATAAGTAATTCATTATTTGTCCAATGCTTGCAGCTATTCGGTGTTCATACCTTGATTCAATATCACATATCTATTGCTCTGTCATCCTGCACAAAATTTTGTTAGAGAGCCCCTAAATGTAAATTAAAAAAAAAAACAGTATGTCTATCAATAGTTATCAAATCATGCCCTTCCCAGGAGCAAATTGAGCATGATATATGAAAATCTGTTTGTGTTTCAATCTAGCGAATGTGATATAAATATCAGTTTGAGTTATGGATTCATCTTTACCTTCCCCGTTTTCCACCCTGGCCTCCCCCATTTCACTTGGTAATACTTCCAAAGCCTGCAGCTGCACACATAGCACCCTATCCAATCTGGTTCCCCCTGCACATAATCGCTAGGACAACATTACATTGGGGAAAGATACCCTCGCTAATGAATTGCCAATGTCTCACTCTCTGTTATTTCTGCCCAAATAAAAACCCAGATGACTAATACTAGGACGGCGAGCAGAATGTCCCCATCGGAATGAAAATGAATTAAATTTGCAGACTGTCCAAACAGATCATTTTCATCCAAATCATGCTGAGGGGTTATGAGAGGCAGGGGGGGGGGGTAGGTAGGAGGGAAGGCTGATCAAGACATTCTTTAAGATATTCTCATCGCTGCATGTTTCTCATGATCATGAAGACCTTCATAAAGCGGAGCTCCAGCATCTTCACAATAATTTGTTTTGACGATCGGTACGATACCGAGACTGCAATCATGAGTTGATGATGTTCGTGAGAATTGTTTCGAGCACACCTAGGACTTTATCTCAATGAATTATTTCAATGATTACCATGACTGGTCTACATAAGTCATAGCCAGACATCTTAGCAACCACAACCTAATTAATCACAAAATATATCACACATGGCTGTTAATTAACACATGCCCATGCACATTACATGCCATCTTCCATAAGTTGCCTTTCTCAATATTCTAGCCCATTAATCTTCACTTGAATGTAAAATACCAGCACAGAAGTGCTCCAGGCTCTTTAGTATGGTATATGCACACACTTTTGGTATGTTGTCGTAAGGAAAATGTGACATTCAATGTTCCAAAACATGGTCCAACATCAGGTTTTAACGGGGGCTCGTTTGTCATCGGTGGGGGCTTTCCTGTGCATTTTTTTTATGTTTGAATCTCCCTGAGCCCTATTTTATTTTACACACTGGTACAAACAACCATACCTACATCACTGGAGCCTAGACATACATTTACCAAATGGTGAAACTGCAGCTTGTATTGAAATACAGTGCGAGGAGTCTGGCGGAAAGGAGCAGCCATTTATCGTTAGCCAGTGGAGAACAGGGCATGTTTGTTTGCCTAGCCAGCAACTAGAGCTCTCTAGACTTTAACTTTTCCAGGGATTATGAATGGGCCTGTCTAAATAATACCAAACACATCAGTCAGACTGGGCAGAAAAAACAAGGATCCCATGGAAAAACACTGCAGGTTCTTTTGCCATTTTTTGATGAAGGACTGCCAGCCAGTTTTCATTCCAAGGAAGAATGCAGACTTTATTCACTTTCCAGAATCCTCCCCCCCCCCCCCCCATACAACAAACACATGATTTTGTAATAAACAGATCAATATTTAATGCATACCAACAATCAAACAATCAACATCTCATTGATGTTTATTTCTTTGAGTGGTGGGTTGAGGAGAATGAGGGGTGAAATTCCTTTAACTTCTCATTTCTCATATCCCTACATGGATATTTGGAGGAGGCTGCTAATCCTCGGGAAGAAAAGCTGGATGAGAATTTCATGCTGATTGTAATCATGGATGCATACAATTCCTTGAACTTCAATCCTGAAAGACTACCACTGTGCAATGCCCTAGAGTTCCCTTGGCAAGATTTACAATATGCCACATCTATGTCCACATAGCGAATAGGCAGCAATAAACATTGATGCATTATGTCATTTCTTGATATATGAATGTCGACATATCCATCTATCTATCCTGCTCTCTCTCTCTCTCTCTCTCTCTCTCTCTCTCTCTCTCTCTCTCTCTCTCTCTCTCTCTCTTTCTCCTTCACCCTTGGTCTATGTGTGGGTGTATGTGTGTGCAAGTGTGTGTGCATGTCTGTATCTGTATGTGTCTATGTACCTATCTATCTATCCATCAATATCTATATAACAGTCTATATTTATAGCTATACCCCAGTGTGTGGGTGCACTTGAGAGTAAAGGGTTCTGAGAAGGCAGAGGAGAATCAAAGAGCGGCTTGGAATGTTTTATTCCCTTTAAAAGCTCCAAATCTCTCAGAGTCGTCTGTTTATACTAGCTGCATCTCTCTGACAGTGTTTATAAACTCCCAGTTCCCTTTCTCCACTTCTCTTCTCCTCTATTCTGAGATCCATTTATTTCATTTCTCCTCTCTCCCTCCCTCTCTCTCTCCCTGTCCATTTCTCTCCATAAAACATGTCTATATCTAATTCTCTTTCTCTCTCTCTCTCTCTCTCTCTCTCTCTCTCTCTCTCTCTCTCCCTCTCTCGCTCTTTCTCACTCTCCCTATTGTTTCTCTCCTTCTATTCATCTTTCCCTCCTGCAGCTCTTTCTTCCTTCAGCTCTTTCCCCCTCCCCTCTCTCTATCTCCCTCTCCCTTTCTCTCTCAATCTCTCTCCTCCTCCCTCTGCACCAGTGACACATCCGTGGCAGAGAGAGCTCCTAGCGATGGCATTAGGCAAGACACAGAGGTCAGGTTGAAGAGGCGGACAGATTACGGCAACATTCTTACCAAGATCTCTTGACTTTTCTCCCCTCCTCTCCTCTTCCTCCTCCCCCACACCCCTAATATCCCCCACCCCTCCCACAGATACATCCCCGCTACTCCTCCATTGGGAGCGCCTATTCACCAGGCAATCTCTACCCATTCTCTCTCCCTTATTTGGAAACATTAGTGCTACATTCACGGCCAATAAACAGTCCGCCATATCAATCACCCCACCTTGCTTTACACATGGCCCTGTGCCCAGTCCGTGGCAGCCAATACCTTGCATCTACCTCACTCATATTTCCCTCATTTAACCCTCTGCATCCCAAGAAAAAATGCCACTCAACTTAATATATGTATACATGCACCACAAAATATGACAGCGGCCAATAAACATATAACTCTTCTTGCACAGTAAAGGAGTTTTTGTACAGAAAATATATGCAAACCCCAACATAGTTTCTTTAGCATACAATTGCATATTGAGGAAACTGCTCAATGTTGAACACTTTTCAGTGGCAGACAAATTAAGTTCTATGTAATTTGCGTGTGTTACTTGTGCATAAATTTACATGTGGGACATAAAAAGTCAACACCATTGTATTGATTGACTGAATTCACTAAAGGTCAGTCCATGCCCTTCTGAGAATAGTGAAAAATCTATATATTTCTGGACAATCATGGTTGAAAAAGCAGAAGACAAGAGGATGACATCGTTAAAAAGCCCCAAACACATCAATATGACATCAGGTATGTCATCCATGTCCATTAAGGTTCTGCTGTTATGTAATAAACTGGTCTGGTTGGTAGCTCCACGGGGAAAATCATTGATTCTTTTAGTTGCTGCTGTTGCATATTTGCAATACACACAATATCCTTTCAAATTCTTCCCTTTCCTTGAATAATATTCCTTTATATAAAATCATATGATCTCATAAACTGTCTCATAGAATTGTGGTCCTCTTTAATGACACAGGATCAAAAGAATGATGGCAATCAAAACAGAAGTAAATACATACAGAATGAGTTATTTATGTAAATATGAATGCTGATCTAGATTCTGACAAGAGTGTGATTCTATTACTGGATACTATGTAGCTTATGAAAACAAACCACGAAAAGATAAACACAAGAAGCAACAATTGTGTCTTGGAGTGACCTCACGTGTCCTTAGCTACCTGATTAAAGATGTCCAGCTGTTTCTTCTATTACTCACTCCTTGACAGACAGACACTGTAGTCCATTCAGCTTGGGACAGTTTATATCTACAAGAGATTTATACTCTTGAGTGATGGAAACTGTCTCTAGATTAAATCAATGGCATGCTATAACAATTTTAAAACATTTGGATCATAAAATGTGACATACACAAGATACATTGTATGAGACAATATGCAATACTCATACTGTTTGTATGTTCTGGAGTTGCATACCCTTTTCTGCATCATTTGGAGCATGTTAGTACAAGAACCATTAAGGAGCTTGCTGTTTTCTCCTTCATTCATTGATTCATTAAACAGGAAAGGAAAAACATAGCACTCTCAAGTACACATGGAAGTCACTTTAAAATATGGACACATAATTAAAATGAATTGAATGAAATGCTCTTAACCCTCTATATACTAGATACCAAATATCTGTACATACCGGTAAAGCGAATGAAAACACGTAGATGACTTTGATATACAACGGTAAAAACTGCCAAGCTGCAAATACTGATTCGCATGTAAGATAACACTACAGCCATTCAGAGTTATGCCACAAATCAATATTCAATGTGACATTTTAATCTCCCACTCTCGGTGCAAACCTTTTGTGTAGCATCTCCACAATGGCAACTTGCAGTGTAAAAAAGACTGATGACGTATAACCGATAATCATTGAAGAGACACGATGACGTCTCTATATGCTGCTGCATGTTATTGTCGGCTCTGTTTAAGAGTCTCTCATACACGTGGGAAGAAGAAATCGTGCCTTTGTCGCTCACTCCCACACACAGATTGAATGTGATATGGAATGAACAGTCCAATTGATTTTCTTTTAAATCAGTCACATAAAAATTTTGCAGCATGTTATACATGTACCTTGAAATTACAGCAATAAAAGACGTCATTTTCCCCTACAAAGCATGTAAATTTCTTAATGTGTCATTGCGTTTTTGCACAAGTAATACTCCGGATCCCCATAGTGCAAGAGGGTGTCTGCTGTATGAAAGGTTAAACCGCAGACAGGTCGGAAGAAGTCTATCATTATTCTTTTTTCCAACTGCACATGACAGAAGAATGGGGATTATAACGACACCTTCCTCCCCACCCCCATCCCCACCCGAGTTGGTCCTTTTGTCTATACGGCACTCCATTCCTGCAAGGATGCTAATATAAACAGAAATGTCTTTAAGTACCAAGTGACATTTATGTTGCATTGTCATTCCAGACAACCCCCAAGGAGTAGTATTTATTCACACGATGACATCGCACCTACATTGTCTTTATGACGTAGAGGGTTACATTTAGGACGATGAGCTCGAAAGTCTACAAAATAAACGAAGCAAGAACTTTCCTATTGATGGATATTTGGGGATTTCTTCCTATAGTGTTTTTTTTCTTCTGATGTTTAGTTCTCAACCTTTTATCTATCTTTAAGACCATCACTGTGGGAGATGAATGTATATTTAGCATCTTCAATGAATATGTTTTAATAGCAATCACTGTCTATGTCACTTACGTATAGCTGAATTGGTAGTCTTCACTGAACACCCTTTTCATATCCTGCCATTTTGATGTCTTTCAGTTCTTCATCAACCTTTAACATTTCGAAACTTATCCTTCGTGCAAGGAGATGTGATAAAGTCTCCCTGCTGAGAGTTAAACAGAGATGTTCATGATGTTTTCTTATACTGCAATGCATCATGGGAGAACAACCATATCACGCCTTGATCGTGTAAAGCCGGCGGACCACCCAAACTTTTCATCATGGCCGACGGATCAGCAGTATACCAGGTGAAATTGGATCCAACGATAGAAATGATGACATGCAATCCATCTTTTAGACATTTTACAGGAAAAACAGATGAGGCAAATAATCTTAAATCCTCTCCAAACAAAAGTTCATAGAACTTAATTTCAATACCAGTATATTCATACAGGCACATATGGTGCGTTTAAAAGGATTGGGGAATACTATCAAACCAGTTATATCACAGAACACAAAAAGAAAATACATAGATACTTGTATACAGCAAATGCAAATATGGTGTCATGACTTATGGTACTGAAAATATCATTTTCAGAATAATGCCTTCTGCAACTTGCTATGATTAGACCCTTGCAATGTAAATGAGATTATAACTCGATTTATAGCAAAAAGCAGGCCTATTCAGCAAAGTTATTGAGCTATGTGTGATTTACTCTACATTTGTGCACAGAAATGTCAGAAATTCAATTTCTGGAGGCCCATTTTCTCCTGTTTTTAAGAGAAGTCTGGTTTCTTTTTGTACCCACTTGGCTTTCTGCTCAGAGCCGAATATGATAAGTTGAGGTAAACACGGGTTTGTCCTCACACACAGTAGGTGGGCTGATGCACTCTGATCTCGGCTGACTCAGATTGTTTTACATTTCTTATAATCACGATTTTTCCCTTCCAAAAACAGAAAGAAGAGTTTTTATTAAAGGGTTTGTTAGTATTAGGGTTCAGATACTATTCCTTCTGAGGTTCTGGTATGTATTTTGTTGAATTGTTTGTTCATGAATAACTGTAAGTTATTAATGATACAAGGAACATGAAGGCATATCACTTATCAATTTTAATTCATGCACCATTCTTTCATAATCATGACAGGATGCAATTTGTATCCTTTTCTTTCTTGTTGGAACAACCATCTTGCCATCCTATCATGGATATCCTGGAAATTAATTCCAAGATTTCTCAAAGAATGACAAACAGCCTACAAGTCATCATTTTACTCGACCTGTCATGTAACAAAAAAAACCCCTGCTTGAGCGATTAAATGCCTCGTTGCCTTTAATCATGACTCTCTGGTCTAATCAAGCAAAGCAAAGAAACGGAATCCTCACGGTTCGGGAGAAATAACACCAGACTGGTAGCTGCGGGTCACCGGTCTTTTACAATACCGCAGTCGTCATTCCATCCTGCAAGCTGGGGTGCCACCGCCTAGCTCGAGAAATGATACCATTCCTGCAACCCTAGCCTGAGTAAATAGAACAGAATCGCTCATTTATACACCTCTACCCACTGTGATATCAATACTGGAAACGGTACCCTGTTCTGCAGCGCTCCGTGACAAAATACATCAGCTATGAAGAGTGGGGTATTAAACCCAGAAAGGCTGGATAGCCCGTCATTTAGAGCAAATTGCTTTCCTTTCAATTTGAGATATTAGATTTAACAGGAACTTTTTGTCTGGCCACAAGTGATTGCTTTTTGTGAAATTCTAACTTTGTAAACAAGATATTATTGTGTTTTAGAGGTGATGGATTTCGAGGAGTTGGGTTTATTTTTCTGAGGGTGTTGGGTAACGCATTTCTGACCTGTCCAATGGAGTGTGTGATTTGAGTCCCTTTTTTAACAAGAAACTGAAGTTTTGTTGTTTAAACCTTGTCCCTACCAGTTCAATACCACTCCTTACAGTACAAATATGGCTTCTCCACTCCATGCCTTTCAGGTTTTAACTACATCTATAAAGTTACAATGTGGGTTACAGGCTGCTATTGTCTGCTCTTCTAACTCTTCATGGTATAACAATGAAAAAATATCTCACATTGCTACTCTCCTTGGCTCTAACATTTTCAATTCTGAATATCTGTGGCAGTGATTTCTTATTACACACAATAACTCACACATACAAATTATTACTTTTATATGAATTTTAAATTGGTGCATTTTGCATGTACATTATTCAGGCAATGAACAGAGGCATCAGTATAATTTGTTACTGTGGAAACAATATACTGTTTCCTTATTCCATCTTTTGCAGTGTTTCATCTCCGCAAATATATACAGCATGGCAAACAACAGGGGCTACATTAAGCCATGAAAAGCTTTGTTAGTTATGACAACACATAGAGCTACATGCATTTGAGAAACCTACCTAGACTAATAAGGCTTAATCATTAATGAATATGGCACCTTCAACTTCAGATAAAATACCTCTATGGGCCTTGTACGTGATACTGTCGCAAAAGAAGGGACATATCACACACATACCATTCCAGAATTATGAGTGGACCACCTTAGAGTATCTTAACGATAGCCTGTGCTCCCTAACGATTGTTTTTCTACCATGATTTTAGCCCACAAAATGAGGTTCCCTGCACCGGCCGGGTGCATAGCCCAGATTTCCCCCTCAAGAATGACACACTGTGTAGAAGATTGGGCCGATTTATCTGGGGACTGTTTACACCCCCCTGGTGTCCGTCTTATACCTGGAATCCATTATGAGTCAATGTTGTGAAGGGGAGACAAGAAACAAGCAAGGAGAGTCGCCGCTCTATACTGTCTCCTTGTGCCAAACCTTAGACAAGACAAACTATCAGACACTATTGCATTATAATGCCTATCTATCGGCAGGCTTATGGTGAGGTGCTCAAAGAGCTTTTGGCTCTGCACGAGAGGGAGAGAGAGAGAGGAAGAGAGAGAGAGAGAGAGAGGAGGACTGAGTCTGAGAGAGAACAAAACAAAATGGAAAGTGCATTTTGTCTTGTCAAGGGGATTTGGGGGCACTTGTGAACGACATTTAGCAAGATAAAAGGGATGGAAGTCTTTTTTCGCATGGAGGTGCTATAACAAAATTAACCCCCTCTTCCCCCCTCCCCCCCATCCTCCTCTCCCCAGGTGAAGGTAGTATTAATATCTCCGGGATTTCATCCCAGCGTTATAAATGGCGTCTAAGTGCAGGCAACGAGGTCCAAGGTTGCGGCAGACAATGATGTCTGAAAACTACCAGGGTGTCTGCCTGATGAGGGATGAAAGTCTTCCTCCTTACATGGTGTGTCCACGTCACACTTTCATCTTTTCTCTCTCCCCATAGACAGCGGCATTACCTCTCCCAGTACCACGCCAAGAAAAGGTTACCGACTCATCACACATCTCATGCATGTATGGTACTGACGGGATTAAGTTACCTGGGAGGCAGCGCTCTCAGTCCCCCCAAAATGGAACATCACTCAGAATTTTCTTTTTATGACACTGACGAGATTATGTGCACAAGGATCATGAAGAAGAAGACGCAGAGTGCTTCAGTGTCTCTTGATAACATGGACAATTTATAGCACTATCAACTTCTTGTGAGTTCCACCATAAGATGTTTTGCAATATCTATAGTGTTCTCTTTTCTTTTTACCTTAAAAGAAAATGGAAAATGCCTGGATATGTAATAAACAAGGCATTTCTTTATCATAGATATGCTAACTACACATCAAAAATACATATCACAAACACAAATTTATATCTATTGGCTTTTATTGGCTTTCATGTATTATTTGATTTTTTCCCATTTAAAATAAAGGAAAAGTTGAATTTAAATACCTTGGTTTTATATCACACGCATATGATCACATATAAAACCGGTTGCTAAACAACATCCTTCTAATATAACAAAGATACATAAAACACACAAGTTTATTGCTTTGTTTCACATGAGGGAAAAGCAGAATAATAAAACAGCCATAAAATTTTGACAAATCTTGAAATGCTATACCTTCTCTCCAGTGACAGGACCACAATAAGGCTAGCCCACGAGGGAGCTCTTTTGACTTTCGTAATGGCTGGGGCTTGTTACCACACCCGACCTTTGACCCTCGGCTGTCTCCAGCCAAAAGAGACAACAGAAAAGGCAGACAGATGTTTGTGTGACAACCAGTCAACTTTTTCAAGAAACTTGGGTACTTGATCGAGAGGGAAAAATGAGTCATTCTTCTCCTTTCCTTGTGACAACTTACTTGCATCAGGAAAGTTGTTTGTGGATGTGACTCTTCCCGAACTAAGGGTCAGCCGAGAGAGAGAGAACACCCTGATAAAAAACGAGATGCGTTTCAACTCTTCGACCTAATCAATCCCTTATGTGTCGCCCTTGCAGCAGTGAACAAACATGAAAAGGACACTTTCTGGGTTAAAAACAAAGCTTGAAATTCTGTTTCATCTCAACTCCAGGAGTTGCAAGTGACCCTTGCTGTCCATTAGCCCATTTTTTCATCGCCCCACCCCGAAAACAAGATGGCGTTATCAAATGTCCCTCTTGTTGTTGGTCTTGAGAAGGGAGTCTGTTGTCCCTGTTGTTCTTTGATTACCTTACTCTTTTCATGGTTCTCTCTCCTCCTCCTTCTTCCCTATCTCTTCCTCTCTCTAGTGAGACAAACCATCTCTTTGACAGACCCAGCAGTTGGGAAAACCTGTCAGGAATGCAAACACTTAAAATAGCTATCATATCTGTTGCAGCAGGATCAATCCCCTGGAGGAAAGCCAGCCGACCTTTTTTAATTGTACCAGAGAATGGTGTCACGCGATTTTATGGCACCTGAAAACACACAAAAAAGTATGTCGTCTTTCCATCCAGGTGATTTTCTGTTGAGAAAATAGTGTGGCAATACCACTATCACTTTTCAAATTTGAAGAACATTGCTTATGTTATATCCTTCAGCTTTGGCATTTCACTCTCATGCACAAAATAATAAACTGCATTATCATGATTCCAAGTATTTTCAACATCAGGAAATTAAACCGCACAACAATGATTTCTAACAAAACTGGGACATGTGTTTTATATATATGCTAACACCTTAATATAAAGATAAAGATAAGTCTCATTTGAAAGAGCAATCCAGTTAATGCAATGGGGGACTGACAAAGAATGCTTTAAAAAATATTTTTCCAATATTGATTAGGGAGCCAGTTTCACACTGCCACGGCTGTACAGTCCTTTGAATAAATAAGAACCAACAGGTGATTAGAGCTGATTTTCTGCACAACTTGTTTGCGTCCAGCATTGGAGGTCTTACAACCTTTCTCCAACTAATCAACCATCCACCCATCGCTGGAAAATCCCAACCATTTTCCTAGGAAACAAGCCCAATCTCTCCATCCCCTCCCCACACACACACAGACAGTAGCAGCGCTCATCTCACAAGTCATTACTCCCGCTAGGTGTGAGGTCGATACAAACTCACAACTATTCTACAGACTGACGTCGCTGTGGGGAAACGCTTCATAAAAAAACCCGACAACAATGTCCGAGGTGCCGATTCCAGCGGACCAGCTGCCCGGGCCCACTGGCCCACTTCCTCGCACCCATTCTGTCCCCGCTTGGCTCAGGAAATTTGTTTGCTCACCAGAACACGGCAACGGGAAGGGGGAGCTCCTGGCTTCCCATTAACTCTTTGTGCTTCATACTCCCTTTTTCCACAATCAACACATACGAATCCCATAGAGCATCATTTTATTTGGGATAGAAAGGATTAACAGCCACATTTAATTTCTCGCTAATCAATAATGCGATACAGAAAAATATTGCTGCCAGCATTTGCAAAATCACTTTTATCGCATGTTGTGTTATGTTTGCTATTGATGGGTTATCAGAGGGGTTTGTGTGTGTGTAAGTGTGTATGTGTGTGATAATAAGTGTGCTTTGGTAAGTCTATCACAAATGAACTAGTGAACACAGCAGTAGCTGAGGGAGGGTGATCTCAGGAGTGTACAGAATAGAAGCGCCCCAAAGCCAAGCCAGACCTTTATACCATTTGGCTTGCTCAGAGCGAGGAAGGGTCACATACGGTTAGCGATAGGCGCTAGTTGACAACCCGCATCTCCTATCTCATATTTTCACATCTTTCATCTCTGTCAGATTTCAATCTCCTCTTTCCCCCCATCAACCCATCACCATGAGGACCAAGATGGAAACAAGACGCAAAAGCCAGGGGTAACTATGGCGATGACGACTCTGGTGCCCCCGCTGGACACACAGACAGACAGAAGGACAAACGGATATACAGATGGATGGACGGACGAGAGACAAGACGAGTCAAGGATTCCCCCATGTTCTGTCATCTCTAAATATCCCTTCCCCATTTGCCTGTTTCCGACTGTCTCGGTTTTGCAAAGGTCACGTTCATGGGCATTGCAGCCTGGAATTGCAGGTTTTGGCAAGATATTTGGAAATGCCACAGTATATAAAAGAATAATTGTGATAGCCAGCTAGCTAAGAATATTTGCTTTGAGAAAGAAAATAAGGCCCTGAATCAGGAGAGCAGAAGGACAAACAGGCGCAAGCTTTGTGCGAATATTCCATGAGCACTTACAAAATGTCCATATCAAAATGTTGTTTACAAGCTTCACATAGCTGGAATTTCAATTTGGAAATACATTTTGGCTTCCTTCAAGTTATAAAGATCAAATGTCTGATAATGAAAGTAAATCAATTACAGAATTGGATTGTCCTAGCTTCAATACTATTTCGGGATCTTTTAGGCATATCATTTCATCATATAATAGTTTCAAAAACAGACATCAGATCAGATGTCACAAATAAAACTTTGACAAAGCCATGACAATTGGTAAAATATGTTTATCTAAAGACAGAAGACCTTATCGCCTGCACTTCAGGGAGGTGTAAGCCAAGGAGGGAGATGGAATATCTAGCAGTTCCTTACTAAAACTACAAAACCTCAGCAATGAAAATGCTCTTTGATATGAACCATTGACCAGTTAATGGCCATTAGGCAGAGTCATTTTTCTGCCATTTCCTCAAAGCATCAACATCCAGAATCGCACCTGTATTGGCAGCAATTTATTGGTTTATTATTTTTCCTTTGCGGAGGTGGCGTGAGAGAAATTGGGAGTTGGGCAAGAATTATCTCTCAGCACAGACACCAGGCGCTCGGATGCAAAACGTGTCCGACGACAGATGAGTAGAGCTAGCCAGGTTTGGGTTCCCATGCACAGGAAAGGGAGGGGAAGGTGAATGAAGGGGAGAGGAGGGAAGAGGATAGGAAAGAAGAGGGGAAAGGAGAGAAGAGGAGAAGGGAGAAAGGAACGATGAGAGAGAAAGAGAGTGGGAGAGAGAGGGGGAGAGAGGAAGAGACTCTGAGCTCCCATACATGTAAAAAGGAAGGGGAAAGGAATGGAGAAGGGGCAGAAGAAAGATAAAAAAGAGATATACAGAGGGGGATGACTCTAATCCATGTAGTACAACTGTCAGTTTGCTCCAATTCCAATTGTATGACCATCAATATCATTACATGCAATCAGCATGTCACTCATGAAATATAAATTGTAATTTTGGAAGCATATATTGCTACTGAAGAAGGGGTTATTCAAACATGATGGGCAGTGGAGAGGTTGAAGAAAGAGGGGAGAAGGGAAGGGAGCAGGATCAGGCATGCTAGAAGGAGGGAAGGAGAACAAGAAGAAGAAGAAGGATAGAGATGAAGAAAGGAGAGGGGTGAAAGGAAAACAACACAATGCACATCTATTACAGCTGTCAAAGCTGTCCCCAAGAGAATGTACAAAAACAACAGGAAACAGAAGAGACATGAAGATTGAAAGGGGGAAAGGAGTACCAGTAGGCACTGCGCGATATGGGAATAACAGTCCCAACATTTAAACTTGAATGGAAGCACCTCAAAGCATAGAAGAGAATTCCACCTGAATTAACCAGCTCAGTAACAGGCCCTGAACATAACACTGAGTTATTATACATTTTATGTTTCCATGGGTCTGGGAGGGTTAATTGCAGAATGTATGGGGTAATGTATGGTATATAGTAGTAGGATGTGCATACTGTACTAGTGGCTTTACTTGTTCAAAATATTGAGCCTCCCGTAATGCAGAAAGTGGGCCTAATGGTCTAACCAGAGCTAGGTGTAGATCCTATGGCTGTGCAGTTTGCATGGAGTTGGCTGCACTTTATGCCCTATATGATATATGACTGCAGTACCCCACTGCACTGCTTTTACACTATAGCCATCTCTCTCTCGCTTTCCCTCTGTTTTTCTCTCTCTCTCTCTCCCTATCTCCGTTTCTCTCTCTCCCTCCCTATCTCCGTTTCTCTCTCTCTCTCCCTATCTCCATCTCTCTCTCTCTCTCTCTCTCTCTCTATCTCTCTCTCTTTCTCTCTCTTTCTCTCTCGCTATCACTCTCTCTCTCTCCATCTCCCTCCATCTCTCTCTCCCCATATCTCTCTCTCTCTCTCTCTCTCTCTCTCTCTCTCTCTCTCTCTCCATCTCTCACCCTCTCTCTCTCCACCATAAGCAGCCATCGGCTGATCCAACATCCTCCTTCCTCACCACACATGTGACATTTTCAAAGGCAAACCGAGGTTGGGGAGAGGCTTGGTGAGGAGAGAGTGAGAGGGAGAGGAGGAAAAATGTCATCATATTTAACCCAATTTCTCCCCTAACACGTTTTCTATCAGCAAAATCGTGGCTCGCGTTTCCCCCTACCAATAAATTCCCCACAAATTGTCCACGAAAGGCGGGCCCTGGATGCAGTTCTGACCACGTTTGCTACCCGATCTCTCGGCTTGAGTGTGTCATACATACTACTCCTCTAGTTATGTCATTTTATAGGGCAACAAATTGATGTCTTGACTCCCAAAATTAATTTGTCCATTTTGGAATCCTTTTCAAAGTTCTTTCTCTCTCTCTCCCGTTCTTTATTTCTCCCTCCCTCTCCGCGGGAAGGGCCAGGACACAATATCGATATAACGATTCTTATTTGACCTTTACACAGAGTGAGAGAATGGAGGACGTTCAACTGCCCCATGTTACGCAGGTGGACGGGAGAGTGTGGTTGTGTGCTTACAAAACAAACCATTCCTGATATTCCTTCACTGCTGGTTGAGCTGCTACCATCTCACTCTCTTTCCTAATGTGCAAGAATCTATGTACCTCTGAAATATTATAGCAAAAGGATGTAGCACCATAGCAACCTGTCTCATCGCCCCCCCCCCCCCCACCGCCTTGTACTGTTGTATTCCTCCCCTTCTCTCTACCCTATCAATCCTCATCAGTTTCTCACTCTACTCCCCACTCTCCCCATCTCTTCCTCCTCTCACTCTTACATCCTCCTCCTCAGATGCAGCAGCTAAGCAACCGCCTCCCTGCATCCCTTTCACTGTCTTCCGCATCACTATCTTCTCCATCACCCATCTTCGCCCTTTTCATCTCTCTCTCTCTATCTCGCTCTCCACCCCCCCCCCCCCCCCTCCCATCCTCTCCTGAGGCAGGAGAACATTTATCTCTTCTCTCATCTCATTTCTATCCTCTTCATCTTTCTCCCCCCCCCCCCTTCTTCTTTTTCTTCTTTTCCTTGTTCCCTCGTCATCTTCCTTCCCCGTTTCCTTTCCATATTTTCCCCTCCATTATCCGCAAGGCCACTCTGGCTAAACACCCTCTGGCTTTGTCGCTCAATTTCATACAGGCAATGAAAATAATGAGGTCACATGAGACCACAGTGATCACTGCAACTTGACCTTTGTGCTCCTCTCCACCCTCCGTCCTGATTGGTTGCAGCAAAGACTTCACTTAGCCTTGCCTCCAGCTGTCTGACATTTAGAATAATGAAATTACACAAGCAGCGAGCGGCTTTTTTACCCCCCTTTTCATTCATGACCGCGTAAGTGCTAAATATGTCACGCCCATTGTGCTAGCATTTTAACTCCCCACCTTTCAAATGTATTTTCGCACGCCAAAGGCACAAAAATGTCATTTCTATAGGATGAAAGGACCAGGTACGGTACAAGGCTAATGCTTAAAGAGAAATCGTCAAGTAAATGATCAGGGATTGAGCAGAAAAAACACTTGTTAGTTTCATGTCAGCATTTTTTTTTTTCATTTTTTTTTTTTTACAAATGTCCATCCGTAATATCGAGGACAAATATCTGGCTGCAATCATACCTGTAATGTTCTCTATGTTTGCCATGCTTGTTTGGGTTTCTGAAGCCTCACCAGTCAAACTGTAAGTTACTTATACAAGCTACAAAGCCATGTTTCTGTAACCCCATTCTATCTCTCCTGCTACCTTTCACTCATAATATCACAACCACACAACTTTTGAATGACATTAGGTGTGTCAACATCACATGGAAATTGCACAATAATCCAAAATAACAACCTAGCAAGAACAAAAAATGTAATATTAGATTTTAACCAGAGATTCTCTTCGCAGAAGGAGTAGTTCAATATATTTGAATGTGAAAATGAACCAAATTTTACAATTCTGTCAATTGTACTCCAAACATAGCACTGAAGTATTTGGATCGATTCATATTCACAAACTTAAGTGAATAAAATAGATTTTAATATCAATCAGTACCTTCCCTTTATGATCAATTAAAGACTATAGCTGAAGAGGTGTTAAATACGGTACCAAATTTAAACCTGTCTGTATGCAATGGCCTTGAGCACACTATTGTGGCCTGAGTCTGTGTTTTAAGGTTTATCTCACGTTTATCTATCCTTCTTGAGTAATTCTGACAATAACCACTGGATGAAAATATATGTCCATCAGAGGTCAATGTCACATTGATGATAACTGATTACAAATGACACTTGAAATAAACAATGTAGTCAGGCTATCAAGGAGTCTGTACATTTGGTGTCCCAACCAATATCAATTCCCAACTCTGTCTGGCAATGGTGTCTCAGGTATATATGCTGGTTGTCCAGCTAGTAGCAATTATTTTGTACCTGCTATTGAGGTTACCGAGGATGGTAACCGGGGGGATGGTTACCGGGACAGCGATGCTCCTTAAGCCTACCTTCATCTCTTGGTAGGCTGGAGATAGTACAAACATCCTGCGCATCCTCATCACTCCCCAACTAAATGACTTGTGACACTGCCGCGGCTTGTTTACCCTTCAGACTTCGGCTCTGACCTTTGGGTTCTTCATTTAGACCCCTCCTGTACAACAAGAAGCGGCCCGCCCGCCTGCCAGAATTCCGGCTGGCTGGTCGAGGCGGCCCATCTCTGCTGGTGGATCGTCAAAGTAATTGGCCGTTATTGATACCCCTGTTGTTTTTTTTAGTTTATCGCCTGGCCCTGGCAACGGTTTCCACATCATTAACGGATCAAAATAAATTACAAAAGTAATATTTTGGGATGGTAATTGCGTCAAACTGTGTCATGTTAGTCAACTGTGCATGCCAGAGGATAGAAGTTAGAGCGAGTTATTCACCATGTCAAATTGGCAACTGCATGCTAAAGATTAGACCCAAGAAAGCAAATTATTTCCTTGTCATCCTTTGACTCTCCATATGCAGTCAAATATATTGTCCACCATATTTCATGAAAAAGCAGTATCCATTACTGTGTCTCTCTCTATCAGAGACTTATCTGCAACTAACCTTGGCCTTGGGACAGAAAGTAGAATTAACCACATGTATGCTCTTTACTATTAGCATTTTTGCATCTTTATTCTTATGTAATCAAACTATGAAATCATAAAACACTCTCCAAAAGTCCCTGTGAGACATGCGAGATAACTAGAGAGATTTTTTTCCTCTTTTTTGATGAAGAAGGGGAGGGGGGGGGGGCAAGTGGCACCATTCAGTATTACATTAACTATGGTTAGAAACATTTTCATGCAATTAAAAGAGGAAGTAAAATATCGTGAGATTGGTCCAAGAAATGTGCAAAACAATTTTATAGGCACTTTAACACTTGAGATTAAAAGTGGTTTTCCTGCAAAATATTATGCTTCTACTTCCCACTCATCTGCTGTTAAGCAGATTCATCTCATTGTCATCATCCTTGTGTATGTCATATAGTTTATATGGTATCTATTTTTACCAGTCTGAGAAATAAAGAAATTGAAGATCCCATCTACCACAATTGTTTTTGGAATAAGTTCTTGTGAATGCTTTGCCTGAAAAAGTACTTTATCTTTAACACCCTTAGTACCAAGCCAAACAAAAAGGCGTTGGACTTATCACACATTTCCTACACCTATGGTATTGGGAAGGTTAAATGTAGGCCATGTGATCATTGCAACAGTAACAGGAGATACAAGCAGATGAAACGCTTGGAATTTGTTACCGCTCTATCCAACGACAAAGGTAAGCCACCTCTCCAATATCTTGTGGGGGATCTGGTACCAATATCCACCGCGAAGGTCATTAGCAGGTTACCATGGCAACATCAATACATGTGTCAATACAGACAGCCTTGGTGATTGGCTGCTTGGTAGACAGCTGTCGTTGGGTACAAAGGTCTACAGCCAGATGGGGAGCACTCAGGCTGTTGTTGCTGCCAGCCGAGCCTATCCTATCTGTTTCTCTCGAGGGCTCGCAATTATATTTTTATATTCATATTGATTTTAATAGAAACAAGAGGCTCTGGAGTAATTAGCATGTGTAAGTGGGGTGACAGGATATTTTTAGCCCGCGGAAAACAATAGACGTGCATGCGTATGTTGCATGTTAATCAATTCAAATGGAGCGATACTAAAAAAAGGACCCATACATGTATTCAAATTGAATCAAAAGTGATATATGTGTGTGGCACCTTCGTTATCAAATTTTAAAGGAGAGAATTGTCATCCCATCTAGTAAAGAACATTAAAAATCCTTATTTTGCTTCCTACGCACTCAAATTTAACCTTGATAGTGAGGTAAGAAATATAATTCATAGCAAAACAAATATATTTCACACACGCACACACATACAAAATGAAAACAGACAACAACCCACACACACATCCAATATTGAATTGACCTCTGGAAAGTTCTTACAAGTATGCAACACCTTCGAAAAAATCTATTTTTAATGATTGATTTTGTAGCTTGGCCCCACGCTATTGTACATCAGCAGACACAGACATCAGACAGAACAAAATGAAACGTTCTCGCAAATTCCATCACATCCTGCCTTCCATCTCAGCTCACACACATCACACACATCATTTCACCATCTCGAAAGAAAAGACCATTTGAAAAAGACAAGAAAAATTGTGTTCTTACCTTGCCATACTTCTCGAAGAACTTTTTCATTTGACTTTCTGAGGTTGACGCTGCTATTCCTCCTACAAATATTTTTTTGGTCTTTGATACAGGCTGCAAGATAAGAGAAAGAAAGAGAAACGAGAACAAGACAAATGTTAGCTCGATAATTTCATCAACACAACAAAATGTCAGAAGTTGCATTCTGGTTGAACACTTCTCAAGTGTCAACAATCTATACATTATTCTCATTCTTATCTTCTCACTTAAATTCATGACTTCTGAACATCTGAACTGATGAAGAAATCTGTTTCCTTTTCTTCAACACGGGTGCTATGTTCGGATCGCATCAGTTCGAAACATACATTTTGTCTCACTCGGCTGATGCATGATGGACAGGAACTATCAATTTGTCTTGTTCACTTTGCAAAGCCAAACATCATATTTCATGTTTTCCGTCTTTGGAGGAAAACTGTCACATGAAGAGAGGGCAAAATGGGACGGGTGCCAATCCCTCCCCATGATGGCAATACACAGTGCTCTCCCCAGTTTAACCCTATAAGCACCAACCCAGGAAGAGTCCATTGAGGGGAGGGGGGATCTGATAGACCTCTTGATGACATCAATCACAATACAACAGCCACAAATGTGTGCATTACATCAGAGCATTGTTTATAATGAAGCCATTGCAATATCCTCTGTAAGCTCAGTCCAGATAGCATAATGAATGCCAAACATACTCTGAGCTTTCTCCTCGATACCACTACGAATGTGGTAGAGCAATCGGATCTGACACATTTATTCATTTACCCCTGGCTGAATTTCAGTGCACATCTGAATCCGACAGAGACTGAAGCTTCCCATGCGAGAATGCGTTTTTCAATTTGTTTGTAACGATAAAGTTCTCTGACATCAAAGATTTAACTGGGGTAAATTTTGGAGTCAAAGACCCCTCGAAGAGGTGAAGAGAAAGGGGGAGGAAGGGGGGGGGGGGCTTGGGTGAATGTTTTGTTTTTGGATTGAGCCATCATAACCCATGCGCACTCATGAGCTATGACACAGAGGGGTTAGGCCCCTTGAGGTGCAAACATGCTGAAGTAACACTGTAATAACGCTCGGCAGGTTAATGACACCTGCAACATGAATGGAGGAGAGGGCAGGAGGGATTGCGAGATACAGAGAGAGAGAGAGAGAGAGAGAGAGAGGTCTTGGCTGGGATGATGGGGAGCGGGAGGAAAGGAGAAGAAGAGATGGGAAGAGATAGTGGGAAGAAAGGGTGGAACAAAGAGAAAGAGAGAGAGAGAGAGAGATGAAGGGAGATAAAGAAAGAGAGCTAGAGAGGGAGAGAGGGAGAGAAGGAATGAGAGGGAATGAGGGAGAGAAAGAGGGAGAGAGACAGAGAGAGAGATAGAGGGGGGAGAGGGGAAGAGAGGAAGGGATAGAGATGGAGAGGTAGAGTGAGAGAAAAGGAGATACAGCAAATCTCTGGGAAGAGATAGTGGGAAGAAAGGGTGGTACAAAGAGAAAGAGAGAGAGAGAGATGAAGGGAGATAAAGAAAGAGAGCTATATGCTTTTCACACTGGCAAAAATTAGCCCCGTACTATCCTTAGCCCCGTACTATCCCTAGCCCCGTACTATTTTTTGAAGCTTTTCACACTGGCATTTCTTAGCCCCGTACTATTTCTTAAACCCGACTAGCTTTTCACACTGTTCTCACTCGAAATCGTTAGCCCCGGACTTTCTCGACAGCTTATGAATATTTATGAGTGTACGTCTTGCACATCGGCTCTTTACCACTCCGCATCAAGGTCACTCGCCCGTCGGGCCTTATCTGATTGGTCTCGGCGTTTCGGCCTTGAGAGCTGACATCGCATTTCCTTAGCCCCGTACTATTTTTCGTTTCTTTTCACACTGGCGCTCTTAGCCCCGGACTATTTGACTTGGCCCTGCAATTGCGGTGTTAGCCCTGCTTTTTTGCAGGGCCAAATAATCCCGGATTATTGGTGGGGCTAGCCTACTTTGGTAAAAACCAATGTGAACAGAAAGTGGTCTAAGCTTAGCCCCGTACTATAGGTGGGGCTAAGGCCCCCCCTTAGCCCCACCTATAATACGGGGCTAAGGAAATTTTTGCCAGTGTGAAAAGCATACTAGAGAGGGAAAGAGGGAGAGAAGGAATGAGAGGGAATGAGGGAGAGAAAGAGGGAGAGAGACAGATAGAGAGATAGATGGGGGAGAGGGGAAGAGAGGAAGGGATAGAGATGGAGAGGTAGAGTGAGAGAAAAGGAGATACAGCGAGAGAAAGAGTGAGAGAGAGAGAGAGACAGAGAGAAAGGGGAGAGGTAGGAGTAAGGAATAGATACAGAGAGAAATGGAGATTAAATGTAAGAGAGACCAAAGAGCAAACACACTCTTGGGAGCCAGAGAGGTAAAGAAAAAAAAAAGAGAGAAAGAAAAGAGAAACATCGAGATGGTGTTTCAAAGAGGGGGAGAGGAAGGGAGAGCAGAGAAGCATCACAAATTGGGAACGAGAACGAGGAGAGAAGAGAGAGAGAGGGAGAGAGAAAAACAAGTCCAAGCTCACTGACTCAAAGAAAAAACATGAACGGAAGGGGAAGTGTGAATGAATAATAAGTTGTGGGCAGATATAATGGCCGCTGACAGGACTGGAGAGAGAGGGAAATTGGAAAGGGGAGAATTAGATGGAGGGAAAGAACAAGTCAAAATGGGATAGATTGTGGTAGGAAGAGGTGTGTGCGTGTGTGAAGGGGAACATGGCAGACAGGGGGGGCAGAAAGGGGGGCCAGAATATTATTAGAAGGGTAGCTGCCTGAATGGGAGATGGGGATCACACAAAGTACAGGGTATCAATATTTACAGATGATATTCAATGTCTATTAGCGTTTCCTATCTCATACACCAAATTGAAGTACAAGTTACTTTCCGAACAGAACATTAGCACACAAAATAAATGGTTAGATGAAACAGTTTAAAAAAGAAAGAAGAAGTGAAAGCATTGATGATAATAAAATGTCAGTCACACATGATCTACTTTGTCATAACACTCATAACCTTACAGCTCAGTCAGACTCAAGTGCAGTCTTTGCAACACTCTCACAATAACCTAAAAGCAATGACGGAATGTGTTCTCTGCATGTTGCGGAATCAGTACTACACTGGTAATTATCAACAGGTTGCGTCCTCTAGCTACATTCTACCACACCAACGAACATCACAATCCGTTCTAGTAGGTCACTGGGTAAAGCCATGACATTGCAAGGCTACATTGAGCTTAATAAGCACTCGCACTTAAACCAAAACTTGCCATGAAAGCCCTTGAGCACAGCACAGCAATATGACGTGCATAATCTAATAACTCATTGCAGCTGCGGTACACGGGGCTAATGAATTAACACGGCGCATGATCTCCCTGCATCAATACAAGTCTGTATTAATTTACCCTCATTCAGCAAACCTAGCGCGCTATCTGTATCGCACATACATGCAGGCAGTTCACGTTCATGTTCTCAGTGCTTGGCTATGGATTCAGGTCATTGTGTGTAGTCATGCTCACTGTGCAGGCGTACAGTGCCAACTTTGAATCACGGTTGGATCCAAAGTCATACCGGTATGCGCTTTTCAAAGACCCTACTATCTTTATATCGATATTGTTTGTCTTTATGTATTTTAGCCCTCCAAAGGCTTTTTTGTTCAACCAAATCAAGAAAAACATTTCACATAAAATCAGACATAGATATACACATCTTTGACTCAGTGTAATGTGGATCGTGTGGAGGGGAGGGGTGGGGTTGGGTGGTGCCGTGGTGGTCCAAAGCTGTGCATACTCTCACATTATCTCTGCAATCCATATTCTGTGGATTATAAGCGATGACAGACGACTGAATTAAAATAGCAAAGGTATATGAGCTGAGGAAGTAATTACACAAGAGCAACAACACCGGACTGACTTTGGTAAAAAAAAAAATGACTGACTGAAATTTCCACCAAGGAAGTAATTAACTGGAGAACAGGCCCCAAAAGGCTCACTCAAGCGAACTTTGTGACTACGTGACCTTACCATAAAAGATTAAAGCGACTTTAATTGGGTTTAATCTAACTGTTCTAACTTGAACATATGTAGCTATAAGTTATCAACAGTGTATGAAACATGTAAAACCTAGGACTTAGGACTGGAAATGGCATTATCACTGCCTCTGGATTTGAGTTGTGAAATTGTTTCCCGGTCACCATCTAAAGACAAAGGTACTCTCATTGTGGTCGTGTACTGAATGTAGGGCAGGCAGAGTTTCAACATGTGGAGAGGGAGAGAGACAGAGACAGAGAGAGAGAGAGAGAGAGAGAGAGAGAGAGAGAGAGAAAGAGAGATAAAGAGAGAGGGAGATAAAGAGAGAGAGAGAGAGATAAAGAGAGAGAGAGCGAGACAGAGAGAGAGAGAGAGACAGAGACAGAGAGGCAGAGAGACAGAGAGAGAGAGAGCCGGATGGGAGTAATGACTTAATGTGAAGAGACATGGACGCTAAGTGATTAGCACAAACTCCACAAACGCACAACTTAATGACAAAATGATGGAAACATCGCTGGTAGTGAATGTACATATCCCCCCACTTCAAAACGCGGCAACCCTCGCAGTAATGTTCTACACCTTCTGATCATACCATCTACTACACTACAGCCAGGTCTGTTTCTTATTAAATTCATTAAATTCATGATTCTGATAGATTTTAATTTAAGTCTTTTCCCTTGGTGCTCGACGACCTTGATCCAGTTTTTTTTTCTTCCTGTTCCAGCCGTTGGAGTCATCCATTACCAAGGATACGCTGGCCAGGGAGGGTTGGAGGGATTTTTGTGCTGGACAGCGGTGCAACCTTACTCAAGTTTTTTAATTTTGCCCATCGATCCAATGGCATCAATCACACACAAGGGGAATGAATGGAGGATGAGGAGAGAGGGATAGGAAGAGAGAGAGAGTAGGGAAGATGGAGAGGGGGAGGGGAGAGATGGTGAGAGGGGGAGAGATGGAGAGAGGGAGGGGGGAGAGGGGAGAGAACGGGAAAGGCAGGAGAATGGGTTATGGGAGAGAGAAGAGAAGAGAGAGATAGGAGAGAAAAAAGAGAAGAGAGAGAGAGAGAGAGAGAGAGAGAAAGAGAGAAAGAAAGACAGAGAGGGGGGGGGGGGGTGGGCAACGAATATCTGACAAGGGACCTCATACAGGAATGTGGAATGAAATATAACTCATTCAGTCCCATAGGCAATAAATTGTGTTATAATTAACTCGGGACTATCAATGGTTGGTACTGAGAGGATTAACCATTCAATTCTCAAAACACTAATGAATAAAAGTTCAAGATTGAATGTGGCAAAGATACCATGGTTGGATATCGCACCGAAACGAGGCCACCGAATTTATGAAATTTATCATCCATAAGACCAATGTCCTGGCCAAGAACAAAAAATGCTTTTGATTTTCTTAGTGCCTTAAAGTGCAGGTATCGGGGAAATGAGGTCACTATTAACATTCTGCCATTTACTGCTCCAGAATGAAAATTGGAGCATAAATGGAGTAAGAGGAGCGGTGACGTACAGAAAAATATGGATGATGCGCGTACTTTCCGCGGAGATATGTCGGGACAAGGACCGCGGTCCTCACTCTCTCCTCTACGACCGTAGGGTGGATGAGAGCAATTTATGGAACGCAAGTGAAAAGGATAAAGCGTCCTTGATGGCATATACATTCCCAATTAAGTGACAGATTTCTCATTACGGCGCAGGAGGGAGCAATGCGCACCCAATCCTATAGTCCCAACGCCAACACACAAAAAAAAAAAAAACGAGGGAAAGAAAAATTGCAATGCCATTTTCATAAACCGAGCAGAAATTGCCAATTTGTGGGCAGAAGTGGGCGATATGGGATATCCTATTTTACATTCATACAGGCCAATTGCACGGCATGATACATAGTGTGGGTATATGTTTATATTCAACCTCACGAGGGCCTCCTGCATTTTACCCAGTCTGCTCAAATTGGTTGCCATTCTTAGAGGTAAATGCAGCAGAAGAGAAATTCCTAAATGTAAAAAAAAAAAACCCCATGAACTGAAAACGAAGCCCCATCCATTCCGTCTCCAAACTTATCAGCTCAGGAGACACAAAGCAGCCGATATCTACTATTCTTATGCTTCCTTTCTGCGTTTTTTTCTCAAAAAAATTAACATCTGATCAAGTCTTTAAAAGAATCAGAAATCAATTTGACTATCTTTAAGTTTTGTAAGCAAAGAGTAAAATATCATGGGCCCACTTTGTACCTTCCAGATTATATATCTGGGGGGGGGGGGGGGGGGAGTAAGAGAAAGGAAAAGGGAAAGTTTATTCCCATCGCATGGAACTATGGCAGTGGTGAAAGCATCAGAGTAAGATACCACATACTACAATACATGATTCACTTCTCCCCGGCTTGGTAGCACCAAAATATTGCCAGCTCAATCAAGCCATGTGTAGACACCACATGGAACAGTAATACAATCAATATATTCACAAAGAGATGGAAAAAAATAAAAAGGCAGCCGCAGATATGAATGGGATACACATAATAAGATGGCAGCCGGCTGGCGTATGCCCCCATTCTCACACAAATGTGGATCGTATGAAAACAGGAAACCCATGCTACATGGTGATGACAGGCTATCTCCTCATCTCTATCCACTGTTTTTTCTCTCGCCTTCCTCTCTCTCTCTCTCTCTCTCTTTCTCTTTTTTTTTCTTTTTTTTTCTCTCTCACTCTCCTACTTCCTCTCTTCCTTTCTCTCTCTCACTCTCTCTCTTCATATCTACTTCTCTCCTATTCCTCCTCTCCTCTCCTATTCTCCATCTTTGGCTATCTCTCTCTCTCTCTCTCTCTCTCTCTCTCTCTCTCTCTCTCTCTCTCTCTCTCTCTCTCTTATAAATGTCTCTCCCCCTAACCCATACATACAGGTATATATATATAGATAGAGAGAGAGAGAGAGATATGTATAGATATGTATAGATATATATATATAATATCGACACATTAAATGTAGTTTAAAATGGGTCCAGTTGGTTCTCACTCTCATGGTAAGAACAAGGAAATGTAAAAAGCTAATTATAATTATGAGTAATTCCTCCTGTTTCATCTACATCATATGACCTACACAGCTGTTAGAGGAAGCTAATGAAGAAAAATGTCAAATTTCTACACCTTCTCCACATCTACACCATACAATATCTATATATTTTTGGCAAGGCTTTCCTAGTTTTCCTATATTTAGATGTGTGAACACTTTGAACAGTCTGTAAATACCCCAGCTATGAACAAAATAAAACACTGAGTAAAAACTCCAGTTTACAAATGACCATGCCTTCATCTCTTGTTTATTGTGTGGCCAAGACGATATCATAATCATTCTCAACACAGTAAGTTTTGATTGGTCAAACCATATTCCTACCAGTCCACCTTTCGGTTCTCAAGTCACCTCCACCCACGCCCAACTCACATCAAGCTCACACGCCCCCCTGAGCAGACCCTGGCATGTTCACAATCAAGTTTCACCTTGGACCAAACCCTGAGGCAGGATCATGAACAGAAAAGGGTGCGTGGATGCAAAACCACACATATCAATTTGTATTTAAACAATGCACACAAATAAATGGGATATATTGACTTAGTTGGCTGTGGGAATTGTATCTAGACGCATTAATCATAAAACATATTTACATTTCGATGTGTCAACTTTGGACGCATTGCTTTTCCAGATATTCATGGCTGTGGGCTTTTTTATGGTCTTTTTTTAAAGGAAAGCTGTCCCACTTTTCGACAGTATATGGTGCATGACAATTTTTCAATAAACGGAGCTGGAATCTTTCATAATGCATAAACAATACAAGAAGGAGGGGGAGAGAAGGAGAGAGAGAGAGAGAGAGAGAGAGAGAGAGAGAGATGGACACAAATTGACAAAGAAGGACAGAGAGAAAGAGTGGAGAGAGAGCCACCAGCTAAGACAAGATTCCATCCTTGTACTATAGAGCCAGTGGAGGTGAAAGTCCTTTCTTGCCCTTGCCGTCATCATAACAACAACAGCAATGCAATTTGTCACCACAGACGCCAACTAGGCAAAAGGTGACAACCTTTGACCTTTCCCCAGCTATAATTACTCATTCTGCCACAGCAGGCAAATGGATTTTTCACATGGAACCCACAAGTTCAACGTTGCAAAATGACATATACATGCACATATAAATGTGTGTGTGTATGGGGGGGGGGGGGATTCTGAGGGAAGGAGAGAGAACTATGATAAATATCATAATTTAAGAATATTCTAGGGAGAGGAAATCTGCCATAGCAGCAGTGGTGTGGATAATAAATCATCACCCTACTGATCAAGTACACTGTATAGGTGTTACTCAATTCTCAGAGCAGGTCAGAAGTTACAATAGCACTTGACAAAAAAGTGTTAGATGGTCTTTAAAATTTTCTCCGCTGTTGCCTTCTGTGTTAACTTTAGTTAGTGAGTCAGATTACATTTGTGAAATCTACATCTTTCTCATGATAATTTAAACTTGTTTATGTAATCAAGTGAGATTTGCACAAAGCTCTTTCCAAAGAAGCCTTGGTTGCATAATAGTCCTTCTAGACAATAATTGCAAGCTTGTGCTTAAAATGAGTCAAAGCTCTATACACAAATCCTTAAATATTCTGCCTGAATATCATTTCTAAAATCGGATTAACCTTGTCAAAAGGAAGAATGGAACATATCAAATTTCCCCACTATCAACTCTGATTAACAAGACTGCCTTTATCAAGACAAGGCATTTCATAATAGCTCTCTTTTATTCAGGAAATCCTTTAAAAAAAGCCTGCCACTTATACTAAAAGAGCACACTCATTTTGTGGCCAACTGTCATCAAATACGCTATGTGTATAGGTTGCATAGCAGGACAATTGCTAATTTTGGACTGATCGTGGCCCTTTTTGAGTTATTTTCTCCAAAAAAAGTTTGCTCTGGTTATCTTCTAGCTTCAGTCCAACGCAGACTCAAACTATGGAAGCATCAATTTAACGATCCATCTCCCAGTCTCTTTTTCGTAAATCCTCTTGTTTTGATCCATCCTGATCCCATTTACCTCAGACAAAAGTTGAATAGAGTGCAGGATATTACATAACAATGCCTGTCACATGTCCGGAGAAGGCAGCTCATCAATCTAATTAATTCACAAAATTAAAGGTGCACAGTGAAGGGTATCTTTTATAAAGCTGGACTGCAATTTGAAATGCATTTTGATTGATTGCATATTATCAAAGAGTGATAATGCAATTCTTCTTCCTCAATAACACACCCACTCACTCAGCCAATTCTCTCCTTTTTTGTTATATCCGTAGTTCATAAATAACTCTGCACATTTTCAATGTGAATAGGTAAAATATCACAAACGAAAAATACAGTATCTATTGTGTTCTCGCTAAGTGCTGAATATAAATCATTGAACGTTTCTGACAAACACAATACCATTGGTTTCATTGAATTATTTGTCACCTTTTGTCATATGCACTTAAAAATTATACATGAGGTATTATCATCTACAAATGTATACAAAACACATTAAAACTATGTGCCTGTAATTTACAAGAAACAGCTGTTGAAAGTAACATTTCTCTCGCAAATACCAACACGTGAGTGGCTGAATGACAATCAAAAGATACATTACGTATCTTTGAAAAAAACAATGCATAAATTAACAAAAGCTGTGCAAAAGTCAGGTCATAATATGTTCTTCCTTCATCTTAAACATATCATAACATATCTCTGCCTCTCAGTCTGAACCAATTACCATTTGGAATCTCAAGGGTTGACAGCTTTAATCCTCTCAGTACCGTGTGTGCATGGTCTGTACATTAAGGCAATGTGGTTTTCCTGGCTTGGTATCGTGAGAACAAATCATTACTGTGCCAAACAAAATGCAGCTCTATGGGCTTTGTGTGCATTACCTGTGAAAAAAAATATGTACCCGACACATAGAGAGTTAACTCTTTGAGAGCCACATTCGCCTTTTATCGCAAATATTATACACACACCTCACAGACAGTAGTTTATCTGGAACATTAAGGTTTAAGGAGTGGGTTAAAATGTTGCTGGGCGCCAACAGGTTAAGATTGGAAGCTGGTGGCATGTTTGTGTGTGAGGCAAGGGAGAGGGCAGGGCAGGCACAAAGGTTGTTTACCTGCCCGCTTCTTGCCTCAGCGACTTCCCCCGCAAACTTTGGGGGCTGTGTCAGATTTCGGGGGACATCCTGAGGTCTGGCATGGCCGCCCTTGCGTGAAGCAAGCGAGGGCAGTGTGCGGTGCGGGGAGAGACCCTCCGCTGTGAGCCAGCCAGCAGGCGAGGGAGACAGATAGATGGAGAGGGTAAATAAATCTGAGAGCACCGTCCTTCCTTTGCAGTTACCCCGTCAGCCTGCCTTCATGATACATACATTCAACCCCACCTTCCCCTTTGCTTTTCTTGCATTAGTGGTAATGAGTTCTATGACTGCCCATGAAGGTTATGCACACACCATGGCCCAAGGTTCTAAGCAATGTGCATGGTTCTGAGAAATGTGCTTGCCACATACCATTAGAGGTAACATTCCATCTCATTTCTGCTACCAGGGAAACCAATGACAAAAGGAAAGCATGAATGACAAGAGAGGAAAGAAATGGGGAGGCTAGCAGCCACTCAAAACGCATACAATGAAACAAATATAACTGAATATGCATCATTGTCCATATACCTACAGGCTGTGCACTCAATGATGAGCATAGCCTATGTAGAGTGGTCTCCAATAGTTTTTTTTTACAATAGATACACATTTATTTTGAAGGAGCATGTTGAGTTGGTATGAGAAGACCAGACTACATCTCTGCAGGCAGCATACAATCTGGCCCAAGCTTCTCAGCAAGCATGCAATTAGCACGGCCATACATCTCTTACCCCCTCCACACATGTGTGCACATGGGGGAGGAAGGAGGGAGTTCCACCATCACCACCACTGTCTTCTAGAGGAAGCATGGACCAGAGCCCAAGCATTACTCAGCATGAGAACCCACCCATTCAATGAATGAGCAAGTGAGTGGAGTGCGCCCCTTGGGGAATCAAAGGAACATTCCTCTATGCTTTCCCCTGCTGACCTTCCTGCACCACTACTCCAGAGAATTGGGGCTATTCAGGGGGGAATTAGTGGGACAAAGGGGGAACAATACGGGAACAATGGGAGGGTGTCTGGCCCAGACAGTGCCTGCTTGAATGGTGGAAGGGGTGGGGGTGGGGGTGGTAGTAGTGGTAGTGGTGGGGTGATTTTTCTGTGAAGGGGAGGGGGAGGGGGTAGTTCCCTGGGGCCCTGAGGGGTACAAGGGGGGAGGACATGGTATATTGGCTTAACAGAGGAACAAAAGGAAGCTCAGGGAACAATTGGGTTTGAAGTGTGCTTTACAGTCAGAGGGAGAAGGGGGAAGATCAATAGAAGGCACACACACATGTGTGTGAGAGAGGGAAGATGGGGCAATGTTTGCTGGCCATGCCACTTCTATTGAAGCTAGTCCACTCGTAACCCACAACAGGATTTTTGACTGAGTGATTCTAAGGTGGTGTGATAACATGGGAATACAAAGAATCAAGACTGAGAAGGCTCGTTAGTTCCTTGTCCAAAATACTTCCTTCTCAACTCCTTCAAAGACTTCTTGAAAAGGAAATAGAAAAGCCACATGGGAGGCTCTTCTTTCTACTCTTACTAAGTGAAGTTACTATCTACCTTGCACATATTCAGGTGTTTTTGTTTAGTTCTATTGTTAATATGATATATTAGATACATGTATAGTCATTGAGGACATATACACATTGCACAATTCCCTGCTGCTGAGAAAAGAAGATATCTTACAGTCCAAAGCACACAATTATTATACTCATTTTTAAGATGATGTTACAAGCAATTCACTCTTGGATGAATGAAGATGATGGCTAGCCAACCAGAGTCATGAATATTTGCAACTTGATGGCTCTGAAGTACTTCCATTTTGTTTTCTAGCTCTGCGAGTAACGAGCCTCACATTCCAGGTTCTCAAAAAAAAGGACTCTGGAAAGTCAAGAGGGAGCGCCGGGCATGCAGAACTCACCCGAAGCCTGGGAACAAAATAGCCATCCGAACAGTACAGCATCTTCAAAGCAGCAAAAGGAAAGCGTTCACCTTCACAAACATCCAACAAACAAGCAGGCGTGAGAGAGCAGGTAGATGGGGTGTGAAAAATCAGGCAGACAGGCTCCGCAGAACAAGAGACACAAACAGCAAAAATTCTTCCTCTTTCTGCTGAATCAAGCATCCAAAAACAAAACACAGGAAGCAGAAATATCTAGCGAGGAGGGGGAAGAGAGAGAGAGCCTGCCTGTATGAGGGAATGGCGCGTGCCGCGTAAAGGCGGATAACTTACGACAACGCACATCCATCCCCGTGTTGACACATGGACGCTATGATTAGCAACAACTTTTGCAGATGGGTGAAAAAAAAATCCTTTAAAAAGTGACTAACCCAGTCAACTTTATCCCGCTTTCAGAGCCGCACTCGTTTTTTTTTTTCCACGATTAACAAAACCTGGGGGGGAAGCACGACTGTCTGCCAGTCGTCACGGCGATAAAATCCCCCTTTACCAAATTTGGAATCCCTAATGGGGATTAGCATTGACATTTGGTTCTCATCGGCAGAGCCTGCTTGGATATACTAATCCGCAAACTGGATTAAGGGGGTTCGCAGCATCTGTTCCAACTCAATTGATAATTATATAGCGGAATCAAGGTGATGTCACCGGTCCAGCCCGTCACAGCCAGAAATCATCTAGCAGGTTAATTCCCCTTGACTCATTCGGCAACAGTTTAACTCTTCCTGTGCTCAGAAAGATACTGCTCTATGGGGTATATGTATTAGTGGCATCAAAACCCAACCGTAGCATATAAAGGCTTAAGGGGTAATTGTAGCATTCTTACATACTTGTGAAAGTAATTGATTGCAAATTCAACTGTTATTTTCTTTTTCACAAATGTAAAGTTCCTTCCACTTTCGTCACACTTCCACAACATATCTTGCAGGCTCATAAAGACCTCATACATACCATATAAAGTAACTTTGTGTCAATAAATGTCTGTTTTTGACATTTTAGACGTGGGCGATTAAAGAACGCAAGTAAGACAATGCATGAAACAGGCCCATCCCTGCAAATTTAGGAGACAGCTGAATCATTGAACATCCACAAATCAAGTTAAGCTGGTGCCCAAAATGTGACTTTTGAGTCAAAGTTGTACATTATCTACTGATCACATGATCTAATAACAGAACTGATGCCTTTTCCATATATTCTTGAATAACCTTGTGTGGACATGATAACATGGAATGAAGTTCTACCTACAGCAAACAAACAAAATCAGAGAGAAAGAGAGATTCAAATATAGCGCAATGTATAGCTTTTTACAGTCAGTGCGACTGTGTAAAATGAGCAAAGAATATCCACTCTACATATAGTTGTGTAACATTGGTATCAACTTTAGATACAACTGAAATTTCTTCTTGCAACTTAAAATTATGTATAACAGAATATGTCATGCAGTAGGCTCTCTGATCTTTAACTGTGTAATCCATCAAAAAAGAAGAAATTATATCATATACATAAACGTGTGAAATACCCCTTAATTTGCACAGGCTGAAATGTCTTAACTTCTTCACGTGCGAATTAAAGACATTTGTGATCTCAAGGAGCAAATCCTTTTATGTAGTCACCCATCATGCTGCATGAAATTTCCCCGACCTGTGACAGGTATCTGCTGGCATAAAGGTGAGTTATGATGGGGAGATGCGAGGACAGAGCACGCCTGATTCGCAAATAATTTGATCACCCGTCTCCCAACTCTCCCCTCTCCCTGTCACGGCACTTGACGGCCGTCCAGCGAGAGATTAAATGGGGAGATGAGCAGAAAGGAATCGGGTCACACACAAAGACAGTCGACCAAGCTTTTTCAGACGGACGGACAGGCGTATTATTTCATTTGTGGCAGATATGATGAGAGTTGGGGTCCTTGGTTTTAAGGGTAATTTTTTTTTTGTATGTCTTGTTGATGCGGAGGCGTGGAAAAACTGAGCAAAGGGCGAGGGATGGGAATGGAAATGTGGGGTAACTTAGTGAGAGAGAGGGACGGTAACTCTGGGAATTGATACCGCTACATCCTATCAGTCGAACGCATCGCTGCACGTGTGACATGATTTATCAAGAACTGCGGTTCTTTCTTTTGCTGTAAGGGAGACTTGTGAAGTGACAAATAGGGGCAGTGCATCTAATGTGAAGAACAACTTTGAAAGTTTACTGGATTTGACAAAAGGAGATTTCATACATTTAGCAATAATTTGATGTCAGATGTGAAGTTATGAAAAACTTTGCAGAATCCATGCAAAGGGACTATATTGTGTTATTATTAATTAGAAGAATATGCAAAAACAATACATTTCCATACTGCTGTTAGAAAAAATAACTTTTGAGCAAAAACTTTGACACCTCCTGTAAATTTGATCTGTGTTTTATATGTAACAAAACACTGTTTAGTGTTACCATACATGTTTTACATGCTTTGAGCAACCTTGCTCTCTTTTCAGAGCTTGTACTAGCCTCTCTCAAATGAAACATATGAAAAGTATTGCTTTCCAATGAAACCCTCTCCAAGACAATCAAATATTCCCAAGACACAGCAATCATTATGTTGAAACCGCCCAAATACTCCTTTACAATTACGCACTGTAGATCGACACCACATTAAACACGAAGGATCAAACTACAAAACACATTTCCATCTCGATGGGATTACTTCTGCTTGGGTGAAGATGATGCAGACTAAAAGGGTGTAGCCTCAGCAGTCCTTTATGCAGCCTCACTCATGCTCACATAATTCATCCAGAGGTAGAAACAAGCGATTTCAGGTGCATTTGCTTCGTATATATTTCTGCCGCATTTACCTCATTCATGCAAGAATGGCTGGCCATATATTTTGTGTTGATTGTCGAGGGGAATTGAAGCAGATATTACTTATATTATGAAACAAAATTATGTAGGTACCAGATTTCTTGCATGACAGCAATAATGTACCTCATATCACATGTCATGCATTGACTGCCCCCCCCCCCTCCTGCCCCTCATCACTACCACCCTTTTGAAATTAATGACTGCAAACCAAATAATGATCACTGCCGCTGAAACATGCAAGCAGAACCCTCATTACTATTGTTACTTACGCTCTGACAGAATATTATACCACAAACCATTTCTTCATTATTTCTATTCCTCTACAATGAACAAGCATCAATTGATGCATACATAATTGTACACTAAATTACTGAATATATTGTACATTCACTCTATTTAATGTTTTTACTGTCATTGCAAAAGCACAATGACAATGTATTTGCCTTTTCTTTGATGTTTTTTTTAAGCCTGAGTCATATCGATTTTTTCAGAAACCGGTGTTCGATGGCTTTGCGCCGATCGAACATCGATGCATCGATACATGACGTCACCCAGCCACTGCCAAGAGCCAATTTATGAATGAAAATATAGTAAGCATACGCAGTGCAATCCTTCCATTTCCCCACATAGTATTCCACCAAAACAAGCGTGCAATTCTCTATCACCTCGTACCAAAATCGACCTAGAATTTCACTTTCCTATATTTTATATGAATTATGAAAGGTATTCTCGGAGAATCTATTTTCTCACCGATACTGCACATGTAAGCGAATTTCGATTACTTCTTGTTTTTCCGTCAAAATCTTACAAATTAGCGTCAATATGGCATCGTATACATGTATGTAGGTTGGAATCTGTAGAGAGCTATTGCAACGGGCAGAAAGTCAATCAGCTTCCGGGTTCCGATTTTTTTTTTTCCGTAACCCTAATGCGTCGAAAAATCGCTTCCGGGTTTCAGACAACGTGACCGGATATTTTTTCCGTAACCCTAATGCGTCGAAAAATCGCTTCCGGGTTTCAGACAACGTGACCGGATATCGTTATCACTATTTTGGCGACCACGTGGTTATGACGTGATCTACGCGATGCTCCAATCAGTGGTCTCCGAATCGCTGTACGGAGACGCTATTAGTCTGTACGTCGGCAGCGTGTATGCAAATGAGCCTTACGCACGATTGCCACTGTATTTCCGGGTTTTCACAACACACGATGCTATCCGTTGTACAAAGTCTATGGACAATTGTTCGTTGTGTGCGCGTTGCGCTGTATATAATAGTGAACGAATCAAATCCAAGTACTAGTAGTATGTAGTAGCTGCTTGATCATCGAGCGACCTGTTCATTCTCTTGATGCGTTACCTGCAAAACTCACAAAAGAGAGTAGGAATCAAGTAAGCAAATTAAAATTGTGAAAATATGAAGATAAATTGTGTATAACAGGACTATCAAACAAAAGATTTTGTGTTTTCCAGTCAATTTGGTAATTTCGTCGATGCATCGAATTCATCAAAACGAAATCGGAGTTCGACTTCTTCGATCGAACACCGGCTTAATAATCGATTCGACTCAGGCTTAGTTTTTTTCCCACTGCAGGTCTGAAAAGATACAGTTTGGTGTATTAAACATGAACTTGTTCTTCCACTTATTTGAACATTTTGTTCAGAGGGACCCTGTTTCCCCAACCTTTCACCTATATCTTTCTACTCGCCTCACTCAACAATGGTGTCCAGGTGCCACTTTGTACACCAACAGACTTCATTCCGTGTTGTACATTGTGAAATGAATGTTTTCTGCTTATTATCACATATATAATTGTAATAAATTGTGAGCATACCTTGAGTTTCCTCCTTTCTTACAATATTCACTTAAATTTACATAATTTTTAAGAGCATAGTCAAATTACTTCTTTCTCACATATGTAAAGTTCCTTATATTCACTTAAATTTACATAATTTTTTAGAGCGTAGTCAAATTACTTTGCACCCTTGGCATCTTGGCACTATATACTGAAATCAACCATTTGAGATTTAACACCCTTAGCCCCGTAGGCAATTATATGTGCTGGAAAAACATGGAACTATCATTGATTGGTAATGAGAAGTTTTAGGGTCTGAGAGAAAAACTAAGCATGTCCCCTCGCCAACTGACCGCAATGACATTGTATGGACCCTGGGACAGAGAAGCCATGGGTGATTACCGGCCAAGGAAAGAAACACCACACAACATAGCCTCACCTCCAGCCTCTTGGACATTTATAATCCATATAATCCTAAATACATCATGACAAAAAAGAAGAGTCTAGTACTCTACGAGTAGTAAATGTATTATTCTCCTCTTTTATCCCGAGTAGAAATTGAGACTGATTAGTCTACTGCAGCCAGACCCGTTTCTTAAATAATTTTGGTTTAGGAACGTCGAAGAGCCTGGAACACAGGCTATACGCAACACTTCCCGTTCTAAGGAACGATCTTTCAATCAAAGAGATCTCACTATTGATTTCATCGTAATCGTATAAAGGATGAGATCAAGTCATCTTTTAATATCATCAAGAAGTCAGCCCATACGCTACACTCTCAAAAGCAAGTCAGTTTTACCAGAGATACCTAGTACATATATCTCTTTGGCTTTTACAGTGCATGTCTTGGCAATGCCAACCCACAATCTGCATGCTACACGTTATGTACAAATACGTTCTCAAACTGCAATCCACTCTACCTCACTTTCCCATCATGCCAAGCTTGGGCCGGTTAGTAAATACACCGCCCTACTGCAGTTGCATTTGCTCGGCATTTGCTGGCAAATAAAACGTGGCATGCTGGATATCAAGTGAAGAATGCACTGTCTGAAGGTCCCATGTATATTCAATTTACTTGCTCGCTTTGTTTCCCCATTCTTTCCTTCACGCAGAGAATAAATAACAGAATTAAATTTACAGAGGCCCAATGACATGACAGCTAAATATAGTTCTCATATTTGGTTCTTTTAAAGGTAGAATGCCACATTTGTTCCTGTCCAAAATATTTTTTCTGAAATTTGTTGATATTCTATATAATGGTCAAATATTGATTGATGGCGAAATCAGTTTGATTTCCTTCCGCTCAATTCAGTGCGTGTGGTATGAAACTGTCTGACAAAACATATCTTATCTAATTATTAGCCATGTATTTACTTAAAGACGTCTCTAATGTATTTACCCATGATCCCCTATCTTCTCATAATCATAACTTGTAATCATAATGTATGATATTACTGGAGTTTACTCATTTACTTTGTAAACAAGCAGGAATGTACAACTAGGGAGAGGTGAGTTTTAACCCAATACAATTGACCTCTGTAATTTACCACATAGAATGCTTGGAACTTCCTGAACAACTGGTGAATGCCCGTCAATTTCAGGATGTGAAATAAGCAAAGGATACATGTAGGTATGTGTCTGTGGCTGGGTGTAACAGACACCATCTTTTTTCTTCAGCTCTTTGTCATTTCATTCTTCATGATATTTCTTCCTCTTTTTCTTTCCTTCTTTTTCTTGATATCTCTCCTTCCCTCTCGCCCCTTTCTCCAAATCACTCAAGAAAAGATCTACAGTGTGGATGTCACCATATCTTGTTTCTCACCCTGACCCTTATAATATCCACACTTTGCAACTCCCTACACGTAAGTACATGCTTTTCTGCTGTACTGACGTAGGGAAGCAAAGGGCAGGGAAGTGTATACTGACTGAAACATCAACTCAACAAGGAGCTTCTGGGAAATCGTAACCTTGCATTCTATACTGTATTTGTTTGATCTGGATCTGTTGCCACGGCAACAAAGCAACTTGTGTTAATCTTTAGACATTTCCTTCCTCCCCTGCGGTATCTGTTTCTAAAAGTGTTTTCTTTGTGTGTGTGTGTGTGGAGAGAGTTGAGGGTTGTTATTGGGTTCGTCAGCAAAAGAGGTTGATGTCAGTGGTATCTATTTCTTGGAATTTTTCCAGTTATACGAAAGTTAAACTATAAACTTCTTCAAATATATACATAACAAGTTGAAAACAAGAAAAAGGAAAACAAGCATTCAAATTAATTACAAGTGTGCCCTCATATTACTTGTAATGATTTGTTTCCCTTTCACAAAATTTGAAAACAATTTCCATTTTTCATTTCAAGTCAAAGTGTGATTGTCTATTATTAAACCAAACATATTGTACATTATTACATACTTGGTAGAGAGGCGGTTCTATGCACTTCCAATATTCTCCTCAATTTCAACTGCCATTCCCATATTTTCCACTCAATCTCATATAAATGCAGTATATATATACAGTCACTGATTTTTATTGAAGATGATATTTATTACGCAAAATCCACCAAACTGAGTACACTCATAAAGCCAAAGGTCTCACATGATAAACCTATCCCACCTGTATCCAATTTGGAACAAAACAACGAGGGATTCAACCAGTGATAAATCAATAACCGAAGTGTCAAGAACAGGTACATGTGTTAATATGCGATGTGGCAAAGGCTGATGGGAAATCCAAACTCCCTGCAGGTTTGGTTACTGCCCTCGATAGACCCCTTCCTGACAGGTAATATTGGGGAGATCTGACCGCAGATTTGTGGTTTAGACACTCCACGTGCATGATTCGGCAGCCGTGTGATGGATTAATGTGCACAAGCACTGTTCCCCTTCCTAACATTCTTCAATCATTCATTCATTCAATCAAGCAATCAGCCGACGAAGACGTAGGCTCCCCACAAGCACATGACTGACTCAATGTCTCTGAAAGTTAGATTGTAATTTGCACAGGGGCATTCTGTCTCCGGTGATTAACCTCCAAAATCATCAAAACTGTGCTCAAAATCACATCTTTTTCGTGTTTGAAAAGGTATCCATGACAATGATATATTTAGTCTGTCAATAAGACTATTTGACATTAACCATAAGAAGGCTCCTTCAAACACACACTATGGCTTGTCAGAACACAGGAATGTTCCACTACCTATGGAAAAGACACCATATTTTCGACATAATGTATATTCACTCTATTCACCACAACCAAAATAAACTTTGATAAAACGCAATTTCTTTGACAAGGATTTCAATGAAAATGAAAAACAGCAGTACATGTAAAAAGAGGGCCTAAATGTGATGTGACAGGCGCAGTACAAAAAAAGGATATCCAGCACTATTTCATCCACGCCCTCCTACAATTGTACTTTTCACAACCACAATTGTAGGATTACTTCTGAAAGGTGTCAGTGACCTGCCTTGACACTTGTCCTCATAATAATCTTCTCATCTCCCCTGGGAAGAATCTCCCTGTAGTCTGTACTGTCATGCCACAGACACACATACACTTAGACACACAGACACACAGACACACACATACACACACATACACACTCATGCATGTGCATACCCTTTCTATTTCCCATTCCTGTTCTCTCTCTCTCTCTCTCTCTCTCTCTCTCTCTCTCTCTCTCTCTCTCTCTCTCTCTCTCTCTCTCTCTCTCTCTCTCTCTCTCTCTCTCACACACACACTGTTGGGAAATCACAACATGCACAGTTTTCATTGTGTGGGACAAGACACATTTCACTAGACTGCCAACACAACCCTTGGCAAATGTTTTTTTTTTCTCTCTCTTCTGATTTCTCTCTCTCTCTCTCTCTCTCTCTCTCTCTCTCTCTCTCTCTCTCTCTCACTCTCTCTCTCTCTCTCTCTCCCTCACTATTCTGAAACATATGTAGGAATCACAACCAGCACAATTTTCAGTATGTGGGACATGACAAATTTTACGAGACAGCAGACAGACACAACCCTTGTCAAATGCGTCCACACTTTACAGACCAATTTTTTTCTCTCTTTCCTCTGCAGGCTAATAACTTCCGCAACAAGTCCTGACTTTGCACATGAACAGCACATCTTTGGACAGTCATCATATAAGCAGGAATATCGGATGTTTCGTTATATCACGGCTAAATTGATACCTGAATTTCGGTCAAAGGGAACCTTGAGTGCAGGTGATGGTTCATGAAAGGTTCAAGTTGAATAATTCATTTTGACATATATGTTTCCAGGTAATCGCTGTGCATGTATTTCACAGAGATCTGGATCAGCAATACACAGCAATGCAACGTATAACATTAACTCTTTATCCTCTACTGAAGCATTTGTGCACAAGAAGTGTACATAAATCCCAAAGCGCAACATTGTTGTATGGTTGGCACACACATGGTTCAAAGATGAATTTCATGTCACAACTTTTTCACTAACCATGCTGTACTATGTGAATGTGCATGTATCATTTTGCCTCAACCTTATAGTGTGAGTGAGCAATCTGGTAACAGATTTTCAAACAAAGAGTTTCTGAGGAGGTGAAGTTTCTTGGACTTTTCACCAGAGCTCCAAGAGCAGAGGAAAGAAAGCAAGGTTGTGGCATGTTTGCCTTTCAGATTGCTTGACAATGAAATCGTAATGCTTAGGGTCTATATAACAACTGTTGACCTACAGAGACTTGAAGGGTCAAATATTGACCCATCAAAGCCCCAATGGTCTTCCAATTAAGATAAAGAACAGGGGGATTACAAGACAAGGGAATGGGATTGGTGCTAAAATTGCTGGACACACTGAATTGCCTATCATTAGCCAGGGGAAAAGGCCCATTTGTCTAGAGGTGCTTTTGAGCCTTACTACTCTCACATTGCACATGCAATCTATATTGTAGAACCATTCCTGCATATATGCGTGGGACTTAAATTAGTAGGAGAAAAAGAAGTAGATGAAGTAAAAGTAGTACATGAAGTAGTACATGTTGTACTAAAAGTGGAGTAGTAGTAGTAGTAGTAGAAATAGAAGTAGAAGTAGAAGTAGTAGAAGTAGTAGTAGTAGTAGTAGTAGTAGTAGTAGTAGTAGTAGTAGTAGTAGTAGTAGTAGTAGTAGTAGTAGTAGTAGTAGTACTAGTAGTAGTTGAAATAGTAGAAGTAGGAATAGTAGAAGTAGTAGTAGTAGTAGTAGTAGTAGTAGTAGTAGTAGTAGTAGTAGTAGTAGTAGTAGTAGTAGTAGTAGTAGTAGTAGTTGTTGTAGTAGAAGGAGAAGTAGTAGCAGAAGTAGTAGTAGTACATGGAAGTCAGGGATATTTCCAACAGCATTTTTTTCCTTCCTGATTTATTTAGGAGATGCATATTTGCAAATTGGTGGGCCAATTTCCGCTAATGAGCTCCAGTGGGCTTTCTTTGGCAACTAATTATTGACAAATGACCTCTCCTTTCATTCTGCTAGCCATCCAATTATTAATCATTGTGTATGGAAGGAGGCAATTTGGATACAATTTACTTGCACAATTTCTGCGACAAAGGGGGGGGGGATGACATGCATCTTCCATTATTGTACTGCCTTCACGCTGAATGTTGGCTGGCGTACTGCTGCTAGCACCGTCCTTGCCCATCAATATCTGAAGAGTTTAGGGTTAGCGCACACTCTGGACGGGGCTACATCAAGCAATGATGCTCACTGGTATACCCAAGACACATCTCATTCTAACCAAATGCCCAGCAAATTATGAAGTTATCATTACTACTGCAACAAAAAAACAGTGTGTATCTCAAGAAAATGAAGAAAAGGAAACATCAAAAGAAACGATGCTGACATTAAAAAAAAACAAATCAGGAAAAGAACACTCAGTAAAGCAATTTTCAGCCAATCTGGAGTCAAATTTACTGGAATTGATTTACCTGCTCTCTACATTGCAGCTTACTATCCCTACAGTCACCCATTACTGAAATAATGTTTGTGCCGATTACCCATAAGACATCTCCATCACCAAACAATGATGCATCTTTATAGGGGTAATTAAATCCCCATCCCCTTCCCTAAATCTATTTGAAGTGCTGACTGTACCTTTACTTATTATGAGTACTGACTGTGCTTTTAATAATTTGATGTACTATCTGTGCCTATGAATGTTTGAAGTACCAACTGTGCATTTAACCATTTGAAATACTGATGGTGCCTTAAATTATTGAAGTACTGACTGTGCCTTTAACTGTTTGAAGTGCTCACTGTACCTTTGACCATGTCTTTAATTATTTTAAGTACTGACTGTGCCCTTAACTACCCCCTTAAGAGTGGTGTTTAACATCACACCAATGCACCACATTCCTATAGCATGACACCATGCCATTATAAGACCTTTCATCCCTGAAACCCTCTTGGTCATTCACTCCTTCCATGCTCCAAGTACAGCTTGCAAGCAGCTCTCATATCATCACACTTCCTTCTCAAACCACTCAAGAAATCTCACAATTTCCTCACACATTTTTGTGCATGAGCAAGCAAGGGTAAAGACTGAAATGTTGTATGGCTGTGCCTTATAACTCTACCGATAAGCTCCTCCCTCCCCCATCCCTTCCCCTCCCACACACCCAAGCGTGATCATCTCTGTTCTTGGTGCTGTTTTAATATGTGGTTACAACTATCCTGGTGACACACCTGCAACCTTTACACACACTTTTCACAAAATTAAACAGATACCAATTTGAACGCTTCTTTTTCCCTTATTCCATTTCTAATTTTGTTCTCTTCTCACTTCCTCCTAAACAAACAAAACCAACATGCACCTTTATGCACATACATAAACGCACACATCCAAAATACAGGGTCTGAAATGCAGAGACTATCTGTAATAATATGCATGTACACTGTCCCCATTGGGACATGACCAGCAAGTTGGGCTGTAGCCAGTCACTTCAAATATTTGAGTTGGGGGGTCAAAATAGTGTCTGTTCATGCAGACTACACACATATAGGCACATACATACACACACCAGATACACACAAACACACCTTATTGAAGGTCCTTCCCCCTCACTTTCACACCTCCCTTACAAATACATCATCTAAAATGGCACCCCAAATCTGGGCGATGAATTTTCATAACAACCGCCGCTAGAAGACCATAAAGCAACACTCTTCAGAGTAACCAGTGCTGAATTGAAATCTATTTCGCACCAGCCAATTTCTGCCTTGGATGGCGGAATCATGGGAGCAACATAACAAACTGTAGGCATGATTTCAAAGCAATATTTTTGCACCTGTAATTCCGCGGGTTTTGCAGCATTTTAATACCGTTACACATATTCCTAATCTCATTTACAACCACCATAGCATCCGCGGGAGAAGGAGTACCACCCCGCAATACCAGAGGCGGACATGTTTTTTATGTAAACATGCCATACCGTGTTATTTCATAAAATGCCAACAGATCGTAGAAAACCGATCATATTGAATTCGGTTACAAAAGTGCCTCGCAAACACACACACACACACACACACATACATGCAAACACATGCACAAAAAAAATCTTCACAAGGTCAGCACAAAGTGACATCTGCTTTAAGTGATTCCTTCCCACAAAAAAAGCACCAATATAGGATAGATGTGTAGTAATGGTCATGAACTCTGTACACTAGCATGCGAAGAGTTAAATGCGCGCTAGGCGGGGAGAGGGAAGAATCCATGTACAGAGGCAAATAATACTGGAGTTGTTCCCTGCCTAGTGACGTAAATAGCACTTGTAGTTTAATAATGACAAGCCTAGCAACTCCACATAAGAACCATAGTGATGTAGTGTGCACACAGGGAGTGCTTGTGTGCTGGGCAAACAGATCGACTGCTTTGAAAATTTTAACGCCAGCCGTGGGTTTTTTATTTCCTTCAATCTCTCTGTTTCCCTCATTCTCTTTCCCTCTCCTCTGTATGTGTAAGTATGTGCGCTTGTTATATACATGTATGTATGTATGTATGTATGTATGTATGTATGTATGTATGTATGTATGTATGTTTGTATGTATGTTTGTATGTATCTATACATGTAGGTGTATGTGTAGGTATGTGTGTATGTGTATGTATCTGTATGTATGTTTTTTGTAATACATGTTTGTAAGTATGAATATTATGTGTATGTATGTGTATGTATGTGTATGTATGTGTATGTATGTGTGTGCATGTATGTATGTGTTTATATGTGTGTGTGTGTGTATGTATGTGTGTGTGTGTGTATGTGTGTGTATGTGTATGTATATATATGTGAGTATGCATACATGTATACACATGTGTGAATGATGTGCATGTGTATGTGCATACATCTGTCCAGGAGAATACCTTAGACACAGGACAGGAAGGAGGGAATCATCGTTCTGTTATTACAACACGATTTTCAATTTTGTGAAAAAGCTCTCATCATGCAGCAGTGCAGTTCTTGTTGGTAGAAAGAAATATGAGAACACATTAAGAGTTCATACACACACCTCTCTATTCTCAGCCATTTGGATAGGTGTTAACCTGAGTGCGGGTTTAAAGTTTTTTAAACACTATTGTAATCATGAAATTTCAAATCTAGCAAAAATATGTGTATGTATGTGTAATCTACTTTTCGATCTGCTCACAATGTAGCATTAGCCCAATTTTTGTTTTTCCAAGACATATAGGCAACAAGGAATTTTAAAGATTGCAGAGCTTTTTCCAAATTGAATCTGTGCTATGTAATGCTGATATACAATGCCTGCGTTTGTGCTTCATTATCCTCAGCGAACTCTCCTTTCATGAACTTAAACCTGAGTTCAGCCTTACCTCTACTAACAATACAGGCTTAGCCTAATCAGGGGACAGCCTTAGGGGATTAGACCATTATCTCCTGAGCATTCATAGACTAAGCCCCTGGGATTAAAGTATTCCTGCCAGCACAAGATAATACCACAACTTCCCTCTCTTTCTCCTCCTTCTTCTCCTCCTCCTCTTTCTTCCCCCTTCTCTCTCTCTCTCTCTCTCTCTCTCTCTCTCTCTCTCTCTCTCTCTCTCTCTCTCTCTCTCTCTCTCTCTCTTCCTTTGCTAATCTTCAGAGTGTATTGCATTCACCATTCATTGCAAGGCCTTGGAGAAGAAGCTTGCATGGAAGTTCACAATATGACTTAAAAAGAATTAAGGAAATCCCCCAGTCATTATTTGACTGTGTGAATGTCAAGCCTAGTCAACTCAAAATACATCTTGCAAAGGACAGTTAGCTGGCTCATAATATACCTCAGAAAACCTCAAATTAACACAGGTTTTCATGGCTAATCGTTAGTATGATCATCATGCATCTGAGCAGTAGTAATATACATATAAAATATGATGAGGGTAATGTTGGAAGTATATTCAACAAACTAAAAAAAAAAATGATGAGCTCAATGCGATTTAGCCCCCACAATACTAAAAAGACATCCAGGGAATAAGAAGAGAGCTCCTGTGAAAGAATTCATTACATTGGTGAAAGGGTCCATAACATGCATCATCCTTGAAAAGAAGACTTACTGTGCGAATATATTTTGAATTTTCCCACAGCAAACATCTCTGAAATGCTATGCATGTGCCTCAGATATGAACATGGACTAATGCCGTCTGATCAAATACTATTTTCTCCCTTTAAGCTCTACCAGCAATCTGACTGATGTCCCCCTCTCACCCCTGCCCCCCTGGACCTTGCCTGCTTCTATCTCTCTGGCCACCACCATCAGCTGTAATTGCACCCTTCCTCCACCCCCATCCAATTCAGCGAACCGCTGACAGAAATCTCCATTTTGGGCTTTTTGTCTCCTAGAAATCTCATGTGAAAATTTGAGCAAAAAAATTGTTTGTGTACAAAGCATTTGGTTACCTCTGTTCTTTGTGTTTTAATCCAATGCATGATAAAGGATGAGATTGTGCGAGCATGTGTGCTACTATAGTCTCCAATATGCATATTTTGCATGATAATGCATCTGAACCTAATTCCTTTAATTCGATGGCATGGGAAGGCCCGTTGATGCATGCTGTGTCGCTGTACGAACAACACAAATATGGGCGAGTTACCGACGTGGAAAAACTAATTCCTATTTGAATTGGATATGATGAAAATCAATTCCTCTGTAATGCCGGGTTTGTTTTTGTTTCATATACAAGTAAACCGGTTGTTGGGGGCGAAAGACACTCTCAGGGCGATATTGGTGAGCTGGCAATGGTATGCATGGATAGGAACCAGGGCCTGCTATATCCTGACTGTCGTCATTTCGTGCCTTGAATAAATGGCTCACAATTTGATTGTGCATGCACCTCATGAAAGAGAGAGAAGAGAGAGAGAGAGAGAGAGAGAGAGAGAGAGAGAGAGAGAGAGAGAGAGAGAGAGAGGCCATACAGACAAAGGCATCTGCGGTGGTGGAGGCAGGCTCAGCGTAGCACTACAATTAAAACGACGAAAAGGGGCGTATCATTTTGAATTTCCAACGGTCAAAACGCACGCGTGCGGAATTGAGCGATGAAATATGTGAAAATTGATCTTCGCATATCTCCGTTATTTTTCCATCTAAATTCATGTAACTTTCACCATGGATGTAGACATATCATATCATATCATATGTGAATTTTCAATAAATATGACGCAGTACTTTTTTTTTAATGAATATTTTTGTGATTTGATTGAACGAGTGAAGAGGTGTTTATTTTTTCCCGACACAAGTCTGCGACCGAATAAATCTTCAAATGATTGACATGTTACTAGAGTTTAGACCCCAGTCTCCCTCTCCACGAAGTTTCGTGTTGGAGCAATTAAGATTTCTGTCAAATTTTGAGCAAAGAAACCTCAGACTTTTTACGAAAATGCTGGAGTTTTACATCTACGATTGAGCAATGCGCAGGCGCAGTTCACACTGCGTGTCGGGGGATGCGTATTTCCCGCAAATGTAGGCTTATCATTGTCAAAAGCTTATGAGATTCCGCACTCTTGACCCATACGCTTTTGTAGGTATTAAAGTAAGTTTAGGCGTATTTTGATTATTTTCCACAATCTCTTTCAATTGTGACATTTATCTGTATGTTTTGCACTAAAATGCTTCAGCAAGAAAATGTATTAGAAGAATTCACAAGCTCACAGGTAAATAACCTTCCGTAATTTTGGAATACGTCTATTCTTACACAGTTACAGAGGCATGTATACCCATAGATAGTTCTGACGTAGTAATGTCTACACACCCACACATGAGCTCACTTCTCGGTTGTATTGCGAAGTAGTCACATTTATCAGGTTTATACAGTCGGGCAAGGACAATCGCAAGACACCATTGGCACTGCCTCTCGCACAGGCAGCTAGCTGCCTCACGCTGGTGAACCACACCGGTTGCATTTGCCAGCTACTTCACGTATTAAACGCACCGGTAGTCGGCTAGGCTGCTCCCATACCGAACCCACGCACGCCTTGTACACGCTTTGCCAATGGACCATTCCTATATTCGAGGGGTCGACTATGGGGTTGCTTTTGTTTTTTAACGACACAACCGTGCGACGAAAAATCAGAAAATGAAATTTGGAACATAGCTAGAATGTACTTTGATAAATCATATACTACAATTCATTTTTTGGAGCAATTGTTACAAATATGAAATTTAAAGCCTTTTTTAAAAGCTTTTTTTTTCTTTTTTAGTGCTATGTTTCATCCTTATTTCCATGATGTTTCATGACCTGAAACTCCCCAAAATGTAATTACAATTGAGAACAACTCTTTCCTGTTAACATAACGTTGAGATTTTGTTATTTGGAGCTATTTTGAGCGAGATAGCACAATTTTGCTGAGACACTTCCCCGGCGGTTTCACGGAAAACACGATGCGATTCAGCGGAATTTGAGTACACTGAAGAAATGCTTTTGCCCGTTAATTATAGTGCTACGCTGAGACTGGAGGGGGAAAAAGACTTGTGATATTAGATTTAGGAGGCTGTTGGCAGGGGCTTTGCTTGGGCACAGCAGGGTATACGGTCACTGCACTACCCCAATTACAAAAAGTCCTATTTACCGATGACGACGGCCTACAAGGGGACCCACCCTGCCCAAACCAGCCCTTATCAGAAATCTTTGCCAACTTGCACAACAACAACAGGATCCGAGCGCCACGGTTTGACTGCAGCTCAAAATTTTCCCACGACTCATCTAGTCCCTACATACCCATTCTGATCGGTGGAAAACCTTTCGCAGACACACACACACACACACACGCATACACATACTAAAATGCCCAATAAAACATTTACAGATCGTGCTCTATTCAGACAGAAAGACTTCAAGTGCACATTTTGATCGTTTTATCAAAGGGGGAAATCTAGAGTTACTGTGTTCCATCGTTCCATGAGTCGGAGAAAAAGAACGGATTGAAGTCTTTGTGAGAGAGTTCCGTAACAATGCCATTAGTTGTATCCACACACAAAGCAGGAGATTTCACGGATGTGTGGCGCTGCATGGGCATGACTGTTAGGAGAATGATCTGTAGACAGTTCTTCACGATCCACTGACTGAAAGTGCCACTTACATAATGAAAGCAACTTGACTGTGGGCCAAATCGGCTCTATTAATAGTCCTGTCATGTCCCTGTTACTGTCTGTCTCACATTATGAGTAAGCAGATGGATTAGAACCTTAGGCAACAGATGTCATTAACTGGATTTTGTTACTTTGTTTCATATATATGGAGGGCTATTAAAAGATGGAATGATCACTGCTGTTAATGAGTGGCATTATATTCTTAAGGTTAAAATTGCTCTTTATTCAATCATGTCAAAATAAAAATTGTGAAAAAAAAACAAGCACACAATATTGATTCACCACTACTTCAGCACCTCAGCAGAACTTTTCATAATCTTTTACATTTTATTTCTCAGATATTTGTTTTGCCTGAGGAAGACACTATCACTAATGCCAAGCCACAATTTCTCACCACTGATTTCTCGCTCTAATGCATCTTTCACTGTATGAGAATCAAAAAGTCCACCACATTGAGTTTTGTATGGAGATAACATGCATGCACAGTGGCAGACTATGCTTGCAAGTCCCAATCCTTTAGATATGTCTTGAAATTTCACATCTAATGGCCTTTTGAAAAGGCTCAGAAGTGCGTGCAAGATGCAGCTGCTGGCACACAATTAGATCAGCTGCAGATCACGTCGTGATTTCGGTCGTATATAAAGTTAAACATTTTTCTGGGGAGAAACTGTTCAAATTTGGTGGTGGCTAGCCACAGACAGCACGTACTACTCCCACTGCAAAATCTAACGACAGCTCCTCACTATGTATGAGCTGGTGTCCAGTGAAGTCCCCTTGCCAAGATGTTCTTGGCTTGCAGTTGTCTCAAAATCAGGTGACAATGCCTTCGGGGCGAAAAGACCTCATGAACACAAACATGTATACACAGATGAACATCTAGATAACCATATATGGCAATGTTCATGCAACTGCACTCATCCTTTTCAAAGAGGATGACACTCAAAATCTCTTTCTGTGTTGTGATTATCTCTTAAGATAAGGGCAAGATGGTACCTTGATGTGAAAGCAGGACACTGCCAGAGACATTCAATGAAGGTAATTCCTCCCAAGGAAGAGGAACATCTCCCTTCTCGGAGTCTCACTTTGTTCCAGATAATTAGATATGATGTGTGTGTGTGTGTGTGTGTGTGTGTGTGTGTGTGTGTGTGTGTGTGTGTGTGTGTGTGTGTGTGTGTGTGTGTGTGTGTGTGTGTGTGTGTGTGTGTGTGTGTGTGTGTTTCAGATGCTGTAATGTAGAAGTGGAAGTAGAAGCTAGTGGAAGAGAAGGAATGCTACGGTATCTAGGAAAGTATTGTAATACAAAAAACTCTTGTCGAAACATGCATATTTCTATGGTCTTCTGCAGCAAAAGCGCCTGATATCAATTGTACTTCTTTAAAATTTTGAGTCAACAAGCTTCAAAAGCAAACTTTCTCATATGACACCACTAAATGTTAACATTAAAGGACAAATGAAAAAATGCTTCCCCATTCTTTGTCCATATTTCCTCAAAATTGAAAATATGTTGCTATTCTGCTTCCTATGGTTCTGTACAAATCGACTTGCACATTTAGGTGTCTGTTACCCTTTAAGATTCGGAAAGCTTTTGTTTTTAATGGTCACAGTTTCCCTGTGAATTCAATCAAGGTGACAGCACACTACACCAGACGTGAGAGAAGTGATCAGTGACTGCACATGAACATTCCCATCAATTTATTCATATTGAATGTTTGAATTGATGAGGGACATCTGTGAAAACAGGATATCAAATGTTGAAATGAAAACTTGAATTCAATATCAGACGAAATGCAAATAGGAAACTGCCTCCAAGGTAGTCACATGGAAAACTTGACAAACAAGGAAGTCAGACTAGCATGGACTAAGCATGGGATAAACCCAAAACCTTGAAGTTGGTTGCGATCTTAGTTTAATGCTTCACCATGTGTGTGCTATCATTGGTAATAGCCATTATTTTATCAAGGTACTGCACACACAAAAGATCTAAGATAATGTCAATTCATGAAATATCATTTCTGAGGTTACAATTTTCATTGCACAAATAAGGAAATATAATTTCCATTAAAACAACAAGTGGGCTGTTTGCTTGGTTGCCATAATTATCATCAAAATATACCTATATTATTACTTTCATATCCGTGAGTATGTTTATGTATGTGTGTGCGTGAGTACGAGTGTGCCCATTTGGGAGGGATGGTATTACATTTATTGTAGAAATCTGTGCACTACAATCACAACTTTCAACATAATGCTATGAATATTAGCATACAACATTGGCGTCTTCAATCACCCATTAGCTACCATTATAGCCCAAAGCCCCCACTATTATGTGTTGAAATCCCTCCACATTTTTCTTCTCTTCTCAGTCTCAAAAAAAGAAACAAACCTGTACCACATGGGGGAATCCTTGGAAGAAAATGGCGATTACATAACCATAATCTGGTAGATGGTAATTCATACATCATTTAGATAACATGACCTCAGAAGAAGCAAAAGTAGAGTGAGCCAGTTCACACATAAGATTTACAAACCTCTCTCTTGAAGTTTCTAATTGTGATATTTACATGATATTCTTGATGTGTAAAAATACAACCAGTTGTACAATGGATCAGAGATGAGTAATGTGGGATAGCATAATCGTGATTGCGATATTCTCTGAACAAGCTTTTGGAAGTCACATTTTTTTCAGAATTTTGTCTGTAATGCAGGGCTCTCTATGATAACTTACTTAAATGGGTCTTATCAATTGTCTGCATTGCAATTGATGGCTTTCATTTCTGTCACTTAGATGAGAGAACGAAATCATCGATAACAACATGCTAAAAAAGAATCATGACGTTTTGTGTCAGGAGTGTGAACGCAGCGGGGAAACAAACCACTAGGTTGGGGGAAGGAGAGTGGAATAGACAGCTTAATGACTCTCCAAAACGTTATGTTGGACAATTGTCTCATGATAATCATTCTCAAACAGTTACAAACAAGCACCGACCACTGTCAAACGAGCCTCACCCCATTCACACTAAAGCCATGCACATAGCTAATCCAGACCTGAACTGCTACAGCTTTCTTTAAAAATGGGGTGTGCTACAGATTGAAAGATACCATCAATAGTTTTGTTATAGCAGCATTTTTTGAATGTGAACCATTAACTGGCTCAAAATCAAGTTCATATGACCCAAGAGATGCATACCATCCGTTTCCTTTGTAGTTGTATGCCACAAAAACGAGAAATTGGATTTCAGTCATTACCATAGCAACAAATTGGTGTGAGATATTCAATGTTGCACACATACTGCTATGATAGATAACCTAGTGTCATAAAAAGCACTAATTCTAAAGTGAAGGGATATAGGACTGAATGGCAGATTCAAGTGGGTCCAAGGGGTTACTCTTTGTTATGAAAATTATTTTAATATAAACAAGCCTCGTCATAACATCTAAAAACATGTGTTAGTGTCTATTTCCTGTGTATGGCAAGTCTACCTGCTGGGCAATGGCTATCTTGAGTTGATGAAACATGATATTTGCTCATTACAAATTCAAGCGTTGATCTGGTAGTATTTCAGAGTTGATTGTATCACATTGCATGATTACCAACTGCAGTGAATAAAGCATTGTAAATTTGTTAGTTTATGATTATCATTTAAGTTTATGTAATTTTCTGGGAAGATGGAAGGGGGGGGGGGACATTCTCACATAAAAATTGGCACACAGCAAATTTCAACAACCTTGGTTCACAGGCATTACATGCATCACTGTACATGTATATCAGTCTATTTTCTACCAGAAAGCTTTTACACAAAACCAAATTTTCACTTCTTGATTAAAAACTCTTTGTGACGGTGCCTACATGTACACAGGAAAAAAAAGGACCATGGGAACGACAGCAAAACAGAGGCACCGACACAATCGAGTCGTCCTCGTGTCCTTTTGTTCCATATTCCCTCTTGTTTTGTTGCTTAACGCTCCCTTTTAATGTCATGTTTTTTTTGTGAATGACTGAGACAAGAGCTGATAAGAAGACAAACTTGTCAAAGTTGCAGAGTCCAAACTGAACACAAACAAACATGGGTGTTTGAGGGCTGAGTTGTCTGGGAACATATCAAAAAACAAATACCAAAGACAAAGAAAGAAGCTGTTGAGTCAACATGCTGAAAAGGGTAAACACTACGCCATACTTGGTACTACGGTGGAAAGAGAAGAAAATAAACGGGTGTGAAGGCTGCAAAGTCACATGGTTTCGGCGTCTCACCTGCAATTATTCTTCATATTTCCTCGGCGTGAGGGACTCAGTATTCTTGCCACATCATATCCATGTCCATATCTCTCTCTCGCTCTCGCTCTCTCTCTCTCTCTCTCTCTCTCTCTCTCTCTCTCTCTCTCTCTCTCTCTCTATTTCTTCTGTCACCCTCTCCCATAACGATTCTACATCTCTTCTTAATTAACAAACCTTCACGACACTTTATCATAACAGACATTGCCAGTCTGCAACTTCAAGGCAACATATTGTGTGTCAGGTTACAAAAACAACACATATAATATCGTTCAAACTCAGCTTAAGTCAATTTAATTTTCATGGCACGTTTCACGAACAAATTTGCAGCTGACTTTCATTTCCACTAAACATATTGGTATACATATCACATCTCTCAGTACAAAACAACATTTTTTTTAGAAAAGTTGCAATGTCTGTTGTTTTTTGCATGTTTTTAAATTTACAATGACATGATATAGAATTACCTTGGAGCTATTATTCTAGCTTGTACCTCTAAATGACATCCACATTTCACTTTCGTGGTTACATGAGTTGGCTGAAGTCCAGGGTATGTATGTTATTGACATAGAGGCTCTTCGTACTTTTAGTCTTGTAATCAGACAAATCGAAATGTGAAATACATGCAGTACTATACATTTACAAAATAATTGCAAGAGGTGCACTTATAAATTGGTTCAAAATTAGCACTGTGTCTGAATTGAACATCTAATGACATGATTCAGTGTTGCAGCCTTTTCATATAAAGTCCAATTTGAAACTGAGAGGAGGTTAATTGAATTGGCAAACAATAACAAAGAGTCTATACAGGAGCCGAGACTAGGACAGGGGAAAAACCAGAATAGATTTCACACTCAAAAAAACGTTCCCACTGTGTTCCTCTGTTACCAGAACAATCTCTCAGGTTTTAAAGGGCCAGTCACACATTTCCAGAAATAAATGTTCATTGTGGTTAAAAAAGAACCTTGCAGATACAATCTGTTTCCTTTGGGGATTTAACAGGAGCCGACAAAAAGAACTTGAAGGTTTAATCCTACAATAGGAAAGGGAAAACAGAAACACAAAATGGTACTGCAGGTAAATGAAAATGGTGAGAAACAAGGTGAGACAGAGAGCAGAGAAAGGAGGAAGGAAGAAAGAGTGAGCGAGGAAGATGGGGAGAGAATGAGTGTGTGAGAGAGAGAGATAGAAAAAATGAAAAGAGAGAGAGAGGAAAACAGAGAAAGAGAAAGAGAAAAAAAGAAAAGAGTACGGCGAGGTATGAGGTCTGACCAGAGAGGAATCTCAACCAGTTCAATCACGTCAGAAAATGATGAAGTAGAAGTCACATCTGATGTTTGACTGAGATTTCTCTCCCCTCTCTCTCTATCTCACTCTCTCTCTCCTCCCCCCTCTCTCTCTCGACCCGTCCGTTCCTGCTGCAACGGCGTTGCAACTCCCTGAGTTTACACACCTGATTTTGCAGAAAAAGTCATTGGCACGCAGTGGCATGCGTGTACGAACGGGGCTATACGCTGAGCATGTTTCGGGTTACATTGAAGCATCAAACAAGAGAGCATGAAGTCGGCAACAGTCCCCCGGGGAACCATTAATTTTAAATTGAACTTCGTCATCGGGCTGCGCATTACCATTTACCGGCTTTGACCTTTTCCGCAATACGTGCACATTGTCCTCATTAGTGGTGAGCCCTGCACTGCTGGTCCTTCTGTCCTCGTGGATTTCATTTTTGCTTTTCTTTCCTTTTTTTTTTTTGGTGTGTGATGCTGTGTTTTCTTTTGCATTTTTTTCCTCTTGTGGTCTGCTTTTGAGTGGAAACTTCCTATGTTCACAGACAGGGCACTTTACTAGAAGAGGAAGAACTTTACTAGAAATAGAGAGAGGTGTGAGGAGACAGGGAGACGGGGAGGGGGGAGTGGGGGGGGGGGACTAGAAAAGGGGAGATGGAGATGGAAGGAGACAGTGAGAGATGGAGAGAGGAGGGAAAGAGAAGGGGAGAGAGAAGGGAGAGGATAGGGAGAGAGACAGGACAGAGAAGGCCGAGAGAAAGAGATGGGAAAGAGAAAGATATGGAGAGGGAGGGGGAGTGAAGTGGAAAAACAGGGAAGAAGACAAGAGACAGAGACAGAGAGATAGAACGAGAGAGACATTATAGTTTTACCTGAAGAAGTTAATACCTCATAAATGCTGATATCAAGCTGAAAGTATATTACCTGACAGATGAGTTCCAAAATTAAAAATGAAACAGATTAAGACAACATGTTCCAGTATCTTCTTCTTTCTTCTATCTCTCCCTCTCCATCCTCTCCCATTTCCTAACTCCCCACAGAAGGAAGCCCACGTCATGGATTACGGGCAGCCTACGACATTCCTCCCAACATGGAGCCGAGACCACAAAAGAAATGAAGTGCTTTACGTTATGAACATTACGCGGCATCACCAGGAGAATTCCACCGCATTATCGCTTGGTCTTCACGCTAATGCAGCTGGGAACACCCAAGCGTCAATATGTGTACAGGCCTCTTAACAATGTTACATGCAAATGGCACACTTTCCTACTCTACTTTCTTTCTCTTGCCATCTGTGCCCATCCCCTCCCCTCCCCTCCCCCCCCACCCCACCCTACCCCACTGCCACAGAAACCCAAAACAAAACCTCGCCCATCCAATCGAAAACACACCAAAATGTCAGTCTCATACAATTTTATAATACATAATAGCTCTGAACCACTCTCAAATACCAAACATAATGCATCATTATTACATTATTCAATTTACCTTTTTCACATTAACTGTTTTTTTTTCCTTTCCTATCCCACTGGACCCAAAGTATATTCATACCTCATAAATGTCATAAAATCAAATTATCACCATCAAGTTCCCAAGCAAACTTAGCACTGATATACAACACCCACATGAGAATGTACAAACAATATATGTCATATCCTGCCTTAAAAGTTAAGTGATATTTGATTGTCAAGCATTAAAATCTTGATACTTTTTTCCTCACTTCAATTGATTTCTTATAACTTTTATGACCAAGAATTCAAAATCTCCCATCTACATTACATTTAAATTTTTACTTACATTCCCTTTGCCTTATAAGGTCTTTGTAACCCCAAATAATAATGAAACTGCTTTTAATAACAATTTTAGAACGTACTGAAACTGAAATGGTGCCCCATTTAACTTTACGTGTTCGTGTCAACTCTTATTCTTCTCATTCAATGTTATTGCATCAAGAAATGTGCTGGTATGATTCAACTTACACTCGTATGAATCCTTACCATGACGACCCTCTTATGAATGTTTCCCGTCCGTCTACTTTGCTGCCTTCGTCCCATATCGAAAAATGTGTTAAAAGCTCAAGAACAATGGGAGCTCTACAAACTTCACTGCAGCACGTCTACCTTTTTTGTAACTCGATATCGAGTCTCTTATTTCCCTTCTAATGTCTGCAAAGGGATATTAACCCTCAAAGTACCCAGCATTGACAGCCCAATATCAATAACAACTCTGTGTCTTGCCTGTGGGACTGAGTGGATTAAAAAGTCGGGAGGTGGAGATGGGGGAGGCGCAGGCACGCACCTATCTTCAGCTGCGATGAAATCATGAGAGAGAGCTCCGAGTAAGCCAATTATTCCCCTTTCGGCTCTCATGATGAGGACTGGGGCAAAGGCTAGCAGCCACTACCGCCCTCTCCCCCCTTTGCTCATGTAGAAGCGGAGGACTAGCAAAAAGCTATTAGCTGAAGCACTGATACTTGAGTAGTCAGGACTTTCTTCTTGAAGATGGTAAACATTTACATCATTAGCCATCTCCCACTCCATGAGGTAATTCTCCTTCCTTCCCCCCTCTTCTCCTCCTCCTTAACCTCCTTCTTTCCTCATCCTTCTTCTCTTTCCCTTCTCTACTTTGTTCAACTCCCCAGAAAATTTTGCTCTGCCTTCTGCACCGCGATTTGAAACATTATCCATGTAGCTATAGTGTGCAGTAATTTGCTGGATTATACCATGATGTGGAGGTGGGGGGTGGAGTGATGGTGGGGGTATAGAGGGGTTGGAGGGCATGTTCTTATCCACATGGACAGAGAAGGGCGGTTGATCGAGCACGGTGATTTGAGATTCTTGAATGACCTTTACCTGTGGAAAGTTTTCGCACAAATTTCATGCCAAATTTAGTCCGTCCCCAAAGGTATTCATCACCACAGTCTTTTCCAGACTGAAATGTTATGCGTGGTTACCTCACATTTGAACTTCACTTGATAGCAATGGATGCCTGTTTTTTTCTCAGGTATGTGGACAAATATATCAGTTTAAATGCCAATCAACCTGTTCACACGCACGAATATGCATTGTATAACCACAGCTGTCTGAAAGCAGTCTTTTCAACATGTACTGCCACAAGCAACAACAAACAGGGTGTGGTGATAAATTTCCCTTTCATACTGAACAATCTTTTAGTTTGGATGCTGCAATTAAGGGAAAAATGATGATTGATACTACCATACAAAAATGTCTCTTCCTTCATATATGGCATGTTTGCTATTCAATATCCGTGTTGCCAAAGGGCATGGTTATAGAGGCAGTATATTCATGTTCTGTTTAACCAACTCAGTCCCACAGGCTGTAATCTGTGTTATAATTAACATGGTACTATTGTTTGGTACAGAAAGTGTTAAATGAATAGAAGAATCAGTCCCATAGACATAAATCTGTTCCATAATGAAGACAGCAGTATTGGTAATTGAAGGGTAAATGAGTAGAAAATGCTATCCATTCAAGAGGTGTACGTGGCTCAATGCAACTTGTAAGTCAGAACAGGGGCATGTAGAAACAGTCATGTTCATGTCCTCATGAAAAGTAGATGCGGCATGCCGGTGCATGCACTCACATACAAGAACCATGACCCACTTCCAGGTATCAGCCGCAAAATTGGCCACCATCACACGCGACCTTGGAGATGGGAGCAATATAGATGGGACGCCCGCACAACGACAAATTGAATGCCAATCCCCCTTCTCCTCACTTATCTGCTGCCCCCGCTTGCCACGCGGACCTCCAGCTTCTGATTTGGAAATCGGGTCTCTTGTTAGTTTGATCAGGTGCTGGCAGGATGCATGTATTCCCTCTTCCTTCGTTTCGAGAAGAAGAGATGTGTCTTCACTATCGCCATGGCACCACCCTACCCCCCTCCCCCTCCCTCTCCCATTTCAAGTTTATTCTTGAAATAAAGCTGTTGTACACATTAATAAAGGTCTGAACTATGACTGAAATAAAATGCACCGGGGCCTCACTTGTGTTCCCATCTTTTCCCCGATAAATGGAATCCCCCGTACAGAATCACTTGCTACAGCAGTTGGCAGACATTGTGGACGACTATAGTTTCAATGATTTATAAATACCAACAAAACAGGCTATAGGTTTGAAACATGTTTGTGCCTTTGCTTCATGATGACACCACAAATGATGTGTACGTAGCCAACCACAGAAGGACAAAATAATTTGTTTGACTACTCCTTTTCTACCTGAACGACTCACTATAAATAGCGACAAGAGAGGGAGTCCCGCATTTGTATCCTGGACAATCCAAGGCCAACTCTGACCTAAGGGTTTGTTTCCTTTTTCTCTCTTTTTCCTGCTCTATTTAAGCATATATTTTTAATTTACTGGGCTGTATCTCCTGTGGTGAGAGCACAATGGAGAACAGCCATGAGATCAGTATTATGTATCAAATAACAGTATTATGTCATTCACAAGGGGGGGGGGGGGGGTTACAGTGACCCACAGCTTCACCAAATCCCTTCCCCCAACTCATCAAAACAAGCCCTGGTAAATAATAAAATCAACCGCATGGTGTGACACATAATCAAAGCTAATGTGAGAATTTCATGTCATCTCCAACTCTGAAATACTCTGTCTGTGACATAAGAATGTAACTTCTCTAAGTCTCCCAGTCCAAACAATATATTGTGTACGTCTAGGATGGAGGATGTGAGTATGAAGGGAGAAGGGAGGATTAACATTTTGAAAATTATTTCTTTGATACTCTCCAGGTTACATCATAGCAAGTATGCTTTCCTAAATGTACAAGATAATGACTACTGTATGCTATTCTGAAATAGAAAGCACCGTTGACAATTTGATATCAATTACATGATTCGTCTTTTGCATACATGAAGCAGGTGAACTATTTCTTTCTTAGCCTTTCAGTCCCATACGCAACAAACGGTGTTATGATTAGTATGGGACTATTTTAGCTTGGTACTGAGGGATTAACAAGGAAAATAAACTATATCTTGTATATTCCTGGCATGTGGAGATATACTTGCAAGACAGGAAATGCTTAGAAGTAGGCTAAATGTCACATCACGTGGAGTGTAACTCAGCCTTCACTGTACAGCAGGATCTAGTCATATTGTTACAATGTTGACAGAATGAGTAGGAATTCAACAGCCACACTAAAAAATAAATGAATTTTTATTTGTTAAAAAAAATGTCTATGCACCATTGCCTATGCACAATAGTCTCAAAACAAACTTGTGACATGGCCACTGCACATGAAGCCGTTTCAAAGAAAGCGGATAAATTGGGAACGCCTTTGACAAAAAGATATCGCCACGTCAGTAAAAGATGTACACACAAAGACCCCTATGGTGAAGAGGATTGGCTGAGACACAAACAATGTGCTTTCTCTTTCCCTCATAGTCCTCGAACTACATACAGCTCAGTTCAGCTGCAACTAACTCTCTCAGTACCGAGGATTGCTAGTCCCACATCAATTCTAACACAATTTATCACATATGGGACTGAGGGGGTTAATACTGAGACATTTTCTGGTGTTTCGAGTTTCAATGTAGAATCTGATATTGTTTACCACTCTGCTATCAACCTGGGAACAAAAAAATTAAATTTATGGTTTCGGCAGATTAGTTTTTATGGGACTAATATAAAAAACTTAACAACATTTTCTTTTTAGAAGCAGCCTACCCACACAATGTAACAATGACTAGGAAGGTTTTGTATTAAATCGAGGTACAGCAAAGTCTTTGTCTTTCCTCCGAACACATGGCACACATACTCTGAGGCTGTGTTTCGATTAGTCTATCCTTTCTTTACCTCAGCAACATTTTGGTTCTTATAACATAAAAAGTTGCTGAGTCAAAAGAGACAGATTTGCCCCTGAGATAAGGATATACTTTGTAGTTAATCTTCACGCACAATCTATAATAACTTCCCTTAATTTCATTTTTAGGGTCCATACCCATACCTGGACAAGAAATACAACCCCCTGACATACACGTACACTTCAGTATATCAAGTGTTACCCAACTTACTAAAATGTCAACTAAGCAAAAATATACAATATAATAGGAATTGTTCCCCTTTCTGCTAACCTTATTTGAGGATCTTCCAGTTTCATTCTTTTCCCTATTTTTTTTCTCTCTCTGCATAGCTCTGTTGGACACCTATATTTTGGCTTCATCAAATGAAACATTGTTCATAATCTGCAGAGCAAATACCAACACAAAAATACTACCCCAGCATAATTCACATGGATATTTAGCCTTGTGATTGTGCTAAGCAGAATATTAGATGGGAGATGAAATTAAAGTGATGTGCTTCAGCTCAATGATATATATTTTTTTCAATATTGAGGGGGAAGGGGGGCAATACTTTTGTCAACAATATGTTTACATGAAGTAAAAAGGGTAACACAAATTCTTAGTAACTGTCAAGCTGGCAGTATCATTTCAGTTCATTTCAGAGTTCATTCAGTACAAGTACCTGCTCATGACAGACATACACTAGGAAAGTGTATTCTCATAAGGGAGAACTGATCTCAGTTGTAAGCATGGCTTAAAGTCATAGGCTCAGTTTCAGCAAAGCCTCAAGTACTTCTTGCAGCAGCTGAGCAGCAGGAGAAAGCAACCATGATGCATTGCTTACGTAAACTAACATGCTCCGATCTTCCGCATACATATGTCCATTGCTATACATACACCCACGGTATCAAGAAAGCATGTATTTACACATGTATGTCCAGGCATGAGAACCTTTCCATTTCCACGAAAGAGAACAGAACAGAAGGCAACAGCAAAATAAATCCACACAGAGTTCGTGAGCGCGGCTATCCATGTTGCAGGTTTTGGGGGATGATTAGAGTAGAATGAAACCAAAGCTGTTTGACCCTGGTCTGAAAGGTTAGGTTACCTACCATGCCCTAGTACATGCTCACTCAAGACCAAGCTCAAGTCCACATGTACACGCACACACACACACAGACACACACATACACACACAGACATACACACCGTTCTTAACTCGCTCCTTTCATTACAGTCCCATGCTACCACGTACGTGTAAGTACTGCGTGACTGGCAAAGCCTAGCTGCATTGAGTTCCTGTACAGATAGCATCACAAGCGTGACATGAGAGGACAGCCACTAGAAGTTATCATTCTGTGCCACCCAGTCTCTTGTTCAACTTGAGAGATGTTTGTGATGGGGTCGACAGGTTTATCTGATGTTTTCCAAAGCAACAAGCATAACTCTGATAATTCTGCTTCTTCAAATGTTGCCAACTCCTGTTCAGTAGGCTTCTGTCTTTATTCTCTCTATAATGCACTAAATACCTATATGCACACTCCTGCATTATGCTCAAACATAAAATATGTAAATGTACGCTAACAATCCCTGAATATTGAAAGTGAAAATGCTACAATTGTCAACATTGCAGAAGATTGCATAGAATGGTACAAAAGACAAACTTAGTTCGTTAATACTATTTCCATCTTTCTGCAATGTTGACAATTGCAGTATGTTATCAATGTCCAGGGCTGTTAAGCTCACACCTAAATTACCATTTTGGATATTCTCAGTTTAGTGTCAAAACAAAACCTCATTCACAGGATGCCTAATATTTTCATAAATTCTCATTGAAAACCTTGTAACAATTGATCAACTTTCTTGACTGCCCATGCATGGTAACTGATGGGCACTCGTAAAAAGTGTCCCACTACAGACAAAAGAGCAATTTGAGTTCCCTTGTCCTACCCAATTAAAACTCAGGAGATAGATGGCCGGAACACAAGAGCCCGTAATTTATGATGCCATAATAATATCTCCCTAGGCCTTTCTCACCGAGGAGAACTTGGCCAAGTGTGAAACGGTCTGTGAAACATTGCCAGTCAGTCACTGGTGGCAACCTCCCATCTCCTGCCACATCCATCATTCCCTGGCTCAAACATAATAACTGACAGACATAAATAAACAGGATGTGCCAGCAAATTAATGGGATGCTTGCTTTAAAGGGAGTATACTGTACTGGGAAGACAAAAAGGCCTTCAAAAGGTTATTGCGAGCAATCTTCTTGTCAATGGTCTTAAATTCATGTATTGTCCATTTTAGAAACTTGCTGAAAGTTATTTGCCCTAAAATTGTCCACATTTGGAGTAATTAGTGATTTAATCACAAATCATCAAATTGTTCGGGCCGAACATTTCAAGGATTTGTGATTTAATCACTTATTATTCCAAATGTGGATCGTTTGAGGGCAAATAACTTTCAGCAAGTTTCTAAAATGGACAATACATGAATTTAAGATCATTGGCAAGAAGATTTCTCATGATCACCTATTGAAGGCCATTTTGTCTTCCCAGTACAGTATACTCCCTTTAAGGTCAGGAGTGATCAGGGTGTTTTCCAAACCATTCAGTTTTGAACGGAAACCTCCAAGCACGAGTAGAGACTAAGAAAGAGAGAGACATATATCTTAATGCTTATGAGCGATTATGGTTACACGAGAAAGAAACCAAATTTGAGGGGAGACTTTGGATACACTCATTATTTGGCTGCTTAAATCATTATTTAACATGGTAATCTTTTCATACAATAATTTGTATGATAAGAATACCATGATCACTACATATTCATATAGCAAGGGGCATGGGTAATCATAATTATCAAGTACTCTGAGAAAAACATCGCCATCGACAGTAAAATTCATTACTTATTTGAGAGGGAAGAAATCTATCATTTACTTAAATGGAATTTTGATCGAGAGTAATTTAAACAAACTTGTCTCCAAATTACAGAGGGATTTACAAAATGTTTGAAGAAAAAGATGACTAATTTGAAGGTCAGAGGTAATTCAGCGCTCGTTTATTTATGTAGGCTTATGATTATTTGAAAAGGTTACCTTGACCACAAGAAAGTGTTATAAAAACATTGAATCTACTCAATCAAAAATTTTTGTTCAGAATACTGCACGGAGTAAACACGTTCCTCTTTTAGAACCTCATCAACGGTGCAGTGTCGTGGGATAGGCAGGCACACAGCGTATATGTATCTATCCCCATAACTTCTCCTGCGTGAGAAATCTGCAAGAGAAACTGATATACATATATTTCTCTTTCTTTCCCCGCAAGGCTGGGATTGTTACTCTCAATCAGCCATGGCCTTCTACACATGGAGGAACAAGAGAAAGAAAAACACACGATCTGAACAACGGACAATAGGGCCAGGGTGCGGAATAAAACGGAACGGCAATCTAAAATGCCAACTCATTTTTGTCCAATTCATTATTTCTCAATGTCCGTGTGTATATTAACAAGTGTGTGTGTAATGGGTGTGGGGTATATATACATATATATGCGTCTGTGTGTGTGCCTAGATATGCATATGTGTATGTGTGTGGCAATAGGAGATATGAAGGACTCGTTCAAAAAACAAACATTTGTCCTCTACCACTAGAATAGAAGAACAAATAAGGTCATGTGTATTTAAGCCTTTTGAGGAGAGGAACGTAAAATGCCAGTTTCGTCATGACTCCACTTCTCCTCCATGGAAGAAAAAAAAAGAGAGAGAAGAACAAATTGGACAAATGAGCTCATATCACTCAGTGTCTGTCTGTCCGTCTCTCTCTCTCTCTCTCTCTCTCTCTTTCTTCTTCTTCTCTTGCCCCCTTCATATGAATTTACAAAGTAGTCTGATTGCCCACATACAAACATACGCCCACACACACACACACACACACACACACACACACACATACATACATACATACATACATACATACATCCATCCACACATCAATTCTAGCCCTGATCACTGAAACTACTCGAACCTCTGCTAATGGGAGAGGGTCGCATTTCATTTCTTCATTTTTTTCAGTCAGTATCATCATTAAATGTGCCCTAGAGCTACCCATGCAGTACTACTGGCCAAAAACCTTTTATAGCTCTAGCTGCACCTATTTTGCTTCAATTGCCAAACATGATACAAATGCCCACTATGAAACCAAATTAACATATTCTGATACCCGATATCAAAACCACATATTTCATATAATGCCAACCTTCCCCCAGTCATGTGCGGTACTGTCAAACTTCAATTTGTACCTGCGTGACTCAAAATGAGACACGACAGGTATTATTTTGTCTCCGTTTTATCACTCAACATCCTGTGCAAATGTCAGCCGAGATCTGTGTGCACTTGCAACATGAAAAGGGCATACAGGGAGCCCACAGCTGAGGGCTGTTTGCTCATTACTTCATAATGATGTTGAACTTCAGACATCCATCATCACGCGGTAAAGAAATAACAAAATCTCGGATGGCTCGGAAAAACCCACTGCAATCTAGAATGATCAATCACGCCACTTTGAAACGAGTCCTCACGCTCTCGTGCGGCTCATAGAAGCCTGCCTCTTTGAGCATGGAATCCTCCAGTTGCATGTTGTGTCATTCATTGGAACATGCCGAATACAATGCTTAAAGTTGGAATACTGAATGGCCGCAAAACCCTGGTTGTGACATACTGAGTAATGGCAGATCAATTACCAATGAACGTGGGTGGAATGTGAAGAAATTTCAGACAAAATGTGATATTTTGAAAGTCACAATCAATCCCTGAGAATGTCCCATTACGAAATCAAGTTGCCCACATGCTCTGCAGACTGCCCTGCCAGAGAAGCGTGTGCATTTCAGACTTATCATTTACTTTGTGCGTAATGCTATGACAAGAAAATGCAAGAGAAATTGGCAATACACCACTCTGAAGTCTTTTGAGAGCTCATATTTTTATTTTCATTTGTCAAGTGACATCTCTATTTTTAAAATTTGTTGTTATTTGAGGGTTATCAATCATTCTGGCACAACCGATCACGCCACACAACACAACCGCACAAAACATGTTCGGTTTAGCACCAACGCACAGGTATCCAACACACAGATGAATTACACTGTACAGAAAGGTCCCGAGGAGGGAGAGGAAGGAAACACAGAAGTAGATCACGTCATCAAGTGAAGTGAAGCTAATGAAAACAGAATGAGTGTTAACACAAATGCAGGAGGATATTAATAATTTTGAAGCAAATCTTACCTTGGGATGGGATCTCTTGGGAAAGGCCACTTTGGGGTCAACCTGCATGGAGAAAGAACAAAGAATGAGAAGGATTAACATCTGGTGGAAATAAATACATGGGTATTGAGTTCAAAATTGACCCATCCATCAGCACACAAAATGAGTATGGTTACATGTATGCATTTCCTCAGTTTAGATCGTACGATGGGGCAATTGTGATTTATGATGAAAACAGTGAGGGCCTCAGGTACACCATTATGAAATGGATGAAAGCCTGTTCAATCATCTTGAACCTCAAGGTTAGGACAGATCGTGCATTTGCAACTTCTTCTCATTTCAAGCTGCAGTGGCTAAGTACAACTTCTCTATCTGTGTTACATATATATTTTACCTTATCGGCCCCATCCTCATTCGCAAGGTAAAAAACATTACATAAAATATATTCTGTTGCATCATTTGCCTCACTTGAAGACTGCAATTTGTAAATTGTAACAAATCTATAAATCATTTTATTTGAGATTATTTCTATCTCCTACATGTAATACAACTGTTTTTGGTGCTTCTGTATGAATTCACACACACACACACACTCTCTCTCTTTCTCTCTCTCTCTCTCTCTGTTTATCTATCTCAATTTCTCCATCTCTTTCTCTCTCTCCCTCTCTCTCCCTCTCTCTCCCTCTCTCTGTCCATCTCTCTCTCTCTCTCTCTTTCTCTCTCTTTCATTTTCTCTCCCTCTGACTCTTTCACTCTCTCTTTATTCCTCACCATCCAACAAACCACTCCACTGCAACTTTTCTCATGCTCGTTTCTCTCTCTGTGCGCCGTGTTTACTGAGCTGCCTTGTGCAGCGTCACACACGACATTTATATTGCGAGAAGATGACGACGTTCCCAGCCCTCTCAGCTATTTATTCTGCAGATGCACTGCACGCCGCGCGAAGATGAAGCGCGCCAGAGTAATTTCCGTGATTGTTTGGCCCATGACACCCTGGGTGTGCGGGTGCCAATCGTGACGTTCTCACAGGTATACGATCAGCCGCCACCACCACGAGGTACAAGAAGGGAATGGGGGAGGTAGGGGGGGGGGGCTATACCGTTGTGCAACCATTGTATCACACTACCCTGGGGGGAGCGCTTATTGATGCAAAGGGTGCCCTCGGTGATAAGATCGGACCAGGCAAGAGAGCATTCATGTCTTTGCACTAACTGTTAACCTCTTTGAGATGCACGGGAGAGAACATCTCGCAAGGCTAAGTGATTGGTCGTTCACAAAGTTGAGGGGGTAGCATAATAGCTCTCTGTCTCTGTCTCTCTCTCTCTCTTTATTTCTACTTAGCGTAAATACTTGTATCAATTTCATTGTGACTACATGCAACATTTTCACAACTGTCCAATTACCATTTTGGATTTAACGTGCACCACTCAAAGAAAAGCCAGATAAGTAATCACAAAATGAAATGAAGACATCCTTAGGAATCAAAGCTCTTCATGCATAAAAACATCAATCAACAAAATTGACTGATCTACATTTAATTCAAGTGAGAATACACTACACAAAACCCATTGTTTTGATTTCATAGAATTCTGAATCTAATTCATCCAGTGAATGCAAAACAAGCAGTCAATTTAATTTCCCTGGCACAAAAATCAACTACTTAATTAAACCAAGATCTTTGTGAGAGCTTTTGGTAACAGATGGAGATATATTCAATGTGTATAGTATTGTGGTGAGGCATTGTTTGTTTGGTAACATATTGAACAAGCATTCGAGTGCAGGGAGGACTTGCTGGCTAAGCACGTCTTGCTTCCTGGTTCATAAAATGGCAGAGCGTTCTCACTGCCACCCCTTCATAAAGCTCCCTCCTCTACCATGGATGGTCTAATGTTGCTTTCACAGAATAGCGTTTCATTCTTTAAAGGGGTTGTGCATGGCATGGGTTAATACTCTTGGTGTGTAGCACGTCTTGCTTCCTGGTTCAAAAAATTGTGGAGCGTTCTCACAGCCACCCCTGCAAACATGGAGTGTCAATGAGCTGCTCCATCGACCGGCCCTCACACAAGTCACCACAGAAAGTTCATGGTGTTTTTTACTTTTCACTCAGGGGTTGCCCATGGCATGGGTTGCCCTTGGTGTGTAACATGTCTTGCTGGTTTGAAAAAGCAAGGTGAGCTCTCATTGCCATCCCTGCTGACAAGCTCCCCCATCACACAAGGCACCATACAAAGTCAATGGTGTTTCACTTTTCACAGAGGGGTTGCGCACAGCAAGGTGTTAATACTGTGGGGTGGGTAGGAGGAAGTACCATACTGGTAGAAGGTCTTGATTGACATAGCTTGAGTGATTAGCCCACGCTAGAATATAATTGAGGGTAGAAAGATGAGGATAGAAATGCTAATACTGCATGTTTCCTGTTTTTACAATGGACTCATCCCCGCCCTGGCTTCCCACAGCAACAAGGTGGCTTAGAGCATTATACTTATAAGCATATTTCAATGCACAGCTGTACTTTTTATTACTGTAACCAGCAACATGTCCATTTCTTCTTGAATTGCAAGCACATGCTGGCTACTTCCTGGCAACTGTTTCAATTTCAACCAAACTGCAGGAACCATCATGTCTATCACTGTACAGCTACAATATAGACACTATCATGTATCAATCTTACCCTTTCTTTGCATACAAAAGTATACTCGATGTACGAAAGAAGAACATTTATTTATATACTGCATATTTCAAATCTGAAAGGAGACCATGCGCAGCTAGAACTACAATCCTACGCTTTAGACAACAAAACAAATCACTTAGACTGTTAAGACCTCAAGACAACAATGAGATGATCAGTCATGCAGTTGTGCATGCATGTACAAAAAGCCAACAAAACTACAACAATTGGGACATTGGAGTCAGGTACAGCTTGTATTCCTGCACATCATCTCCAACCTGTCACTCATCACTCGCTTATTAAATCCTGTGGTTTGATATTCCCCCATATCACTGCTCTCTCTGACCATGGCAACTTGCTCCCGTGCTCATGCGGAATACACAACTAGCGCTGCGGTGTTTACAGGTGCCCACCACATTCCTCCAGCTTGAAACACACACGGGAACTTAAAGACAGCCAGTCCCTTTTTCAGATCACCACAAAACCATCTAAACATTGGCAAAACATATAGAGAAGTGTTAGCAAGCTCTATATTCACAATTTGAGACTGATACGTAGTGCAAAATTCAAATAATGCACGTACACAACGTCTGATTAATAGTCTTTACCTCAGGCTCTTAGCAATTTGTGTTGATCTATCTGCTTTATTGATTAATCTGTTCATTAAATTATAAAACGCATTATGAAAAAAATTGTTCTATGGAAGGAATCATCTCCAAAGTTTGGTAGTTACTCATAAAATTAGGATTTCACACACGCATAATAACCACATAGATACTGTAACAAAGACTAATACTTTTTTCGTAGTACGAAAAAAGTCGGTTTGAAATTTAACGGCTGAAATTGTTTACATATACAGAAAGCTTCAACATGCTATATTCTTATAAATGGTCTTGAATCACACTTTCTTCAATTTACGATCGTGATAGACGATTTCAAATTTTAAGCTTGCAAAAGGGACGGACAATCTTTAAAGGGACATGATACCCTAAATTCTATTTTTTTTTCATGCCATGTGTGTATTTTTTTTTGCCATCAAAGCACATATATCCCATAATGCATCATTTAATCTGCCACACACAGGGTTGAATCAAATTAATTTAACTTATTAATTTAAATATTAGTTTGAAACTTTAGATAGAAAAATCTTTTCAGAAATTGCCCTATAATCTTGCTCTCTTGATGAACTGGGTGTTGTCTTGCTCTAATATGCATAGGTCACAAAAAGTGTGTGGATGACAAGTTAGTAAAGTATGTAATTGCAGACCAATTGGGTTAGTGATCAATATTTAATGCTACTTCATGTAAATTTTCAAATCTTCCCTATGTCTGATTTTTCCTTAAGCTTTCCAAATCTGTTGCTCTAATTTCATCCACTGTTACCAACCTTAACTTATCACCAGGGTTTAATTTCCCTTTAATAGGATTTGAAAAGGGGAAAAATAATATGCAAAGTAAATAAACAGAAAGCATATGAGTGTACTCTGTGGCCTTGGTCTAGGCAAAGACTGATCCTATTTACATAATTACTCCCACGTATATGTTTACGAGCATCCTGTTTAAGCCTACTGCCCACTTCACATTACAGCTGATACCTAAAACACAGATGTCTACCAGCTTGTCTAAAATAGTAACTCAATACATGCTCAGTGTTGGTATTGAGCCTTGATTTCAAGATTGTACAGGATTTCAAGTCCTGTTTTCTTATCACGCAAGAAAAATTAATGTGCTCAATCATTAGATATGCTATCTTTATCTGATAAGCACAGGCTACAAACAGAAAACTGTTCGCACACTTCGCCCAAAGAAAAGAAATATCACTAACTTCATTTATATTTACACATTGATATACACCTCTCAGTCCCAACCAATTATAGTTCACTGTCAATTACAAAACAGTTTCTGGCATATAGGACTAAGATGGTTAATTCTTCTGACACCGCACACCTGTAATGTCCTCTCAGACTATCCCACTCAAGCACAAATGTTTCCTTTAAGGTCTGTTAGCCGGCTAAGGACATCCAAGACAACTGTTTTCTTCCCCAGATCTCAAATTTCTCTTTCCTCTTGGACAGCTGTGGCCCAGTTTTTCTTAAATCAATTTTGCTTGTGAAATGATGAAGTTGGCCTATCTCATACAGGACACAATTCCACACCAATCTCTCTTTGAAGGGATTACTTTACACACCAGATGGTGTGTGGTGTCTGCGGTTAGTCTTGCGTCCAGACCCTACAATCATTCAAGTTTCCTCCCTCAATCAAAAGTGCACTCACACTATCTTATTACATGTGACGTATCGGCCACTGCAGCCATACATAGGGCTGCCAACCTTAATCAAAACATTTCAATATTCTAAAGGCTAAAAAATCAGTATTTTCAAATAAAGACAATAGAACACCCCATGAACTAGAACTTATAAAATCAGTATTCAGTATGAAATCTTCAGTATTCTTCTTAAATTTCAGTATGAAATACTGAAAATCAGTACTATTTGGCAGCTCTGCATACAATTCTCAGTATTTTCTGTAAGCTCAGTAAATCAGTGAATAAATAAATATCTATCATAACCAGAAGACAAAGATGTTATTCAGAATTGTTATTATTTAAAGAAAAGGTTGAAGTAGTAGTTTAAGTACAAATATATGATATACAGTCTCATAGTCCTTTACGATGTTCCTCTTATCACTAGTTGCATGACTTCCAAGGCCTGTCCCATGTAATTTACATGTTAAGATGACCACCTGAGCAAATTAAAATATATGACCCAAATACAAAGACAACTGAATGAAGGCTAGGCACAAGTATTGAATGACAGGCTGATCAGTTATCACAGAAATTCAAACCTCACTATCGTGCCCATGCTGGTACATTATGGAAATTGTTTGTTTCCAGAGTTTTTCTTGAAAGAATGTATGGACTAGATTGATTGCAAAATGTGTGTCTGTATAGGAGAGAAGTTCATACAGAGGAGAAAATAAAATGGGCATTTAGTGTCTGTCTATGTTTGTGGTAATGAGTTTTCAAACAATATACCGGTAGTAGGGGCTACACTCTGAACGTGGTCTTTTGCTCGGTGGACAAAATTTGAAAGGACCCTTTGAAATTTTGTCTGCGTAACAAAAGACCTTGTTCAGAGTGCCACATTCTTGAAACATTTCTAGCCAAGTTGATTACTAAAAATGCATGCAAATTGATACATTTCAGTACTGTATCTAACTGCTGTAGGCTTAGTAAGGTTTCATGAATATAGTCCCAGTACTTAAGTAACCTTATTTGAGATAGTATGAACAAATCTTTCCCACCAGTATAGTAATCAGGGTGAATCTCTACACCTGCTAGCTGCTAGCATGACAATTTAAAGTTGTTTTTAAAGTCAAATTGGCGGACAAAGCCACAAAAGTTTCACTCTGATATGAATCTCACTCTGAGATGAATTCTTGAGTTGACAAAGCATGCAAAGCATAGGCTGGATGCGTGCGTGGAAACGCATAGGGTTGTCTTTCGCCTCGATGAGATGCCTACCCACACAAGCCAAAGATATCAATAGAAAAGCAGGCCAGGTACTCTGGACCCTAGCTCTGTACACCTCAACATTGACATGCCGAAACACCTTCTTTTCCCATACAAGCGCCTAGGTTTCAATTTTGCACGTGCAAACGGTGGGACTGTTTAAAGTAGTAGCGGGCCATGCTAATGAATGTTGACTCGACGGCAACGGCTGTGCATGGGACTGAGCATCGATGTTGACTGACGACAGCTGATGTAATATTTGAGGGGGATGAGAGGAATTAATGAGGGGAACAGCAGTGATCAGTTTAATTAAGAAGGAACGAAAGAAAGAACAGCCTGAAGATACTCAAGAGTGAAACAACAACAGCCCTGGTTATTTATTTTTGCTGCAGAGGGTTGTAAGATTCGCTCTTATGTCAATAACAGCGCCGCCATATTGCACAGTCCTCTTAGCTCTGAAATCTAACCCTTATCCCACCCATAGGCATAAGCCTACATATTTGCATTGCAAACGCAAATCACAACCCATATGCCATTTCACATGAGCATGCACAATTCAAGGATTGTAATGCATGATTCACATTTATTCGGTTACAGTTCGATATTACGAAGGTTCGTTTATTCCGAAGGTTCGTAATTCCAAAACATGTAAATTGCCTATAATTCGATGCTCGTTAAAAAAAGGTTCGTTAATACGAGCATTTGTAGCGTAACATTCGCAATAACGAACCTTCGGAATAACGAGTGCTTCCCATTTATTCAATGTACTGTACTGTACTGTACAGTACTTGTAAATGTCATGTGTTGTCGTGAATAATAATAATTTTAAATGAATATCAGATTTACACACTGTTTGCTTTTAACATTGTGGGCTTTCACCACAAATATAGTTGATCTATTTCTTGAAGTAGGCGCATCAAAATCAAACTCAGTCATTCCATAAAATAGAACTTAACAACACCTCATGAACCTTTCAACTTACTGATCACAATAATTTAATGTAAATTAGTTCTAAACATTAATGTTTTAGAGTGAAATGAATTAGCAACAGTATGTGATTGTACTTCGTAACAAGTACATACAGTATGAAGAAGATATGTTTCAGACATAATTTCTCACTTCCTAAAAATAAGGTCCGGTGACCTCGCGCAAACAGACATATGAAGCCCAGTAAAATGTAGCTCAATTTCCTCGAAATAAGGATCTACTTTTGAGCAAGATTGTAATCTGGTAGTATAGGAGTGTGAGCTTCCAGTCCAGTGTACAGTTTAGTTTCTTCCTGTTCGTCTGTTGACTGTGACCCTAGCTAGCTAGCATGGGGCAAGCTGGGGTGAGTGTTTTGGAGAGGAGTGAGTGTTTTGGAGAGGGGTGGGTATGGAGGCAGCTGGGGGGGAAATAGGCAGGAAAAATAGATCAATGGCTCAATCACAATGTGAACTCCCCAGCTAATCGATACCGTTAGCCAATCAATACTGCCGGAGACAATAGCCAGCCTTGATTGTGTACAGGCTTTTGTGATTGCGTGTCAACAAATGTTAAACTGTGCTCCAACAAAGACGGTGTCCGCTGTACCCAGGTATATATGTGAAAATTTTGTGTACATGTAGGGTAGTGTGAGAAATTTAATTTCATCAGCTTTTTATTTCTACTGGATGGTTATCACTGGTTTTTATCAAAACGTAAAATCTACTTATTTGTTAATTGTCTCCTATCAAGCTCAAATTCTATATTCCACCATTGATCTTTTTTGTCATGATTAATCGAATGGAAATAACGATGATGTGTATTTCACAGCCCTTACCTAAGATTCATCTCCCATACAAATCATGATATAATGAGGATGGGGAAAGTGTTTTATTACATTTCCACTCTCTTCTCCCTCATCCAGAATGAAGAAAAGGTTGAAAGGTCCCCAAAGTCTCAACTAGTCTATTCAGCATTACCCTCACACCTAGAATATGTCATCTGATCTGTCCACCGAGCGTGTATCACTCTCCGACTGATGGAAGGCCTCTTTATCAACGTTCCATTTCACTCAATCCCAGGCTATTCTTGTCCCATGTAGACAGTGTCTAATAAATATCACCAAGCGCTTCCCTGTATCATGTGTATCACTGCGATAACCGCGATCAAACTTTAAATGCTTCAAGCCATCAAAAGTATCACCCTAACTACATATTATGTATGCATGTATGTATGTAGACCAATTATAAGCTCCATTACTTCCACGCTGAAGGGATAAACAAGCCGAGAGGCCAGGGGAGAATTCAAATATATTCTGAACTCCCACCAATTCTCTCCTCTAATAATGATGTGCATCTGTCACAAGTTTTTGAGACAAATTATGCTAGAGCGACCTTTTGATTCTATCCCGTGACCCTCCCGGGTTTCCTCCGAGAAAACAATACCCAAGTCTGGGAATAAAAAAGGCTAAGGGTATTGCTAGCAGTAGATTTTAATTTTAAAGAAACGGCTCCGCAAAAATTGAGAATGCTGGTGCCACGCAAACTGTTGCCTATTTCCTGTTTCCTAAATATGATATACATGACGAGGGAAATGAAATTCATTATATATAAGGAGCTGGGAGTGTTTGTGTAAGACTTCTGGAGGACGGAGGCCCCGTTTGCTGTTGATAATTTATGAAACCGAATGAAGAAAGAAAAACATAGGAGTAAGGTAAGATGGATAGGAGCAACGTTTGATTTTAATAATGTAATTTAGGCATGTAGAAATTACTTATTTGTTTTCAAAAGTTGGGCTTCTGAGAATCAAGTAACAAAGAAGGAAAAGCTCATAATTGATGTAAAAGTTGTGAAGGTGAGATGGGTTACTATTTGCGCTGACGCATTTTACAATAAAAGTAATCATCCTCGATGATCAAACAGGGAATTATGGATTCAGACAACCTATTTTTCATTCATAATTTGAGGGGGTGTGCATAATACGGCGCAGCATACAGCTCTTTCACGACTTGTCACTTTCATTTCTGTAAATAGGAAAAGAGATCGGTTGTTTCATATCACGTATCGTTGAATAATAAAGAGCACATGTACTTAAAGATGTGGGTTAGATATGCGCCATTGGTTTATCAAGTATTAACTACGAGCAAAGGGAATTGGCTGTGGGCATGTTTATTTGCAATTTAATTATACGATACCCAACAGATTGTTTACAACCTTGAGTTTAGATTCGTAAACAGATGGGAGTGTGCATTTCAGTTCAAATCTGAAGGTTAGATTATTCAATGATGATAATATCACGATTGTGATATCGTGTGGGAGTATCGTAGGCAAACAATAAACAATACCTGACCTTGGCGGCAAAAGACTTTTTCTCATATTGCAACTTACTGCATACCAGCAGGCTGCTCTGTAGTTATTCCTTTTACTCCATAGCAAAGAGCTGAATGCAGGTATTCAAATGCATCTTTTTTAAACTCCCATCATTTTGCTCCAATCAATTTTACATACAAATCCCAATAAGGACAATTTTAGCTGGAATAGAAAAGGTTGAAAGTCACATACATGTGAACAAACATTAATGCTTTCTGTGCAAGACAAATTGCTGCTCTATGGGATTTGAATGCATTATTGGTGACAAAAAATTAATTAAAATGAATGCCTTGGCACTCTGAATGTTCAGACACTGGATGTCCCTTAATTCTCGGTTTTAAAGACTAACAAATTCTCACCCTATACCAAATATAAAGACTGGTTTGTTGAATGACGGTGCTAGCATTTGAATCAGGAAGTGCAATGTCTTTGGATTACAGGTCGGTATCCTGCCAATACAGTGCTCTCTCTCCACTACAAACAAATACCAGCAGAGTTGATATCTGAAAGCCACACCCCTTTCCTGTCTCTGGCCTAGTACCCCACCCCACCCCTTTCCTTTCCTCTCCTCACTCATACCCCTCACCCAACCCTTCCCCTCCTCACACCTATCCCTCCCACACCCAATCAATTTCCCTAGACACTCCTATTTACATATATATATATATATATATATATATACCAGGTTGCCTGCCTTACAGACTGTACACATTTTTAATTACAATAAATACATATAGGTACAGGTATGGCTGTGATAGACCAAACAGAGATTAAGCTTTCTCGGGGTCTCTTTGGGTAGACTAATCCCTCTATTCTCCATGTTGGATCTAGCTGATCCCACATGGAGAATAGTACCAGGGGAGTTGGAACATTAGTCTTGTTGATCCTAGACCCGAATAATCCTGCAAAGGTGTGGATTACATATATATGGCAGTGTCTGGATGGCAGGCTACCTGGGGGGACACCGGGTGGTGATATTTGCCTGGCATTCCCTGTGTGCAGCCATCTGACCTCAGAATGAAGCCATCCATCAAGACTGTCACATTCAAACACTTGACTCTTCAGTTGTTGGTGTGGGTTTTCTCTTTTCCCCCAGTCTTCTACCTCCACCGTCCCGTCTTCCTCCTCGTCAGCGCTTCGCAGTGCAAATTTGATCCTGGTCGATGTCTTTAACCCTTCCCATACTGGACAAAGAGGTACTTCATAGGGCTTGTGTGTATCACTTCTTTAATATAAGTGACGGTAACACATACAAGGTTAACCAGAGAATACAACTGCAGTGTAAAATTGATCCTCATGGATAGACTTTAACAATTCTTTTACCGGACAACAAAGTACTTCATAAGGTTTGGGTGTATTACTTGCACAATAAAGTGATAGTAACACATAAAAGGTTAACCTTAGAATATAATCTCACTGCAGATATGATCCTCATGTACTATTGTTAATACTTTAAATACTAAACAAGAAAGTACTATATATGGTAAGTGTGTATTTCTTGTACACAAGAGTGATAGTGAAATCTAAAGGGTTAACCATCAGAATACCATACTGGTAATCAGTAAACATAAAGCCTGCAAGACCATATGGCCCGTCTTTAAATCTGCGAACGACTATACTTTCGGTAGAAGGCTATATATGCTGATCTGCAAGTTATATAGCTTCACAGATTACCCTACCATATATAATTCCCAGCCACTGTTTTGTTCTATTTAATGATTGTGGGTACATAAATGATACATGTAATATTTGCTTATTATTTTGTGGGTTCTTTAGTACTTGTATGTGTGCAGGAACACTTGTTTCATTTTAATCTAGGGCATCAAATTCACTCCCCTCAGGAACTTTCATATGCAATTTGTAAGGTGTGTTTTACCAGTTATACATGGATGAGTCAGGATGACAGTACACAATATGAAGTTACAAATATCAAAGTTTTCCAGTGGCTTGTCCAACTAAAACCCAGTGGGGGAGAACACAATGAATGAGTGTTTATCTTTTTAATTCAATACGACAGTGTTTTTCTATTCAGATGGTTGAGGGAACGTTTCCACAGTTCTACTGGACTAGTTATCTCTCAATAAAAGTTTACAATTAAAATTTGGCCATGAAGTGTGATTAGGAATGTCAATATCATTACCGCATACCATCATCATAAAGGCAAAGTAAACAAACCCACGACTCCATGGAACCTCGCCATTTACTTCCAGTTCATAAAATCCTTAAAGGGTTCAAGATCTACACAGCTAGACGGTGTATAAATTTGTTTGGCAGAGCACTGACAATGCGTGTGTACAAATTCTATAGATTTCTGTACCATCTCTACATGCTTTTCTTAAGACTGTCGTCTAATCATCTAATTACTGCCATGGTGAATTGTGAATCTATCATTAATGCAGGCATCACAATGGACACAGAATATTACTGAGTAGTTTCTGTTTGCGTAGAATAATGATCCCCCAAAGCAACTAATAATGTTTATGTTAAGCACATTAAAGGGTTATTATTCACCAGTGCTGTCACTTCATACATGCACAAATAGGTTTAGAGTTCAGGATCAAGAAGCGACCTTTTCCCAAAATGTTTGTAAGCATTTTTCGTATACTATAAATGCCTTCTTCCAATAATCCACCACTATATAGAAAATAATCATAACATTAATATTATCCTATTCTCTTTAAGTTACAGGAATTCTAGAGTACATCTGTATAATTTTGAGGCAATTCCTGATGTGATACTGGAATCAACCAAGAAAGTGATCATCCACAATCGATGTTCTCCAATTCTCAGCAGTAACTTTAAGATTGCTGTAACTTGAGAGTAATATGTGTATTCTGTGATGTGCCAGTCAACCATGGTTTTATTCTCGTTGAAGAATACAGGAGCCTAGCTGAAGAGGAGAGAGGGATTAATTACTGTCGTGAAAACAATCTTTCTACTTCCACATTAGCTTTAACATTACACGATGAGAGAGTGAAGGGTGTCTTCCCTGATGAGTTTCTACCAGTACCAATCAGTCAAGTTTTTAATCTCACTGCGGAATATGGGAGCTTCGAGGAGAGAAGGATCATTTACTGCCATGAAAATAATGGTTTTTCTTCCACATTAGCTTTAACATTGCATAACTTCAGAGCGAGTGGTGTCTTCTCTGATCTACTACCAGTGCCAGGCAGCCAAGGTTTTGCTTCTTACTTGGGAAGCACCACCAATCAGTCCTGGGATGGGATAGAAGCCGCCTACCTTAGGAGGACAGAGGGATCAATTACCGTCATGAAAACAAATACCATCTCTCTCATTAGAGACAGCTAATGGGCCTTACAATGGCCACATAGCAAACCCCTCTCCCCCAGTAATTACGAGTCTCTCTCCCCCTACTAGTCTGCCTCATCAGACACTTTCAACCCTAAACACTTAACAGGACGGGAGCAGTCAAGACTAAGAACGAACATCAATGGAGCAGAAAAACATACTCTTTTTCATGATGCACAGGCTACGCACTATCCTAAACACAGTTGAATTACTGACAAACATTACTTGAGGTACACTTGGGAAATAAACTCATTTATTCTTCACACTAATGTAACAGACTTGTTGTGATGCGAAGTTGTGCAAAAAGTTTGTGAGCAAGGACTATTTGCTGAAATAGCTAGGCCCTTGGTCATCAGGCCAAATTCAAGGCGTAATGAGACTAATGAAAGAGATGGACATCCTACTTGTTTTCTTAATGCCTGTTTGTGTGTGTCTCTGTCTTCCTTAGTTTCCTCAACATATGTCCTGGGTGATCAGTACACCCTGTCTGTTCTGCGTGCGTTTCTTTTTAAATGAACGACTCAACGTCGTCGAAACAAGATCACATGCCCGGAATTCCGGCCTGGAGCCTAAGGCCAGCGGAGGAGATGCCCCACGGGGGTTCCCCAGCTGCTCTGTGCACAGGGAGACCGGCCGGCCGACGAATTACGGAGATGGGCCCTTTGCTTTTGCGTCTGTCACACAACAAACAATTTGAGGTAATTGTCAGGCATGCCAAGCTATTCCAAGCTACAAGGCTTCAGCTCCACATGGTACATCGGCCAGATTGTATACCGGTACTATATACAGGAGATGCAGTGAAGATAAAAAGTTTGTAGGATGTATTTGCATTGTACATGTACATTGAAGACTGACGCAATCAGCAAATATCTCCACCTACAATGGTTAAAATTACATGTACATTGTGCATTTTACATATTATTTTATAATATAATATAATATTTTACGTGATATTCAAATTCTGATTGGATTTTTTTTTCTATTTTCATGTGATCTAACCTGTTTAATCAACCTCATTGAACAGTTTGAACAGTGATACTTTCATCATCATCATTCCATAATACAAGAATTTTCAAGGAATGAAATGTATGATTCAGTACTCATCTGACATCATTTCAGTGGATATTTTAGTCATGGAGTAATAACTCAATATTCTTATTTTAAAAAAAAAAAACACAAAAAAAAAAAATGCAGAGAGGTAAGCAATATGTGTAAGATTTGAGTAATCTGCAGGTCAATGTGTACAGTGCAGTGTCTGACACAAGGTCCCACTGGAAGCAGAGAGGATGAAAAACAGCATAATTAGCAGGCTGCTAATAGCCGGGGGGAGATGACACAGGCACTTGAACTGTGAACTATTAAAAATTATCATCAGCAGTTCGTCACCACTGGCTTTTACGACATACATTGATCTGTGTGTGGTTGACTAACGTCTCTGCGATATACAGTATGCCCCTGCCGTTACTGCAGCTTCTCTGCACTATAATGAACCTCCTGATGATGAAATCTTCCTGGGTTTTTTTGAACGCTGACGAGGACACCGACGACATACGCAGATGCGTGCGGCGCCGTTACGTGCATCACACATGGACGATGCGTTTGCCACAAATTGGGACGATACCAGACACCAGCGCGAGCGTGGCAGGCCAGGGATGCTCTAGCTACGGACTAGCTAGCACCATGCATCACGTCTGTGACAGATGCTCTGGCTTGGAAACCCGGGGGGAATAGCCAGGCACGCTGCGCTAGCTAGCCCAAGCATCGCAAATTTTCTACTGCACTCTCATGCGGATAAACCACATTCTGTGTACATGTAGTGAAGGGAGTTAGGGACTTCTGTGTGATGAGCTCGCATGAATGCAATCCAGTCTTGGCAACCGACATAACATTAATGTTGCAACCCCAAATTCCACTAAATGTCCTGAAATTTGTGATGGATGAGCGGGGCTCGTCAAAATGAGCTTGGATATATTTCCGCAGGCTGAGGCAGTAACGGCAGCTGCCTGGCGCACAGCGAGAACAAGGAAATATCACTTCTTAAAGGGTTACATGTGGCAAGAACAGAGAGATTTCACTCCTTTAAAAGGGAAACATGTGGCAAGAAAAGAGTTATTGTTATAGGGATGGAAATGTTTCACATTAGCAGCTGCTTAACCCTATGACTTCCAACTTTTGAAAGTCCTATTTCAATCAATTATAACACAATACATTGCCTGTGGGACTGTGGACATTAAAACATGGCTGTTCCTAAATCTCCATGCATAGATCACATGTACAGGTACAGCAGGAATAAAGTGAGCGCTCTGAAAACCAGACTAAACCTGGTGATTTGAAGCTACCCTAGACCAGGCCGGGCCAGGCCAGGTGTGCTGGTCCGCGGCATGATACTATTTAAACCAGGGCAATGTAATGATGAAACCAGACAGACAGACAAACACCCCAGCAGACAGACAGTCAGTGTTTCACATTATGACCCGTGCAATCACCTGACGCATCATCGTTGGGTTGGGGTTGTTTTTGGCCCCGATGGTGGTTGACTGCTGACGTTGATCTGTCTGTCTACTCATCAATGAATGTACTTTTTGTGAATGGCCGACCCGGCCCACCTATTCACTTAACCTCTTTGTTACCCACCTTCCATTCACAGAATCGGCAGAAAAACACACACTCATGCCCCAGATAATACGGCTTCCTTTTCCCTTTCAACTTCACAGAATATCCCGTTATTCTGAAAAGACACAACTCCATGCTATACATTCATTGTAAACTAGCCTGAAGATGCCACTAACACAGAAGTATAATCCTAAACTGTATTAACTCTCTCATTACCATCAACATGAAGCAGTGTAGTAAACCAATGGGGTTTTCAAAGCCTGGTTATAGAAGGGTTAAAGGCATATTCTATTGTAACATTGATGCATTTTCGTACAGCAGTTTGCATGCATATTAGGGGCACTAGTTATGAAACATTACTGGCCTTGTTAATGTTGGGTAATGAAAGCAGCAGAATGCACTTTAGTATTAAACTAAGCTTAGAAAGGTATCATGAATATTGGCTCCTGATTGCTAACCCTTTACGAGCCATTGAGGCAATCTAGTACCACAAACTACACACAACTCATATAGAATGGCAGTCGCCCTCTGGTGGTGAGGGGGTTAACACCATAGAGGTAACCCTTTACAAGCCATTGAGGCATACTAGTACCACAAACTACACACAACTCCTATAGAATGGCAGTCGCCCTCTGGTGGTGAGGGGGTTAACACCATAGAGGTAACCCTTTACAAGCCATTGAGGCATACTAGTACCACAAACTACACACAACTCCTATAGAATGGCAGTCGCCCTCTGGTGGCGAGGGGGTTAACACCATAGAGGTAACCCTTTACAAGCCATTGAGGCATACTAGTACCACAAACTACACACAACTCCTATAGAATGGCAGTCGCCCTCTGGTGGTGAGGGGGTTAACACCATAGAGTTAGACGATGAGTCACATGGACGACTCGTAATGCAAACAGGGTGAGAGGGAAAGCTAAACATCCAGATTGGGGTGAGACCTAGGGAGCGAGGCCTTGTATTGGTGGTGGTAGTGGTACTGTACTGCACTGCTGGTACACACCATCAACCCATAATTCATCCAGATTATTGTGTGTGCCCAGCTCATGCGGCTGACAGTCACTGCCAGCCTGAATATGGCCATATATTATGTACATTGAACAATCTCAGGCCAATCAATACACTGTACATCTCTATTCAGAAACAAGTATTCGGCTTTGCCGAGTGCATTTACTATACATTCTCAATTTCATTTTCTTTTACCCTTAATGCTCCATTCAGAATTTCAGACATTTTTGCAAGCGGAATACACACAAGTCCCCATATAAAAATGTTTTTCGGCATTCAAAGGGTTGAATAATGACATTTCATATCATGTGTAACCTCACCACATGCAAAATCATTGCTATTTTGGAAATATGACAGTGTTTTTTGTTGCCCATTCTTATTCATTTTCAAAGTCACAAGCAGGATTTGCGTCTTGATATGATGAAATTCAGTGAAAAGCGAAATAGATTTGACACACGTACATCATAAAAATATGTTTATGCAGCCATATTGCGATGTTGAATAGACATCGAAGTACAACTGTACATGTAGTATGTTCGGTGCATGCTGTACTAGGGCTCTACGTATTGTTGTAATGCAGGGAGAATGGACGAGAGACAAGAATAAGCCGCTTTTATCTCGTCCTAATGCACCCTCAATCCTCCGCAGATTAAATTACTCTTCTCTAGCTACGAAGAAGGAAATGGGCATGCTCATATTTTTGATCTGCAATGATGATTTCAGCCTGCTTTGAATGCCAAAACAAACAGCTCTATTACGTAGAAAAGATCATGAATTTCTTCTGAAACTAGCATTTCTGATATACTCAATAATGTACTTCATCGTTAAGCCAATGTGATCCAGACAAACTGTTGCTCTATGGGACTTGTGTGTATTGAGTATTCTACAATATGACAGCGACATTTATAAAGTAAGGTTGCGACGTAACGGTTCCAAATGATATACTATAGCTAAAGAAGTGAGCCGGAAGCATTCTATTGTATAAAATATATAATCTGTCTGAAAGGCAGAAAGAAAAGGCAAAAGGCTTGTATATGATGCTAAAAAGTAAATCTATAAGTAGATCAATGGTATTCTTCACAACTGACATCTATAAATTCTACTCAGGTCTAAAACATAGCTACGACTTGCACATGGTATACTGCTCTTTCTATTACCGAGCGTGTTCCATAGATATTCTGCAGCGGCTCGGAAAATGGGACATGAAGCCACCAGAGACTGCCATTTACAATATCGGCTGAGTGGTATGCATTACGAAACCAAGCTGCATGAGGGTAAATGAGTCGCTCTTAAAATTTGCATGCAACTCGATCCTCTGAGACTAAATTGTGTGTGTGAGTGTGTGTGGTATTGAGGGGGGATGGGGGTAGAGGAATAGTACATACGGCAGGGGGGGGGGGGAGGGAGTGGTGGTCTCTCTTAAAATTTACATGAATCCTCATTCTCTGGGACTCAATTGTGTGGGGTGGGAGAGGATGGGGACATGTATAAAAAGAGGGATGTTTAGAAGTGGTGGTTTCTCCTAAAATATGCATATAACCCAATCCCCTGTGACTAAATTGGGTGTGGGGAATGGGGGGGGGGGGGGACGGGTAGAGGAGAGCATGAGGAAATGGTGGAGTAGTGGCAATGACGTCTTAAAGTCCTCTGACATGATGACATCTCCATGTCAAGTGAAATGCATACGGTCAATTTCCAGGACGGGCCCCGTCTTAAAGCACCTGTTTATCGCTGGCCGCTGGCGGCACGCCGGGCCGCACAACCTTCTACGTTTCACGCCAAATCACTTAGATTGACACGGGACGATGCGCCTCGTGCACGCTGCCGCTTCCTAAAAGGCTCTCCTGATCCCTGCCACCCGACCAACATGGCCACTCTGATGAGGAGTACCAGTCTTCACTCCAGCCCCAAACAGCAAATTATTTTCTGCTTATACCAAAGAGCAGCAGTCCTTATCTTTCTGTCAAAGTTAGTTTGCCTACAATTACAATATTGAATACGTTACATGCAGTATTCTCCACAAGCACGTATGTATCATTTTCAAGATCGATGCCAGGACCCAGAAATCACTTAATATGAATCTATTTCAACCTTTAAAAAAGAACTATAAGGGTGCAAATAAACACACCAGGGTCTGAATTTAAGCCTTTAATGGTCGTTTAAGTACAGTAGCATTCATCTGATTTTTTTCACCTACTCTCTGAGGCAAAATATTAGCACCACTAGATTTAGCCACCAGAGTTAACAGAATAGAGAACTAATTAAGAGTGATCATAGACCCAAGGAAAAAAACAACTCCTATTTTTGCACATTTGGGTACAATGCATGGTGTGTGTTTCACGTCAGGCATAAAAAAGAGCCCGTGGAAAAAAATCCTTGAGCCTTGTAATGAGACTAGCCCACGCTCTGAAGGGTCAGTTATAAATGCTGCATGCTGATGGGAGTGCTGGACTGACGCGGCTGCATCGGCTGCACCGCTGAACTGGACGCTGCCTTGGTTATGATTCATAGCCTCACTCACCTGCATCAGGATACGCATACCTGGAGTGCGATTTCGGCAACCAGAGACAACAAATCCAGCACAGAAGAAAAAAATACCCAAGTGTGACCCATTGAATATTAATTGCAACGTTTGTGTGTGTGTGTGTGTGAGTGTGAGCATGTACTTGTGTGTGGAGGGAGGGGGTGAGGCATCTTAACCTATACACCTATTTACCCGTCTATGCAACAAGTTTGTTATTTTGTGCTTCAGTTTAAGTGCAAAAACTACATCAGAACTATCCATTGGTATAATGGCTCTAAAATAATTTGAATTACATGGTATTTCTCCCAATTTTTATGTGTTAATGATGACAATACAATTCCTCCTTATTCTCACATCTTAATGATTTTTTTACCCAGCAGCAAGACACACTGACATACACGAGAAAACAAACTTTTCATCCCTGCAGTATAGAACCGAGACTAGCAACCCATCCCTCTTGAGAATTTACAAAAATCTGGTAAGAGATACCGCTCACTGTTCTACCCGATCACACCTGAGCTGGAGAGTGTTTTCTAAACGATCCACGGCACCTGAGCTGCATCCGTAACATGTTTTATGCGCTATCGACAATGCTCATACATTGAAGAGGGGAAGCGCAGATAAATGTGAAAAACAAGCGTTAGGATTTAAGACTACTCAAGTGCAATGAAGACTCCTGGAGAAAGCTATGAGGGCTTTTGTTTTGCATAATTGAAGATCTGCCGTTTTTTTCCTGTAGTGGATGCTCTCTCTCTCCCTCTCTCTTTTTTTTTTACTACTCTCTCAATATATACTTCTATCTCTCTATATCCTCAGATTATAATTCATTTAAATATGAGGTGCCAGGTCATTTTTGTTGCTTTAAAGAAGGCAAGACAAATAGAGGTGACGACAAGTGGTCAATCTAATCTGGTCAGAGAAATACATTGTACAACTACGAGTATTCACACAATATACTGTACATAGCACAGCTTCTCAACTTTATGTACAGTAGAGGCACTACGGAAAACCTTGTCAGTCACTCCATTTCTCTCTTTCTATCTCTCTCCCTGTCTCTCTCTCTCTCTCTCTCTCTCTCTCTCTCTCTCTCTCTCCCTCTTTTTCTCTCGTCCTCCCCCCCCCCCCACCTCCCTTCAACCCTATCTTGCTCCACCACTTATGATTCATACGCAGATAAGACAGGTAAGACAGGTAAGAGAGGTAAGCTGACACTACAGGTACGTCTGTGCGAGGAGGGATGAGGCTCTTGTGATGTGTATGACTGATAGATGACCGGCATCTTACCTGTACGATACGGATTATCTCCAATTCCACCTCTCTATCCCCCCCCCCTCACTCTCTCTCTCTCTCTCTCTCTCTCTCTCTCTCTCTCTCTCTCTCTCTCTCTCTCTCCCCCCCTCTCTCTCTCTCAGTCTGTCTCTCTCTCTCTCTCTGACCAGCATCTTACCAGTAGAGGACAGATTACCTCTGTTCCCACAACTCTCTCTCTCTCTCTCTCTCTCTCTCTCTCTCTCTCTCTCTCTCTCTCTCTCTCTCTCTCTTCATTTATATATCCCCCGGTTATGATTCACAGGTATCTGACCTGCATTCTTAAACACCTTACGGCTTTCGGTTGGCATGTTTTCGGACGGCCAGCCCATCCCGTGTACTGTACACCTACAGTCCAGTACGCATATCACTAGTCACCATCTCATCTCCTTGAGGTCAAATAAGGAATGAGATTCGGTTTGTCCATGCGACAAGCTGGGGTCAGGAGGGCCCTCATGTGACAAAAAGGGGGGAATCCACCTGAATCTTCCTTCAAGAAATAGTACCCGCTACGGTTGCAGCTTTGGTACGTGTTATCTCAGGCATGACACAATTAGATTTGGCATCTGTCGACTGTCACTATCTTCATCATTTGCTCGTTAGCACAGTTCCTGAGCAGCTAGTCATTTAGGCCGTTAATGACATGCAGAAGGTTAATGACCTAAATGGAATTTTCATCATTTCTGTATATTGCTTCGTACGCACAAGCCATAACAGCTTCTACACAAGTAAACATGATAACAAACAATCATTTTATTATATAGACTCTATTCCTTATAAATACCAAACAATTTACAATTCATTGCTGTTTGAATGATTCTACGGCATGAATTAGATACATATATCAAGGTCATAATACAACGGAATTCATAACCCTTACATAATAGACATACATTTGAATTACGATACCCTATCCCTGGGTAAAGTATCAACATTTCTTGGTAATATTCCAGTATGCATTACTATGCTCTCTCTATATCTCCGGCCATTAATAATTGCAATCTCATTTAAACCCTGCTTCATTCATGAGCTCGCAAATCTCCAAGCCATTTTCCGCCATCCCCCAGATCACATTCTCTAGTTCTCACCGGGTTTTTTTTTTACACCCAATACCGAGAAGAGAAGAGAATGCGGAGTGTTGTTCAAGGGCCCCCCAATTAATATTTGATATATGCTCGGTGCATGATGAATTCCAGCTCCCCACGTAATGAATTCAGGACCTTTGCCTCTCCATACCCGGGAGGGGAGGCATCCATCACTCTAGATCCTCCTAGCCTTGGTAGCGGGAGGGTCCCGTCTCCCCTTACTGGTGCTTATATCCTCATCATTAATGCATCAAGTTCATATTGAGATATCTCTCAAACATGCCCTGAATCTTCAACTACATTGTACACAGCGGTCTGTGGCGACACCCATACATAATGTGTTTCTTTCTGTGATGTGCACTTCAGTTTCACAGGATTCTAAAAATGACTTGACTCTTACTATCACCCCTATGCAATAATATCAAGGTATATTTAAGACAAAGGACTATTTACATTACAATCTACAGGTAAGTGTTGCAGTTTCTATGTTCTTCAATGATACATCAAGAAAAAAAATATGATAGGGAGAGATAGATTTACTGGCCCACAACAGTGTATCATTCTAAACATGTTACAATAATGTCCTCGAAGAAAAGGTCATTGTCATACAGATAGCCATCTAACCTAGACATTTCACACAAGTATAAATCATACCTGTACATAACATGTTCAATCATTAAGAAGAAAGAAACTGCGATTTATTTACATTTTTCAGTCCTTTAGTCCTCTTGAAAATCAATTCTGCCAAGCTCTGGCTGCACTGTAAAGTAGCTCATATCCCTGATCATCTCCCAGTATCAAAAATGCCACTTGGGGATCTAGCGTTGAGCTAGGAGATCCTCTCCTCATGCATTTAACATCCAACTAGTCTTCCGATAAAAGCATTGCCTTTGACTCTCCATGGCGCTCTTTACCCCAGAGTTAAATAAGGGGTCTCAAAATAGGATGCATAATTTAGACATTAGCGCCAAAGCACACACACACAAAGCAGATGACCCGGGCCTTTTATCAGCCCCGTCGGCCGATGCACACTTTGGGCAGGGGTCGTGGAATTTTTATGAAGCGCAGTGATTAGAATCCTAATATCTTTCCCATGCCTATGCCAACTTTTCCCCATGGCTGTATAAGGTAAGGCGGAATATACCATGATTTTCCGTGTGCACCATCCACCCCCTCATTCCTGCCTTGTGTACTTTTGGCCATCTCTCTCGCTAACCAACCCTTCCCCAAATACGCAACGGAGAGCTCTTTTGAACTGGTAGGCCCAGATGAACTTTCCAATATTATGCATGCTCTAATTGGCAGCATGCGGAAAGCAAACGAACCTGAGGAACGGCAAGAGAGAGGGGGGGAAAAACAAATCTAGAGGTCCCGCTGCTGTTACTGCCATTTGAAAACTAAGCAGTCAAAAACATTTGACATTTTCCACGGCTCGGTCAACTGACCAATAAGTCCTGGCTAGGCATCATGCTGACAGGCATTACACCCTTACACAATCCCTGAAAAACAATTCCCTCCATCACGGCCTCTTTATTAGATTTGCAAATACATTGGGTAATATTTTCGACTCAAATGCTGTGTGGAAGAGAATGGGAAGTGGAGAGAAGTATGTGTGTGTGTGTGTGTGTGTTTGTGTGTGTGTGTGTGTGTGTGTGTGTGTGTGTGTGTGTGTGTGTGTGTGTGTGTGTGTGTGTGTGTGTGTGTGTGTGTGTGTGTGTGTGTGTGTGTGTGTGTGTGTGTGTGTGTGTGTGTGTGTGTGTGTGTGTGTGTGTGTGTGTGTGTGTGTGTGTATGTGTTTGTGTGTGTGAGAGGGAGAGGGAGGGAGAGGGAGAGAGAAGGGGTGAAGGGGGGAGGGGAAAAGAGGGGAGGAGAGGGGGAGAGGGGGAGAGAAGGGGAGAGAGGGATAGAGGGGAGAGAAGGGGAGAGAGAGGCTGGAGAGAAGGGGAGAGAGGGAAGAGGGGAAAGAGGGGGAAAAGGGGGAAGAGGGGGAAGAGGGGGAAGAGGGGGAAGAGGGGGAAGGGGAGAGAGAGGGGGAAGGGGAGAGAGGGGGGAGGAGGAGGAGGGGAAGAAAAAGGGGGAAGAAGAACACAGACAATCGATAAAGAAGGGGCGAGACAATAAAAGAAAAAGAGGAAGGGGTAGTAGAGAGATGTACAGAGAGAGAAACAGAGGGAAGGGGGGGGGAGAGAAAGAGAAAGAGAGAGAGAGACAGGGAGACAGAGAAAGGGGAGAGAATGATGGATGGCATGGTGGAGATATGCATACATCAGATGCATCATAAATGATACCTAGATGGATGGTCGATAACGGTATCTTATTTGTCATGCTATCGGAGCGGGATCTGAATTTCATTTGAGTAGGTGGTGAGCGAGTGAGACGTACACGGGCAGAATATAGCGTTGACCCAAACATGTCACAATTGATTGTCAGTTTGCGTTCAGAAACTAATTACCGCCTTAGATTACATCAGCAGAATGTCAACTAGGTTATCCAGTATTCATAGCCAACACATGTTGACTCAATATCCTATCCTACAAATAAACGCAGTCTAATACCTTATACATCTTTTCACATATTCCAGACATGAATACCCATTTATGAGGCCCCAAAACGCTGTGTAAATTTCCAATCTTATAAAGCTATTTGACTGCAAGGCAAATCCAACAAATTGGAATTGAGTACCCACGCCATTACCATCCCTAGCAACCTTGTAGCAAATGTGCAGCAGCCAGTTTCAACATATCTTGTTTAGCGTTACATACTATATACATTCACAGCCTATACTTTCGGCAAAACAATTTTAGCTGGGAATAATACCCAGAGCCTCCCATTAAAAGCCTGAGGGGAGTGCACACAACAACTTTAAAGCCTTTTAAAAAAAAATCAATCATTCTTCTAAAGCAACACAAAGGGGGAAAGTGGTCTCCATTCAAGACTACTATATGTTCAGCCGCAGTTCTTCATTGTCAGGGCATTTCTCCCATCCTTACAGTCCGATGCCTAAAATAGATTGCGTAATTGCTCTGGAGGAGGGAGAACATACTTTAAGTGTAACATGGTTTCTTATTTTCACCACATACTGTGTGCCACCTAGCTATCTCATGCCCATCCCATGGATTGGCGACCACCACGTTTGGCCTTGAAACCGTCTGTTATGTGGGTAGGTGCTGGGAATGCTCAGCCAAAATTGATACGCAAAAGGCCGGGTACAAATTTGGAGTCATATTTTGTCAGCAAGTCGAGCAATCATAATGCCATTATAATTGACTCGACTCTGTTCCCACTTTACGTGATCTCCCTTCTCCTCTCTCTCTTTCTCTCATACACATACACACACACTCTCTCTCTCTCTCTCTCTCTCTCTCTCTCTCTCTCTCTCTCTCTCTCTCTCTCACCTTCTCTCTATTTCACTCTCATTACCAATATCTACACATCTCTCCTCTCTCTCTTTCTCTCTCTCTCTCGCTCTTTTAAGTGATGAAACTATTTTCATGCCTGACTGGTAATCATTTAATATGAGAAAGCATGCCTGGCCGACCAGCCTGCTAGCCAGGGCCAACCGACTGGCCGGGCTGCACTGGCAGGCTTCACAAATTGCAAGAGGCGGATCTCCACGACCACAACACTAGTGAAGCTGGCATGCTCATCCCTCCCTTTCTTTTTCTCTTTATCTATTTACATACATCTATCCCTCTCTTTACCCCTTCTTTTTCCCCTCCTTCTTTGCACCTTGACCCTGTACCAAAATGAAACACTATTCAGGATGTTTTTTTCACTTGGATCCTCCTGGGCAATATTAATAGAATTGATATGACATGGATGGACAATATTAGATCTGGGAAGGGGAGGGCGAGTGGAGGGAGGGGGGTGGACACCATATCCATGTCATTACCCATGGCACAAAGGTTTTATTGGCTTGCTTCTGAGGGATTTTAACAGGAAAATAACATTCTTGTTCTTTTGCAGATCATCAAAAGTGAGTTGTGAGTGGACAAATGTCAGACCAGTTGCGAAGGAGTCGAAACGACCAAAAACTCTTTGGGTAATGAAGGCACACCTCTAGCTACCCCGCAACACCATGGCGACACTGCAGCCTAACAGGAGGAGGCAGGCGGCTGGCAGCGGGTGGAGGAGGGAGGAAGGAAGGAACAGAGAAGGACGGACAGACGGACAGACAGGGACAGGACATGATGGCTCCCATTCCCTGACCAAGGTCAATCTTGCCTTGCTGCCCCAATATCAATATCATCGGTACTCCACGGCCTGCCTGCCTCTAACACGTATTGATCCCAGCAGATCTGTGAACGAGGATTAATTGCTGGGATGCCAGCTCAGGGACTTGTCTGCAGGCAATGTCACACTGTCTGAAAACATGTGTCTCGTCTATTAGACTAGGGTCGGACTTAGCATTTGTTGGACGCAGTCTTGTATACATGCAGTATCTGCAGTTTGGGACCCAGAGAGGAGGGTTTATGCAAATATTAAGTTGCATTTAGTAGTTTAGTAATCTCTCTCTCTCTCTGTCACTCTCTATCTCTCTTTCTCTCTCTCTCTCTTTCTCTCTGTCACTCTCTATCTCTCTTTCTCTCTCTCTCTCTCTCTCTCTCTCTCTCTTTCTCTGTCTTTAGGGGTGTCTTCATTAGCCCGATGTGGGCGAAATAGCTAGCTTGTTCTGATCGGGTTAGCTAGCCAGATCACAAAATAGCTAGCTATTTGCATCGAGAAAATTTCCCAAGAAATCTTGGGCTACATGGAGCTAGCTTGAGCTAGTTCGCGAATTAGCTCGAGCTCGCTCAGAGCGTCTTCATTAGCCTGAAAATTTCCCGACCCCGGCATGCATCAGTGCACACGAGGCATTGTTTACGTTTGGTTTTATACATGCGTGAATGGGAGCTCACAACCGAAGCCATGCGGTCGTGGCCTATTCCCGTCGCACTGCGCACTGCGCATGTGTGAACATCAGGATAATCTACGCATCCCGAGTTTCGAGCGTACATATCCCGAGTTTCAAGCTAATAAATACGTGATTGCAACTTCAGGCTAGTTCCCCAAATTAGCAAAATAGCTCGCTATTTCATCTGATCGTGCTAATGGAGACGCACCTTATGTATCTTTGCTTCTACCTGTTTTTGCCTTTTTGTATGCCCGCCTCTCTCTCTCTCTCTCTCTCTCTCTCTCTCTCTCTCTCTCTCTCTCTCCCTCTCTCTCTCTCCCTCTCTCTTTCTCCACAAATCACGTTAGTTGTAACCTTGCTGTGCCGTATCCTTGCCCTTTACATGAACGCACAACCAGCATGTTCAACTGCCACCAAGTGAGGGCACTTCCTCATTGCACAGTGAGTGATAGTTCGCACAAGTAAACTATTAAACAATTTTCAAATCTTTGCAAACAAAATCAGCTATGTAAAATTGATTCCATTAGATCCCACCATCAAATCTTTAAAGTTGGTTCATATTTCTAGAGATCATAACCACATCCCATTCCTATGCTATAACTTGCTTTCTCTAAAACAACTGTGGGGTTTGTAATAACTCTGGAGGAATGATGAATCCTTGAGTTACAACAAATACAGTTGTACCTGTACATCCACATAATGTGACCCATCAGAATTCAAGTAGGTATGTTAAAAGATATGACTACTATATGCGCTTGGTACCAGCAAGATCTTCATATGCAAGTACATGAGGAAATGGTGAAATGTGTTATTGATGCTTATTCTCCACATAGTATGTGCGTGCACTGGTGATTTAACACACATTTGATGGTGTGAATGGCGTACATGTGTATATCTTGGTGTGGCGCTGTGTACAAAACAGTGCAGGGCAATGTATACAAATGAACAAAGTAAATAGATGACTAAGGTGAATATATATATCACTCTGCCTTTATTCTGAATGCTGTTCCACAAAGCATAGTGTACATGTATGTATACAGTACATATCCCTGGTGTGTAGAGATAGGGCCTCATATAGTTTACCTATGTACAGTATATCAATAAACAAGGAAGATGACTATGCATTTGTGTGGTGGAGAGCACACGTACACTGTGGTATAGGAGGGCCAAGCCAAGATTCAGATGATATACATATGTGTATATCAATAAAGAAAGTAGATGACAAACGCATTTATGTGGTGGATAGCATACATACACTGTAGTTGGGATAGCCAAGCCACGCTTTATATAATGTACATTTAAAGAAAGTAGATGACAAATATATTTGTATGGTGGAGAGCACACGTATAGTATAGAGTATGCAAGCTTCATATAGTGTACATATATATATCAATAAAGAAAGTAGATGACAAATGCATTTGTGCGGTAGAGAGCACACATACAGTGTGAGTATATGGGAGGGCCAGACCGCTAGCTCACTAGCTTGCTGGTCAGGCAAGCAGGAAGGCAGGCCTGAGTGAGTGGGGATGCTGCAGAGACAGATAATTGGATTTGTTGGGGAGGAGGCAAAGGGGAGAGGCGGGGAGAGACAATGGGGAGCCAACATGTGCTGTTGTGTGGCGCGCAGCAGGAGGGAGGGAGGAGGGAGGGACGGATGGCCGGACGGAGGGATGGTGGGAAGAGAGGTACTGTACACATGGTAGCCAGCAGTTCAAGCTGGAGATGGAAGGATAGATGGATGGATGGATGGGTAAATTGATGAATGGGTGGATGGATTGGAGGATGGATGACGGGCAGAGTTGGGAGTTAATGAATGAGAGTATGGGAGACGATGAAAAATGGGATCTGAGTTGATAAAAATATAGACAGCATAGTTATGAGAAAAAACATGTGTCTACATGTAACGTATACGGATGGGCAACATGTCTATTGCGTGGGAAGAGAGAGGGGCAACGTAGAAGGGAGATAAAATTGAGAAGGAACAGCATGCAGTTGCACAAGACAGGAGAGTGGGAGATTGGGAATGGCGGCAAAAGTTGTCTACAAGCACAGTCTTAACTGTGACACTATCTCAAAGTGTGTCTGATAAGATCAGACTAATTGTATGGCCTGTCTTGTTAGTGGTGTCTCTGCAATGCTTGTATATATTGTGTTTATCTTCACCTACTTACACATGTTGTCTTCCCATTCAGACTCAGTGACTCACTGACAAAGGGCTATCCCTACCTAAAGTGAAACAAAGGGTGCTGTACACTAAATATGTGTACATACTAAATGGTAGTGGATATGGTACACTGGAGGATGTGTCACTGGTATGCCAGGTGGCTATGGTAGTGGAGAAGTAGAAAGAAGCTGACTGATCGGCTGGCTGGATGCCGGCACCCATTAGCCTGACTTCTCGGCGCTTGGACATTTCTGAACCAAACTGAGCAAATAAAGTCTAAAATAGATATTCTTAGATTCTCCTCATTTTTCAGACTGTTGCAGGAGCCTGGGAAGACTATAGTACCATTCTCATTGGGCTTAAAAAAATTGTGAAGTTAGGGTGAAAGTTGCCTAGCAACTATACCAAAAGCCGAATGGTTATATTGTCCATGTCCCCTAACTTTGCGATTTTTCTAACTATGCAATTTTTCTAAGCCCAATGAGAATGGCACTATTGAGAGTGATTAGTCTACTGCAGCAAGACCCACTTAATGAATAGTTTGGTTTAGAAATGCCCAGCAGCCTGGAAGGCAGGCTAGCACTCATATACGTGGGAGTGACTGATACAGCGGTTGGGATGTGAACAGTAAGGGGTAGGACAAGCAAAGGTCAAGCAGGTATGAAAGGTCGCAAGCACGAGAGGGAGAGAGAGAGAGTCACAATACCTTAAATAAAGGAGATCATGCGTACATTGTGGACGATTAAGTGGAGAGTTGGGTAACAAATGTGTGCTAGGATCAGGGAGAATATCAATTATTCACTTAAAGTGGCTATTTTTCATGCCTGATTTTACACTTTGGAGCATTTTTTAAGCTTTTGTTGTCATTCGTGCAAGCTCTCTTTGGCATTACGAAGGCTAAACTGTCCCAAGCCCCTGTTTCCTTTATTTTTCTGGCTAGGAATTTTAGGATATATACATTTGAACAAGTTTTGGACCATAACTCTTCATGTTGCAGATACTTAACCCTTCCCTTCTCTGGCAAACAAAGTACTGCTCTATGAGACATGTTTGTTTTCTGGTTAAAAAACACTGAAAAACGCTCAATATTCTTGACACATACCACTCGTGGCATATGTACACTCTACCCCCATGCATATAAATTCGCAGGAGCGCACGACGACAAGAACTTAGCGTCAAACAAACGGTTCCAAGAAGATGGCCGGGGAGACAGGAAGCTACACTGGTGAGAAAATAGCGAGCAGAAACAGACAGACGGAGACGGGTACAGAGACAGAAGACTTTGATGGTATTGATACAGCGGGGAGTGTCTGACTTTTGCCTGACCTTGACAGAGCTCGGCTGTCAATGAAGACAATAATGTATACATTTGGATGCTGGCCAGGCCAGCCCAGCCAAGCCAGGATCCCACGGGTGTTTTTTCACAGACTGATGGGCAGAGTCGATTCCGTCAATTATGCCATTTTTTAATGAAAAACATGTGGGCATAGGATGATTGTCCACTCAAGTTTGTCTTTTTACAGCTCTCAGGAGACCGGCGCTAAGTATGGGAATTGTCTACTGTAATAAAAATCTAAAAATATCTTGTTACAAGTAAATGCTTCCACAATAAAAAATCTTACCAGACTTTCATAAATGACTACTACTTTACGGAACTTTTCAATACAAATCCCCTCATAAGGTCTCACAACCTTGCATTTGCGATTAATCTGGACAAAAGTTATCGCTTGGAAATTGAGAACTTGTTTATCGCAAAGCATGACAAACATTGAACCCATTTATTTGCTTTTATCCTCGAAGGAGGAGGAAATCTTTCACGAACAGATCAACAGTCTTGTGATTGTGAGTTCTATATCTGTTTACGTGATTCTTCCGTCTATCATTCCACAGACATGAACGTGGAAGGATGCAGGTGTACCGACATTAGAGAGTCTCTGCGTCACATCGATATCACAATTTCCCAGAAAAACGGCGCTCCAAATGTCACAAGCTGTTGTCGTCAAATTAGCCTAAACTCCTCTCGCCCCCCTGCCCCCTCACCTGACACCACCTCTTCTTCCTCTTCAACCGTGTTCGTACACAACATTTTTCCACGTTCCTCCATATAAGCAAGGATCTCTGACCAGCTTGGTACTTCCTACATGTATTAACAAGGTATTTTATTAGTGTAGTGAGTTACAAGGGGAAAATTACAAAATCATTTGCAGCCCCGGGCTTCTTTCTAGCCTGCTGTCACAAAATTCTCTCTCTAGACTTTATTTTTGCATTATGGTCAATGAGGAAAGTCAAGTTTACCCGCACACTGTTCTTTCATTCATAGGGGTTCTGTTGGCATTACATGCACTATATACCGCCATGAGCCCCAATTTTATTTTTTCACTGGGGAGTTTACTTTTTTGCCATTCTGTGTCCAGAACATGCACTGCCCCAATGACGAACACCGAAAAAGGTTGGCCACAAATATGTACTAGTACGTGGGCGGGATGACAGAGAAGTAAGGGGTGTAACTTATGGCAAAATAAAAACAACAACACGCGCTGTTGTTGCTAACTCTAAAATGTGCATGTCATCCCTAGTTCCTGAGCCTGAAGAGATTCTTCCACTAGACAAGTTTATCTCCAGTCAAAGCCAGAGGCCAGGGCATGGATGCTAAGAAATTAGAATGGGAAAGGCCAGGGGAAGAGAGGGGGGCTTGTTTTACCCAGGGCTAGGAGAGGCTAGCTTGCTTGCTAGATCTGCCTGACTGGCCAGCTTGGCTGACCTTGGCTGCACTTTGTGGATTTACCAGGCAAGTCATGGATGTCAGTGACCTCACTTCAGGTCAATCCACCCACTCACCCAGTGCTTACATGCAAAGGTACGGAAGTTCCCTCCTCTCCATATGTGTGTGTGTGTGTCTCTCTCTGTCTCTCTCTCTCTCTCTCTCTCTCTCTCTTTGTCCATCTCTCTGTCAGTCTGTCTCTCCTTCTTTCTGTCTCTCTCTCTCTCTCTCTCCTTCTATCTCTCAGTGTCTCTCTCTCCTTCTCTCATTTTTCCTCTGTCCATCTGTCTGTCTGGCTCTATGGCCCTACCTATTCTGTCCTCTTCTCGCAATGCTCACCACCTCTTTTTTTCTTATCCCCTGTCGTGGATTCAATTTGTTTTCTCTCCTCATGCTCTTGCTTTCTCTTGCTTTCTCTGTCTCTCTGTCTCTCTTTTTCTCTCTCTTTCTGCAACACAAGTAATCTCTCACTCTCTCTCTCTCCCCCTCCACAGCCCTACTCGCAAATGCAAGTGGAAATTCCAATTACCACAATTCGCCATTCACTACAGATCAAGATTGCTTGTGGCTCAAAATAGACGGTTTTAAATTAGGTATATTTCACTTGGGCCATTATCCTATTACACATAATATGATATATATGTTTGTAAGCTGAGCAGGTCACGTTTTTCGTCTGAGGGCACAGTAGGGGCAAAATACCATGAGAAATATGATCAGCATACAAATATTCTCTGAATTCTGGCAGATGCATGTGTTCTGGCATCAACATCTCATCATTCTTTAAATACATGTACAGCAATCCTATAACGACCCAAAACATAAACAAGAATAATGCCTTTATCCATAAGATAAACCCCATAATACGCTTACATACCCTCTGCTTCGCACTGTAAGCCATGGATATACATTAAATTATCCCTTAATTACTACGCTATTGTCATCCCGTAGTTCTTGGTAACAATCCACCCTTGTCTGACCTGTCCAATACAATGACAAACCTATCGCATTCAGATTCCGCCTATAAATGGCCCTCGAGCTGCATTCAATATCTAACTAAATCACAAGGAACTCACAATTACCGCTCCCATTTTCAACCCTTGCTACAATAAATGAACAAAAGGGAAAGACTGGCTAGCCATAAAAGTGGGTTTGCTGACCAGATTCATTTAGCAGGCAAATCAGTTATCGCTATTACCTAGTGCACTTTTTAAAGTTGGAAGTGTCAATCACCGCAGAAGGAATGACTAATGGAAGGAGCTGGTCATTTTAAATGTCCAGTCTCCTGAAAGCTATTGATGCAGTTAACAGCATTTCGAGCTTCATTTGGGTCCGCCGTATCACCACCCAAGCTACATGTTTATTTCCAATTATTTTTGTAGTTATCTAAATGACAAATGCATCACTAAATAATGGTGTTGATAGCCATTTGATGCATGAGGAGTCTGATAAGGAGCAGCCTGGCCCCATATTCTGATTATTTTAGTAAGTATCGCAGCAGCCAAACTCAAAATAGATAAAATTTCTGCTGGGTTCTTACTATTACCCATCACAAAAATAATTTGAGCCAAAGACAAGAACAACTCCTTTGATGTTATTATTGTCTGTGAGCATAGGTGACAGTACTTGAAATGTTATATCTTGCAAGATGGTATAGGTCTTTGTAAGATAGGTAAAGTGGTTAAGAAAAAAGGCAGTTCTTACCTTCTTCTTGTCGACCTCGTGTGTTCCTCTCTGTATGACCTTCTCTACGTTGCCAGGATCCGAGAAAGTGACAAAGCCGAAACCCCTGCACAAATAAAAAACGAAAGAGACATCGAAATTAAAGCCCAATGCACGTACGTAAAGCTTTCCTTATGAGATTGATGGTACATTGACAGCAAGGTCAACCTACAAGTCATGGATATTTAATCAGATCCTCAACATGTGTGGCTTTTGAAGCAACCGCAGCACCTTCAACGAATTACATGTATAGCACAAGCATTACATATTACAATATATACAATATTACAATATATTACACTGATGGCACATGAAAGCAATGTCAAACTAAAAGTGGTGGATATACATTGTACATCAGTAATCAGTATGTGAAACGTGTGGCCTTTGAAGCAACCAAAGCACACCTTAAAAAAATTTATGGCACTAGCATAATATTTTACAATAAACTGCAGACAAGCGGTTCTCGGGTTACACGTCGGGTAAGCCCTTACCGTCATTCAGTGTTCTACATGCATATTTAATCAGCAATGCGGGTGGATGGGGAAACACCCACAAGAAATTGTCTCAATCATATGCCGTCAGCTCGAGCTGTGTGATATTACGGCTATTATGCTCATCAATAATCCAGAGGTAAACGTGAGTAAGAGAAATGCGGCGAACTGCCGCGCTGCCGCGGCAAAGGGACAGATATTTTACTCAGATCGCTGCATACATGTGTTGAATGATGTGCGTTCACACCCACAGAATGTGGTGATGCTTATAAATACCTTCCCCACAGGTGTGGAGTAGAGAACGACCACAGAGTGAATAGTTTACGGGACACACTGCTTTCTCACATGACTAATTGGAACATTGCTGTACACATTCTGTGTACAAGTGCATAATCTATAGCACCCACAATTTGTGATTGACAAGGACACATGTTCTGCGTGATATGAAAATCTATTCCCAATTTCCCTGGGCGCTTGGGAGTGATCTTCCGCAAACCACACTCGTGATTTACTCTAATATTACCAGGACTGGAAAATCACACTGGTTTACTAAACATCCCGATGGTAATATGATAGTTTAACATTAAAACAAATCTATAATGTACAGTTTCTACACAAGAAATCTTCAAAACAAAAGGACCTGCAAATGGAACAAATAGAAACATTGAGTTGCAACTACGCTAAGTAAACTACATGTATGCCTCAAATCAACAGGGTACACATTTTACCTACTACATATACAAACAGCTTGTGATGTGTGTGAAATGCACGTTAATGGACATTGCATATATGTCACGTTCTGAGAATTTGGTATACATTTAGTCTAAGCCTGAGTCATATCGATTTTTTCAGAAACCGGTGTTCGATGGCTTTGCGCCGATCGAACATCGATGCATCGATACATGACGTCACCCAGCCACTGCCAAGAGCCAATTTATGAATGAAAATATAGTAAGCATACGCAGTGCAATCCTTCCATTTCCCCACATAAACAAGCATGCAATTCTCTATCACCTCGTACCAAAATTGACCTAGAATTTCACTTTCCTATATTTTATATGAATTATGATAGGTAACCTCGGAGAATCTATTTTCTCACCGATACTGCACATGTAAGCGAATTTCGATTACTTCTTGTTTTTCCGTCAAAATCTTACAAATTAGCGTCAATATGGCATCGTATACATGTATGTAGGTTGGAATCTGGAGAGTCTATTGCAACGGGCAGAAAGTCAATCAGCTTCCGGGTTGCGATTTTTTTTTTTCGTAACCCTAATGCGTCGAAAAATCGCTTCCGGGTTTCGGACAACGTGACTGGATATTGTATCACTGTTTTGGCGACCACATGGTTATGACGTGATCTACGCGATGCACCAATCAGTGGTCTCCGAATCGCTGTACGGAGACGCTCTATTAGTCTGTACGTCGGCAGCGTGTATGCAAATGAGCCTTACGCACGATTGCCACTGTATTTCCGGGTTTTCACAACACACGATGCTATCCGTTGTACAAAGTCTATGGACAATTGTTTGTTGTGGCGTTGCGCTGTATATAGTAGTGAACGAATCAAATCCAAGTAGTATGTAGTAGCTGCTTGATCATCGAGCGACCTGTTCATTCTCTTGATGCGTTACCTGCAAAACTCACAAAAGAGAGTAGGAACCAAGTAAGCAAATTAAAATTGTGAAAATATGAAGATAAATTGTGTATAACAGGACTATCAAACAAAAGATTTTGTGTTTTCTAGTCAATTTGGTAATTTCGTCGATGCATCGAATTCATCAAAACGAAATCGGAGTTCGACTTCTTCGATCGAACACCGGCTTAATAATCGATTCGACTCAGGCCTAATTTAGTCAAATGTGCATCATTATATGTTTTCTTTGTACATGGCCATGTTCTCGCACTTCCCCACCAAAAAAAAAATCCTACCACATGTGGCATTCTGACAGATCCTATGACAATTATTTTCCCACTTACCAGAAACCACAAGCACAAATGAAAAACCATGGCATCTGACCAGAAATTTAATGAAAATTCATCCCAACCCTCACCAGTAACCACATCGCTGGGAAGCGGAGAGGAGGAGGAGGAGGAGGAGGAGGAGAGTGGGAGATGAAGAAAAGGAGAGACGGATAGAGGGGAGATTGGGAATAAAAATGAGAGGATAAAATGGAAGACAAATGGAGAGACTAATATACATGTAAGAACTGTAAATTATAGGTACCGGTAGGCAGATACCAAGATAGATATGGAGTCAGTGCAGTTAGTGTAGAGATCGATAAATAATTAAAATATTGAGAGCAAAATACAAACTTAATAGCTAGCCAGCTAGAGATAGAGAGACAGATAGGTAGATGGATGGATAGATAGATAGATAAACAGACAGACAGAAAGACGGACAAATAGATGGATTGAAAGATAAATAGATAGATGAATGGGAAATAGATCCATGTAGATAAATACATGTGTAAATACATCTGTATATACAAAGATAGAGGGAAAACAAGAGGAGGGCAGAGCGGGTGAGGGAGAGATGGGAGTACCTCAACCTTTGCACAGCACAGAGTGCACATGTGAGATATAATTAATGTGATATATTATGCTGCCCGATGAAATATAATCTGCAGCTTGGGTAGCCCGGGGTTTGATGAATCATGCCGTACTGAGAGGTATATAACCACAGTCCCACGGATGCACTATTATTGTCAGCGTGTTACAGCTCCAGGGCTTTCCCCTCCATCTACCATTCCAATCTAGGTGCTCTTTCTATGCCCCCATCCTCCCCTTCTCTCTCACTCTCTCTCCCCCCTCTCTCTCTCTGTCTCTCTTTCTCTGTATTTCTCTCTCTCTCTCTCTCTCTCTCCCTCCTTCCTTACATCATCCATTTTCTCTTACCAACTTTCTCTTTTTCTCTGTCTGTCTGTGTCTCCCTGTCTCTTTCTCTCTCTCCCCATGTCTTTATATAATCCACTTTCCCTTACCCACTTTCTCTTTTCCTCTCCTCTTCTGTCTCACTCTGTATCTTCTCCACTGCTCATATGCATGAACACACAGACAGGTACACCTCACTCTTCCCCTCTTCTCCCCCCCCCCCCCCCCACCTCTCTCTCTATTTTTCTTCTTCCTTCCCTCTTCTCCCACTATCTCGCCCACTCATTTTTGTCCTCTTTCCTACTTTATTCTCTATCTCTTCCCCCTCCCACATATACACACACTCCACCTTCTCTCCTCCCCTCGGCTCTTTCTTGTCACACCACCACACCCCACCCCCTTGCCCCCCTCCAAACACCAACCTCTTCATACCCTCTGCCTTCAGGAGAGGGCGGACACAACTTGCATAATGTAAGACACTGAATAAGGAGTGAGTTATTCAGGTCACCTGTCATGCACTTTCACACGCCTTCAAGGATCTGTCATCTTCATCTTGAGCAAGAGCACCTCCTTAGGATTTTTAGGGCGTACTTATGTGCCCGGCAAAAGTCAATTTAATTACTCTCATTCGCTGTTAAATGCTTGCAAATTCCCCATTTCCCAACCATTTTCAATCCTTTGTGTTACCCTCTCAAGTTTTCTTGGGCATTTAAAACCCCTTCAAACACTAAGGTCAAGGGGTTAAATTGAGTTAGTTTCAATACAGGTGTAACTTTTAACCATGGGATACCTCAATTAAAAAGTGGCACATTAGTTTTCCTCCAGGTGGTACTACTACCCATGTTCCATTCATTAAAAAAATGTTAGCTGTTCTAGCATAATGTGGGCTCAAATTAGAGGGTAACTCAACAGGGAACAACCCTTACAACTTACATCCAAAATGACGCCCTGGTCCATGTGACTGCGTACATATCATAACCTAAATTGTACAAATGATGCACATCATAGCAACATTCCACCACCTTCCAGGAGCATCTTATTTAAATTGCACTCTGCTTATTCTTACATCTCTCCTCTCTCAATCTTTCCCCCCTATGACCTACCATCTAACATTACCCTATGTCTATCCCTAACCCTGTACCCAAAACTGCATATTCCTCCATCTCTCCCCTCTCCATCCCTCCCCCATGTGACCTAACATCCACCATCACCAACCAACTCTCTCTATACCTAACCCTGTACCCAAAACTGCATATTCCTCCATCTCTCCCCTCTCCATCCCTCCCCCATGTGACCTAACATCCACCATCACCAACCAACTCTCTCTATCCCTAGCCCTGTACCCAAAACTTACTATTCCTCCGTCTCTCCCCTCTCCACCCCCTCCCCCATGTGACCTAACATCTACATCCCCCCTCACCGACCTACTCACCCTTTCCCCCTACCCCCTCTGCCCCAAAATTGTATACAATTCCAACCTGAGGAGCACAGGGGAATTTTCTCTCCACTCCACATGTAATTCCCAGTCAAGCACTTCTCATTCCGCGTCCATTTGAAAATGCATCCCAAATTTCACCCCGTATGTTAGAAGAAGATGAGAAGGAAAAAAATGGTCCCCCCTTCTCTGTGGAGGAGTGAAAAGTGCAGCCCAACCTGAATAATGAAAGACGTAACCTTTCAGGAACATTGAGAGTAGAAGGCGGCATCGAGTGTTACACTTTCTCCGCTCACTAGCAGCACTTACCAGAACGTAATTAATTTCAAAGAGTGGCACGGGAGGGTTAATATCACAATTTGATGGGAATTAAGTCGTATTTTATGGTATACCATCCTCTCGCTACCCTAGCTGCCATATTGCGTGGCAATTCCACTCTTCAGAGTACCCTTCTTTTTGATGTAGGACATCTATTAACCATTAATAGGATTATGTTAATGCATATTATATGACGTGATTACGACTATAATTTGGACTTCCATCGTACTTGCATATATATGCCCAGACTAAAGTATAAAGGTTTTGCAATTAACAGTCAGGTGTTGTATTACACAAAAATATATCTGTAACTTGACCTAACTAGACCAGATTGATGACACTGTGCGTATCTATTTCAGGTACATGTATCGTCCTTTGACATGTGTGACATTGTCATGGAAACAGTGTCCATATAGCGCAGTGAACTGACTACCGCAGTATTGTCATGAATAATAACTATGTCAAAAAGTCATTGTATTGTATGCAGAATACTCATAATGCAATACTACATGTATGTGGATGAATGTTGTGATTTCAATATTAATATGTATACAAAAAAGTATTAAGTACTTAAAAACTCAGTACCTCCTTCTTGTAATCATCCATGACATCTCTCCAAAATACCGAATTCTCCGTCCAGTATACCATGTGTCATGTACCTATACAACTGCAGCACATATTTCTTACACAGTTTCACTTTGACAAGAACACATATTATTACAGTAATGTTGAGAACATCCAGCAAAATTATGAGTCATCGCATACCATGTATATCACGTATCATACATTCTGACAGGTAACCTAGGCAACATAAAGTTGGTACACATTCTGAATCCCCTCCCTTTCTATCTGTCTACTCAATGCAGATTTCTACGTGTGCTTGTGCATGTTTGGGCGCCCGGCTGCACCAACTTCCAGACACAATGTGCGTCTATTTAAATGCAATCATCCATGTCTGGTGTGTGTAAGGTGAGTGCCCTGTTCCTTTCATGGCATCAGACAAAAAAAAAGAAGAATTAGATCATTTAATCTACATCAAACATCTTCTCTCTACAAAGAAGTACTGTACAATGCTGTATACTAATACCTATTTCCATGTGTGTTACCATAGGCATAGCTCCTGTAGTCCCATTTATTAATTTGGGGGTGGTCCTAAATACAATGAGGTACATACACAATCACAAGTGAAGTGTATAGTGAATAGAGATCATGAATACAGCCTTTGTATGTTATCTTACTAGAATGGGGCAATGTCATTCATTCACAATACTCACTTTTGTGTCTGTGTGTTTACAACATCATAAATCATTACAGAGTGCGTGCAGACATATAATTCTCTGTCATTTTATATCTCTACATGTAAATATCACATATCTACATGTACATGTACATTAGTAATGATACTGCATATATCCATTTTATGATGCGTGTAAAACATACACTTTTTTTTTCTCTGAAAAGATTATGTGATGCTCACCAGTCATCCGACATTCACACCAAAATAATATGTACATGTTTACACTATGCTTCAAAAGGAGGTTAAACCATTACACCGACTCATTTCTTAAAGGGGAAGTTCACCCTGAAATTATTTTGGTTTCAATAAAAAGAGACAAATAAAAGAAACATATGAGTGAAGGTTTGACGAGAATCGGTCAAAGGAAAAGAAAGTTATTTGATTTTAAAGTTTTGATTTTGTGACGTCACGTGCGAGGTGCTCTCCCATATGTTGTGTACAAAATAAGTCGATAAATTGCTTTTTTCCCTGTTTTTGACAATGGAATGATTTTTTTCGTACAGGTATGTGTGTAAAAACGTATTTCTGATAATGTATCAAATGCACGAGTAAAAGGATGCATATCTTTGTGAGAAAATGCACATTTTCGAAAAAAAATTGTACACAACATATGGGAAAGCATCTCGCATGTGACGTCACAAAATCAAAACTTTAAAATCACATAACTACCTTTTCCTTTGACCGATTTTCGTCAAACCTTCACTCATATGTTTCTTTCATTTGCCTCTTTTTATTGAAACCAGAATAATTTCAGGGTGAACTTCCCCTTTAAAATCAGTTTAAAAGGCTCTAAAAGGAGGATTAGTATTGACCTATTTAGCACCAGGATGTGCTCATTTCAATAGCTAGTGTGCCTGCCTTGCATAGAGCACACATTCATGCCCGCTGGCTATTGGATATATGCCTATATCCCGGTGCTTAATCCAGCTCTTACATCTACTGGGCAAGCCTATTCTGCCAAGGAGGTAAAGGTGAAATGGTGGTGTTTCACTCATAAATGGAAGGTACTGTGTATTGTAATGCAGGGATTCGCTTCTGCAGCAGCCTGAAATACAGCACGTGTGTAACATGTAGCAAAGGGTTGGATTTTGGATAGCCCTTAGCAGAAGGAAGAATGAATGCCATGTGTTTGTGTGTGTGTGTTTGTGTATGTATGTAGTACACTGACTCGCCCCAGGCTGACAGCTCGCTGCTAATGACTTTCACACATTGCACATGGCCTAGTAGGTAACAATCACAAACATACCCATGATTAGTCTCGTATCGAGACCCTAGGGAATTTATTCTGCAAACCATCACGGCGAAGGTGATCATCAAATCAATCTACAAAAGGACTTAACTTTAAACTGAAGTTCCCTACACCAAAGGATAATGTGTGTATCAATCTGGTAAGATAAGAATTGATATCAAAGCTAGTAATAAAGAACAAAATTAACCTCTTGTGCATGATGGGAAAGATATTCCTGGATTGAGACTATGAGGTACATGTCCGTAATACAGGCCTGGCTGGCCTCTGCCATTGCCATGCATCTCTCCACCTCTCCACTCCTCACCCTTACACATCTTTGCTAACCATCAGGGCAAACAATGTAGGGCCTATGCAGCCTGCTCCACAAAGGCCTTGCAATGCCAGGCACAACTAACTCCACACTGTGCTATGCAGCCTACTACAGCTACTGACTGTACATATCATACATAGTGTACACATATGTGGGCCATGCATATGTACAAGTATATATGTACAATGTACGTTCAGCAGATAGTGCCAGAACACATTTATATTATGATACATGTAATGTATGTGCAGTAAATGTGTTGCAAGAACATATACATTTATATCATGATGTATGTGTATGTACAATGTACAATATATGTACAGTAGATATATTGCTAGAATATGTGATGTAATATAAATGATTATTCCTATTGCATTTTGCAGTTCATCTCTCAAGATGGATTTGAGGTTGATACGTTGTCTGCACTATACCCATCAATGCAGAATAAATGTTCTTAGTATTGCTTTGATAGGAGTTCCTTTTGATTGGTTTTACATGTAGATACAGTACATATCCATGTACTGTATACAATACATGTAGGTACAAATGGGCCATGGAAAAATACACCTACATACATGTACAGTGTTATTTGAAAAGAATTCAATTGAATGGGACAATAAGGGAAATTGTGTCCTCCGGTTTACATGTTTGTATACTAATGTGTCTCTGCTTCAGTGCATAGCCATTGACCAAAACAGGTAAAGGACACAGACGGCAGAAAAGACTGAGCAAATATCACTTTGTACATTTAAAAAGCTTTCCTTGAAATGTTAGAATGAATTAACTTCTGTGTACATTATTACCACACCCTGACAACAGTATTTATTCTGTTATTTTGTGTGTGTTCGTGGGCATTTTATAGGACATAAAGTTAATCTTGCTTCTGACTTTTAATGACAAGGTATTGGAACACTGTCTGGGATCGCTATAAAAAGAAACAATATCTGATTAATGTTTTCCGAATCCAGGCTTTCACATGGTATAAATGTTTCAAATGTATCTAAACTTATTGTTATATATTTTAAAATCAAAATCCTTCATTGCGGTAATTGCCAGGAAAAAAATCTTTAGTTTGAACATTTTCTGCAGGGTACCAAAAGATATGCAGAAATATTTCTTACCACCACAAAAGTTAGAGGTGACATTTGACTTTAATCTCCCAATCACATGCATGTAGGCTGGGTGAAATACGACCTCCTTGTGTGATTGTTGGTGGATACGCATGAAGCTGGCTAATGCAGCTGGCGGGGTAACCCACGAGCACTCACAATATCGGCGTAACATTCAGGACATGCCGACATGTCAGGCATGTTGTCGCTGAGCATACCCCGCATGACAGCACGCAGCTTAGCTTGCCTTACATACAGCACAGATCAGCCATCACGTTACATCTCCCTACGCACACAAACACACAATCCGACATGTACGTCGGTACCTCGACATGTACGCACGCCATCTCCCTCTTTTATTTCTGCCTCCCGATGAGTGGCATTATTCCTGGAGGAAAAATCCCGGTCAACTGGGGATGAATCATTTTGGAACAATCTGAGGCACGGGACGTTTATTACGTCAAAGCCGACCGCACCAAACCTTGCAAATTACTACCCAGAAGGCATGTTGTTTGAATACAAGTAGGCAAACGCTTAGAAACTGGAGAGCCCACATATATTATTTATAAATCCATTGACAGGAATGTTTTTTGACAGGATCACATGATATCAGAGCTACCCGACTGATACACCTTGGTTTACAAATGTATTTTGCAGCTGAATGCTGTGTACTTGTAAAAAAGCACATCTTGAACAAAATATGGATGTTAAATTCATCTCAGAATTTTATAAATGAATGAGAGCCACATTTATGAAACCGTAATAGTCTACTTAGTTCCTAAAAATGTATTTACAGCTGATTGCATTTTGGTAACTAATCAGGCTTAGTAAGGTTTCATTGATAATTTAGATGTGGCAACAGAATATTTAAGTTATTTCAGCAATCTAGAACATGTTTTCTGAGATGAAAACTTGTTGATAACATATTGCCAAGCAACGTAATTTGCGTGATGAGTATGAACATTATACGGCTGCTAATCTCCTTTATTGGCCGTAAGAACTCAAGCGAGCTATTGCCAAGTGTATCACATTAATGCTTCCAATCATGCAGAGCGATCACCAACTTGGCATTGGAATCTGTGGAGGTGAAGTTCAAGTTCATTAGTAAACGGAGAACTAGAGCAATGGATGAGGATATCTTACAGTAATGGCCATGGGCCTTGGAGCTTTTAGGAGCTAAATTGCCCCATCACTCGTGAATATTCATGTGGTCTGAGAGACACTCGTTCATGCTTGGTGTCAAAGTGGATGACAACATAGCAATGATGGTGTTATTCAAGGTAGAATGGTACTTACACAAGTCAAGAAGACATTACTTCACCTCGTAACCATCATCTTAGTTACCATAATATATCCCTGTTTTTGCCATTACTCTATTTCATTCTCTCCTCCTCTCCCTAGTTGCATGTTTGTTTGTCATTTTTTCTACATTGTACCCCCCCCCCCACCATCTTATTGATCTCGGCATTTTCCTGCCTCCCCCCCCCCCCCCCCTTGTACGGTCTCTCTCTCTCTCTCTCTCTCTCTCTCTCTCTCTCTCTCTCTCTCTCTCTCTCTCTCTCTCCAGCTCTCTTCTTTCTCCCTGTATAGCCAAGTCCCCCTCTCTCCCCTCTCAGCGTGCCTGCCTGCCTGCCTGCCTGGCTGGCCGGCCCGCTACACATCTCCCCCTTGCCCCCCAGACCCCCACGCAGGAGAGAATTATCACTCCCAAACAGCGCTTCCTGCCCCGTGTCATGTTGGGTCTGGGGGCAGGGGGAGTAATTGCAGGCAGCAGAGCGTGGAGAGAGAGGCAGGCACATTTGAATGTCAAACAAACCGCAGAAGGAAGGCTCTTGTACAGACAGCCCAACCCCCAAATACAATGTACCCTCTCCTTCCATTTAATAAACATGTTCTTCTGTGAATCTGATTTAATTATTGATATATTCTATTGGAGTCTTTCTATAAAGGAGCCAAAAAAATATTAATAGATTGCTGGTTTGAATCAAAGCAGCAATACCAGATCAATAGTTTTGTGAAAGTCTAAGCAAAACTGTTTCAGTTTCAAAGAGCAGGAAAGTTTTTTTTTTAGTATCATATTCTACAATGGGAATGGGTCCAGGACAAGACAACAGGGTGTAAATATAGACACCAACATAAAACATAAAAATAGTCCATGTACAAGCAAAACAACAAGCTCTATCGTCTGATGAATTTAATTACGCTGTGTCCCCCCTCGTTGAATACATAATGTACATCAGAAGGCAGTGGAACATATCACATCATCTACATTTTTCAACCAGGTAGGATGGGAAGCTTTTGGAAGTGATAAACAAGGTCGATGACACACTGTTCAAACATTAATCCTATGACAGTTCATGTTGAACCACTTTATGAGTCCCATAAGCTGGGATATTGGGGTACGATTCGGGGAACAGCCATGCTGAAAGTGTGTGCATGATCGCTGTGGTCTCACCGGTCTCATTAACAAGCAATAGCATGAACTATTCAAAACAAATTTGTATCAGCATGTTGTCAAACGTATTACTGTACACAGTATGTGTGGATGATTGCTCAATGATTGAATGAAGTATATTACTTATCAAATCTAACATAAATGCATACATTGCTGTGATCGGCATGAGCCTTTTCGTCCAAGTCCAGCATGGATACTAAAACATTGTGCTTGGAATATCATCAGAAATATAACCACACTTTATGTAGCATTTTGCCCAAGCCATGCCCAGGAACCCAAAGTACTACAAATATCATAACTTTACTAAGTTGTTCAAGTAAAAAACTGGCATTACTTTGGACGGGGTAACACAAGGGAATATCACACCCTTAAATGTACCTCGTTGTAATCAAGTCTTAAACGCAGGGTCCACACATAACATCTGTACAGTACATCGTTACTAAGGGGATCATACGAATGCTGGCCTACAGACCGCGAGGTTTGCGGTTGTGAATTGTGGGAAGGCTGTGCGGACCTGAAACCATAACGATAATGAGATTACAGGCAGAGAGCCTGACCTACAAGCCTATTGGCACCTGCCCAGCAATTAATTAAAAGGAGTAGACTCTTAACAAGAATAACAAGATATTGAACGACCTTTTTCCTGACTCCGGATTGGCTCACGCCTGAATTGGTGTGTCGGCTGGGCGGTCTCCTCCTCCGCTGCTAAACGCTCCCAGAGGAAAGCCGTTTATAGGAAAAAGGAATTGTGGGATACTAGCCAGACACACAGGATAACCTAGGCGCATACATGTAGATGACAGGCTAGGCACCCACTGGTCAGTCTTTAAGAGGGTTAGCATATAACTGTTTGTTTAATCCAATCTGTGACACTTACACTTCTGGGTAAGTACTAATCAAGTACAGACCTATATTTGGTGTCTCTGTACAGTGTCTGAATCTAGCAGAAGTAAAGTAATAATATGTGTGGGGGAGGGGGGGGGACTATTTTTCAAGACTGGTATCATGAAAGGAACACCCTGACCCATACAGTGCATTAAGCAATATAAGATCACAGAGGCCCTTTAGTTACGTAAAAAGGCTCTTTTTTGTATTTCTTGGTAGAAATTATTGTGTGTCCCCATGTTGTTTCACTGTTCTGAATTTTGGCTGTTTGTGAGCACTGTTTACATATACTGCACAACAGTTAATTACACATCATTTTAGAGTGAACAGAACACCAATCTTAAATGAGTATCTTCCACTTCGGTAAGTTTTATGTAGAATTCAAGGACTTTCCACTAATTTTTAATGATTTTTTCACGTATTGTACTACCTACGCATAAAAGCTAGCTTTTATGTACAAATGAATGGTACGACATTGGTCTTCTCTGTCTCAAACATGAGTCTCTTCAGATCACACTACCGTGTACAGTGTACATGTATGTACACCCTGTACAGACTATGTCTATGGCCATTGCCAGTCTTTGCATTCATTATTGTGCCTTAAAACTATCAGCAAACTTTGCAGTGGTCCAATTATTGTGCCTGAAAACTATCAGCAAACTTTGCAGTGGTCCAACTGTAGTATTCCAACTACTGCTTCTACACAAAGTTTGAAACCAACAACACAGTCGCACGCGCCATGTTATAACATAGTACCAGAAATGACACCAAAAAAATTGAATCCCAATCATACATTTACACAAGGGAGCGTCGACATTCTCATGCAGATTCTGTAAATATGCTGGATATTATTAATTCCACACATCCTTCTTCCTTTTATGCTGTGATGCAGCTGTTCTGCCTTTCCAATCAATAAATGAAAGAAAATTAATATGAAACCAAAACCTAATACCGCTTATCATCATTTATCACTTCACGTACAGAGTGGGATTAATCTCGCAATTACAGTAGTACGACAAAAACAACTTGACAAAGCACCATCAGCCATAATTAGTTTCACAGAGTTATGAAGTCATACTCTGTGTGATAAATAAGAACATGAATTACTACATGTACTCGTCTCAGATGACTGTAGGTTCAGTATCAAAATATGTCACACGTTCCTGCTGAATTCCTACAAGCAAATATTGACTTGTCCGAGCCCTGACATCATTCACAATCTTATGCCCTAATTCCTTGTTCATGTCTGAGATAACACCCTTTATGTTTATTTTTGACCTGACAGGATTAATCATCAACTTTTTAACAGGAAGTCTGTGACACAAGAAGTTCTTTATTTCTTTGGTTTCTCTCAAGAGAGACAAATATTTTTCATGAACATATTATAGTTCAAAATGATGTCTCAGCCTATTATCACTTTAGTAATCCGTTCATATAGCCCTATAAAAGTGAACATGTGTACATTTAAGTTACAGTAGTTACAAATTATTAATGCTTATTTGACAGTGTTACACAATAAGTTGTCCAGATGAACATGAAGGTCTGAACACAGGGTCTCATTTTATTACAAAGCTTAAGATAGACACGCATAGTTACGCTAGATGTATTTCTAGCTCATATTATAGTGTACCTTACTCGGAAAGGCCTTCACTCAGTCATGCTGTGTGTATAAAGTCAAACATACCAAGCTGGCATCATGGTTTCCAAGCTTTCCTTCTTCCTTATCTCCTTATCTTGTCCTTTTCATACCCCCCCCCCCACCCTCAACAGACAAGCACACATACACCTTTGTCTTCCCCCCCCCCTCCTCTTTCTCTCTCTCTCTCTCTCTCTCTCTCTCTCTCTCTTTGTCTCTCTCTCTCTCTCCCTACCCATCTATCTATTTATCTATATCTCTATTCATCTATCTATCTTATCATCTATATATCTTTTTATCTATATATTCATCTATGTTTCTTTCTATTTATCAATTTATCTTTCTCTCGTATAATCTATATATACATGTTCACATGAATCTATCTACTATCCATCTTTCCATCCATCCATCCCTCCATCAATCCATCTATCTTTCTCTCTCCACCACCTTCTTTTCCACCACAAACACACATCACACAAAAGAAGCTTTTAGTTAGCACAGGGTGTATATGCACTCTGCTCACTCGCTCCACACCAGGCACAACCTCACACAAACACACCCAACATATTTGTTGACTCTCCCCCTTTCTTTATACTGCCCTATTTGCCATCCTTTGTTGACCAGACTGGTGACTAAGCCCTCGAACCCCCTGATAATATCTCGTCCCGCTATCTCCTATCATTCATTAGTCCCAGCCAATTACAACTATGGGCAATCATTGCGCTCCACAGGCCCACATTCAAAACTCCCCCTACCCAATTGAGGATTTTCCTTTGTTGGCCGGACGAGGTCTATCGTGCTACCCTTGATTATGGGATTGGGTGAATATTTAAGCTATGTAGATCATACAATTTATCTCTTGAGTGACCTTCACTGCGGACAATACATGCTGAGGTACTACACAACTGTTATGGCATTAATATATGTACAACCACGTCGCTCATTATCCAATACAACATCCAGCACCACTTCAAAAATGTACATAGTTTGTATGGAAATCAGGTTAATCCCTTAATATAAGTCTTTTAATCAAACCACATTAATAATTGCTACATAATCGTTTCAATGACTTCCTCCACTGTAGACCTGTACTTCTTGCACTTCTTTTATGGTCTAGTTTTTCTCCCTGTTTTGTTACAAGTACTGTACATGTACAAGGTAACGTGTATATAATGCACATCCTCGACCATAAACTACATAAACATGTACGTGCATAAATAAACTGCACAGAGTGCATAAATTACATGTACATGTAACTGCACAGACAGTGCACATGCATATATCAAAAAGCAGTCATTGTGGTAGTGTGACATATGATTGTTTGAGTTTCGATGTGATACTCAAAAAAAGTCTCAAATACTTTCACATAGCAGCTAAATACTAGGGAATCTAGGTTTATCAACTAAAATGTGCTTTATAAGTAATCAGGAGGGTCCTGATTCTTTATTGGTGATTATGATTAATTTCACTTATGATTATGAAAACAGAAATACTCTCAAAATTAGTGTACTTTGATTGCGTAGATAAATGTGAATTTTTCCCTCACTTTCAGATGTATATTGTACATTTGCACATGTACATGTAATTTATGAAACCAATGAAATGGTCTTTGTTTCCATTAGGAAATTCAGTGAATATTCAGACAAATCAATTGCAGAAATTATACTTCACTAAAATCAGCCTTTCAGCATTATTTCAGCAATGTTTCTTTGACTACCAAAACGCACATCATTCAGTGAGAGAAAAGTATATATTCGGAGAGATGGATTGGCGCAGTAACTGGTTAAGACAGTTACGCGCTGACCTTTTAAAGACTCACGCCCCATTCAGTGTTAATATTGCACTGATTAAGTAGGACGCTACTCCTGAAAACACTGCAATTACTTTAGAGTGTGGGAAGCGAGCTATAAAAGGCAAATTTATCTCATTAGCTTAGTGCCCATATTTAAGTACATCCTGCACGATCAGCCACTGATCCATGCGTTTAGGGTGTGCGACCATGATAAATGTACATGTATATGTGCAAGCACACCATCACATAGCATTACACGGAACGCAGTGAGTGGGGACAGACAGGGATAGTGTTGCAGGTACGTACATGTACATTTGAATGTTATGTACCGTGGGCGCTTATAACAAGGGGTTGGGATGCGAAAGGATGATAATGAGAGGGACATGAGGTGGGAAAGGGACGGGAAAGAGAATAAGAGATAAATGAGATTGAAAAGAGGAACCAATATGCAGGAAAAGGAAAGCAAAGAGCAGAAAATATATGGAAAGAGAAAGAGAGATCTTTAGCGAGAGAAAAGGAAGATAAGGCAGGAAGAGGAAGAGATTGAGAAAGGAGAGACTTAGTAAAAGGAGGAAGAAGCAAAGTGACCAGAATGTATGATACATTTTCTTCTTCCGAATCCCTACATTGTACTTTGACAAAAGGAAGCAAGTGACCAATCACTCAAATATAGGTTATTGGTACTCATAGATTATACCCACCATTCCCTACATACAGACAAAGTATGGAGAAGAAATATTTTAATATGATGTGGTGTTGCATTGAAGCCAAAGCAAGTGACAGATACATTTTGCTAATTTACTGGAAATCTTTCTTTTCTTAGTTGCTTCCTTTTGTCAAAGTATGGCAGAATCTGTAGGTGCTAGAATGAGGAAGCTGGCAGCACGGGAAGTGAAGCAATACAACAATGAAAAGAGGGACAAAATTACAATAAAATAAACAGGAGGAGGTAAAAGGAAGCACAGAATAAACAAAGAGCTCTTCCATCAACATAAATTACAGGAATGATTAAACAAAACAATATAATCAAAAGATTGAATACAATGTCTGTTTTTTAGTTTCATGAAACACATACAGTCCCATTTACTCATAGAAATCATCGATGGCATCGTTACATCCCAGATTGTGACAATGCCTTGTATTCTTTTAATTCAGATACAGATTGCATTTGATGTACCTGATGCAATGATGCAAATTCCACAACAATATTTGTTTGTGCAGTTGGTACATACAGTCTAGACAAGTCGAAGTGTGCATAATAGGTAAGGGAAGATTATAAGCCCCCATCATACACATGGAATATGCATGCACGTGGTGCGGCGTGCATGGCTAATCAAAATTATCAACTTCATATCCAGCCCTGAGTGACTATTTGTAATTAGCAAATTCAGCACCTACCATCACGAAAGGAACTGATGCGCGGAGATTAATTAAGGTACTCCCTCATAAATGATAACCTATATCCCATCAACAGACAATGGCAATTTTGCATACCGGTAATATAGATGAGTATGCCAGGGCAAAAAAATACAGTACAAACATGGGTATGGATTAAACCTCTCAGTCCCATATGCAATAAACTGTGTTATAATTAGCATGGGATATCTAAGTGTGGGAATGAGAGGGTTAACACTGTAGAGTGTTACGCGTAATAGCGTAATCTTGTGTACAAATATACGGGATGCATGATTTTGAGATTAATTTGCAATGACAGGACAAATATCCTGGGAAAAATAGATTTCTCATCTTGAGATAGAGCCAGGGTATACGTGGCAGCGAGGGAGAGAGAAGGAAAGATCCATAATGATACAACTTTCCTGGAGCGCAAAGCTGCGAACAGATATAAACCATGTTCTACGCAGCTACAAAATTCCTGGACTGGAAAAATGTCCCATTAAATTCTAGCAAATTTGCCTGCAAAATATAACTTCACACACAAGCACTGTGAACACACAACATTAACTGCAGTGAACTACATGTAATGATGTGATGTGATCTCAAGGTGATGTTACAGGAAGACTTCACAGTAGCATGAGCAAAGGCCTGGGCAACGTGTGGCCTTCCGTTCCACTAGGGGTACATGGATGTATGGATATGAGCCAACTGCTGTGACTTTGCGAACTGCAATACCTAATTCAACCAGGCTTAAGTCCTAATACCAATTACCTTATAGACCGAACAGGTGTTCCGACGTGACAGATGTGGGTAACATAAAGGGTCTTGTGCCAAGACTGACCTCATAACCCATAAACAAAATGACCAAGCTCAATCCCAAATTCAAAGTGTTTGGCAGCTTCCAAAGTGGATTAATCAGGATATGAGAGAAATGCATGTACTGTATTTGGGACAAATTTTACTCATTTTTTCATGATTTTGCGAAATGAGGTATGATGCAGATATTCATGAATTAAGTTGGCAAAGATACACATATGGTACAGCAAGGGTGTATGCTGCTTGTACATAAACTGATGGACATACAAATCTTTGGTCACTGAATAGCAACAAATGCAAACTTAACATATATCCCCATACACGTAATACTTTTATGATATGCCACTATTAGAATTTGGCTTCACACAGGCATTACTGTACCACTAACCAAATTCCATGAAAAAACACTTTTGCTCCCTGCTCTCTCCCTCTCTCTCTCTCTCTATCTATCTATCTATCTATCTATCTTATCTATCTCTCTCTCTCTCTCTCTCTCTCTCTCTCTCTCTCTCTCTTTCTCTCTATCTCACTCTCTCTCTCTCTCTCTCTCTCTCTCTCTCTCTCTCTCTATCTCTCTCTCTCTCTCTCTCTCTCTCTCTCTTCTCGCATGCGCTCAGTCATGGGCTCTGAACTCAACCCAAATTCTTGCCTATCATCTTACACCTCATCCATGTATGTGGACACCACAGTTTACACTACAGCCTGCATGACCACTCACCATCCACCACATCACAATAAAGTAAATATGCCATCACAAGAAAAAGGGATTTCCTCGGCATTTATGCATTATCTAGAGGTATTAAACTCCTTCGTAGTTGTACATGTATGGTTGTTTGCTTTTAAACGACATTCTTATGTAGATGTGAAGTAATGCACACAAGCCTGACGGTTGTATCAAAATTAATCCAATTCTTTTTTATTGAATTTATATTTTCAATGTGCATTTCATCCATATTGATAAATCTATGATGCACATGAGCATCTAATTTTTTAAAATCGAGTCTTTTCCCACTGAATGAAAAAAAAAGATTTCCCCTTTGGCACATGAGCTGATTGCAACGAGGACAAAAGAAAATATGAAAACCTAACATTAGCTCTTTTTCCCCTGCCTCTAGTAAAGCATTAAAAGCAACAACGAGTTCACACCTTTTTCTCCCAGGTAGTGAAAGAGAGAGAGAGAGAGTTTCTAAATACAGAATCAGCGTGAAATCTGAATAATCCTCGCTTTTGTTATCGCAATCTCGCAAGGTCAACAGTGAAAGCCCGAGGCTTGACAGAGCGGATGACGAAATGAAACTGCTCAGGTAACCAAAAATAAACGTGAGCACATCCATGTCTACTCTACTTTAGCCGCCTGGCTGGCTGGCTGGCTGATCAGAATACAAACTTTGAAGTTAAAAAAAACATTGTGCTGATCACGATTCGGTCCTTGTACCATCCCACTCCAAAAGCTGCAAGCAATTTCCTTGTAGTACTTCTACACACACAACATTATGTTGCAAAAACAGCTTGTTATCGGTGTGCAGTAAATGCCAAGTGATCTCTGCAGTATCTCAGCATGTGCCACAGAGTGTAATTTTACTCTGTTTGCCACAAACCATTCTAAAAATACACTTCTCTGTAAGTCCACAACTCAAGTTTAATCTAAGAGCCATTTTTATCAAAGGGTCTTGATAATAGATGTTATGTTGCAGTTTACTGAATAGGCTTCAACGTCATGCAATTACCTAAGCACCATTGAACTAGTGTGAAAAGCAGCAATTATATGCAGTGAAGCCTTTCACTTTATGGTTTCTTTACAGCAAATTCTACAGCGATGGTAATTTTGATATGATCTAAATCTTACATCCTACCGTCATATTAATTTCCCTCTTTTCTGTGTTTAAATGACTCTTCTTAATTGCAAATACAACATGCCAAATGACCATTTCTCCTTTCATGCAGCAGATTCATGATAGAGCTGGCATTGAATTTACTTTACACATTTATGCTGTACAGTGTCCCTTTCTTTCATGTTGATCAAGTACTTATCAGTCCTTGCTACCTACATGTATGTTGAATATACTTGCAGTTTTCTCTTATTACAACTGGTGCTCTCACAAAGGATGTTGATCTGATATTGCATTTTCATACTTTGTCATAACATACTTGTAAATGTACACTGTAACAGAGCCTAATACATTTGTGTTTATCGGCATTTTTTAAATCACATTGTTCTAACGTGGTATTTGCAATATCCTCATACGTTTAGGTACAACTTGAAGTACCTGGTAGTCCACATACATCCCATATATAGCAACATTCTCTGTGTGACACTTTTCTTTTAAAGCTTCTCTTTTGTTTCTTTGTAACTCTGTATAATGCTCCATTGTACACAACTACACATACACTACAGCTCAAAGGTATTGGCACGGGTAAAGGGAAAGGTAAGAAAGGGAAGGAGTCACAGTTTTGAACCATGGTATATTTTGTCCAGTTCAGCATGAAACACGATGCATGATTACACATAAATCCCATAGCGCAACATTCTCTATGGCAGAGAGAGGGTTAATTGAGGGGTTAGAGAGACTGGTATCATTTAATGTACCATGTAAGAATGATTACTATACATAGATCCCATAGAACAACATTCTCTATGGCAGAGAGAGAGATAATTGAGGAGTTAGAGAGACTAGTGGTTACCTGGAGCGCCTTGTGTTGGTATCCCTCATGATGACACACTCCTTGACCTCTCCAAACTGACAGAAATACTTCCTCAGGCCATCTGCCAAGGAGGAGGAGAAGGAGGAGGAGGAGGAGGAGAAGGAGCAGGAAGAGGAGGAAGAGAAGGAGGAGCAGGAGCAGGGGGGGGGGAGGAGGAGGAGAAGGAGGACGAGGACGAGGAGGACAAGGAGGGGGAGAAAGAGGGGGAGAAAAAGGAGAGGGATAAAAAGAAACAAAACACCAGCTATTTATCACTTTTAAACTCTGGACAGCATTTTCAATGAACTTTATACACACAGAAGCTATTCCTCAAGTCATCTGCCAAGGAGAAGATGGAGAAGGAGAACAGACATAAAAGGAAAGTTTTTGTTCACTTTCAAACCCTGGACATCATTTTCAGTGAACTTCACAAAATACACACTGAAACTATACATATTTTTGCATTGTGAAGTATCCTGGATTTTTAACAAGGCAACAATTTTTTGAAAGTGAACAACAAATATCTTTTCACAATATCATGGGACACTGTTTCACGTTTAAACCCTGGACATCATTTTTCAGAGAACTTAATAGTTTAAACAAAACCCACTGAAACTATATATATGCATTGTGTAGTACATAATATCCACCCTGGAAATCTTAATGTTAGTGAAAGTGAAAAAAGATATTGTTTTACAATATCATGGATGCTACCTGCACTTAACTCTTATTACATATCAGACAACAATTTTGTAATGAAACATATGCCATTGTCATTGTATGTCTGTATACATATACCACATAGCGCTCTATATAGCATTTATAAGCATATAACGCATATTACTATGATCACTTATAATTACTACACTTATTTTCAACTGTGACAGTAATGACAAATATTTCTGCATGACAGACTTATGATACATTTTTAATACACATTTATGGGTGGGTAAGTATTGGCATCAGTCTATAATTGACAGCTCACTGGAGCTCTTAACTCAATTGTTATGATATAAATACTTCTGTCCCAACCTATTGATAGTAAATAGTATTAAAACAGACATTATTCTTTATATTTCAAAATACTACTTCAGTTTACTTTGTAGATATAAAATATTTGTTGAACTAATGTACAGCGTATCATGTATGTTTACATAAGTGTTGACCTGCGGTTTCTTATTTTAAAATGCATGCCATGTATGAACGTCATATGCTTTTTTTGGACAACTACCTTGTATGTCTAAAAAAGGACATAATTTACATACATATAAAACTAACATATCAAGGTACATAAGCTGCCTTGATACTGCACTGGTACAAATATGTGAATTTTACACTATAGTATAGTATGTCAGTACCTTAAATAAAATGTACATGAACATAATATATATCTACCTATTATACCAACATTTTGTTATATTCTTGAATAGATGTGTATCAGAAGAAATATCATATTTTGGCTAAGGACATGGCATTTCATCGCCTATTGTGCACAAAATACCCCCAATATATATATACAATATATATACACTATACAATATAATTTTGTATATTCCTTTTCAAAGGTGTCAGTCAAGCAAATTAGCCCTGTAAATATTTGTATCTCACACTGATGCTTATGAATGCATGTCTTTAAAAAAGTTCTCAAAATGATAAAATACACCACTAATTGAGAGCATTTGTGATAATTTCAATTGGTCATGGGAAAGCACACCAGAGTATCAATAATGATTATATCTGTAAACTTTTAACATTTTCACAACTTACTCTTAAAATTCAGGGGTTTATTTACATTACTGATGTGTGTTCAGAAAGTTATTCTATCTTTAGATTGGACCCCATCAATAATGAATGATATTAATGATAACAATTATGATGCTCATATCCAGATAAACGCAGTGGTAAATATCTCAACAAACATGTGTGTTTAAAAAATATTAGTGCATGAGCAACTTACTTAGGGTGAAAAAGTTGAAATATCTGAAATCATATGAATTGGTTGATATTCACATGAGGGATTTATTTTCATCTTAAAGAACATATTTGCATCCCACTAAATCTGACTTACTTCCTCTTTCTACACCTCAAAATCCTTGGTATTCAGAAGTTAGATTATACCAAACATCACCTGAGCTGAGAAAATCGGATTTGCATGTGAATAATATGTAAGCTCCTTCCTGGCCCATACAACAAACACGTTTCGACAGTACTGCTTAATCCCTGGTCGGATCAGCTAAGCGAGGCGAAAGATCAATGAATGAAAGAATGAATCACCGATGTGAATGAATGGAAATTGAGGGGTCGTCGCAGATTTGATTACAGCAAGAACTGAGCTGACCTGACAAAAATGCAAGCAAGAATTAACAAAAACTATTTCTTACCTGTACTAGTTTCCCAGCTAAGACCTCCTACAAACATTTTCCTGTGTATGAGAGAAGGTAAGAAGAAACTGTTGTAAGATCCGAATAGGAGAGATATAAATCCATCATCGTATGCAAGAATATATAATTCATAATCCAAAACAGAGCGGCAGCGAGCGAGCTGGAGAATAGGCGGTGCAACGTGTAGGGGCATTCCATTGTCAACGTGAGCCAGCTGTTGTGGCCGCGTCTCACACGCTCATTTATCGATGGCAATCGAGGTATACACAGCCACGGCAAACCGATTATCATTGCTCCTGAAATTTAGGCACATTTCGGGTCCAAAATTCACCGATTTAGCGCTGATCCATACTTACCCTGGGTCGTGGCTGCACTCAGAATCGTGTGTCGTCGCGTTTTGCTGGCTCGTTGGATCCATTTTGTCCTATAAGCTACTAAATCCCTCAACTAAAAAGGCCCAATACTACACTGAACTGGCGAACGGTCCTTATCAACACATGGGTATGGGAACTACTGCGCGTAAGTCCGTTTCGTGTACTTGTGTGATACTACTTGCTCTGTGGCTCGCTATCTAGCTAAGCTCCGTTCGTACAGATCCCTCGATCGCTTGCCTGCCTGGACTGTCGTACCGTATCCGTGGGTGGCTCGCTGGCTGGTGCTTCGCTGCTAGTTTCGCTCGTACCGTGCGTACGCTCAACACATTCACGTTTTACCCTACCCCGGCGAAACACAAAGAAGGCTGTACGTCAGTGGACTGCGATTGATGGGGAAACTCGGCCTCTGATTGGCTAGCTGTTCCGGTCAAGTCCCGGTCACTTAGCGATATAATCAATGAGTTAATGACGTCAACTCGCAGCTACGATTTCCGGACACTCCTCCTTGTTCGTGCCTTTCGCCGTGTTTCTCACGTGGAGAGGAGAGAGAGAGAGAGAGAGACGGGGAGGAAGAGAGAGAGAAAGAGAAAGAGAGAAATAATCTTTACCTCAATTATATTGCGCAAAATGATATAGGCCTGCATTCGCGTCTTTTCACGCTAGCCTTGGAAGCGTTAATAATACACATGCTGACAGAAGTGCAGCTTTCTGCTAGGGAAATGAAATTATTCGCTGCATCTCAATAAGTTAGTGATATACATTTATTTCCAATCGAACTGAGGAACCAAGAGGAAGTGGTATAAACGTATTATGTAGTATGAATGTATGTATCGTAATATTGCCAGTTCGTATGATAAATGATATATGAATGTTTAGTACCTTTCTATGTTGTAATTAAGTTACTCGAAAAAATATTGGTTTGCACGTTAAAGTAATTAATACGCATTAATAATACTTAAGACTAAATCAATACTGTATAATTTATATTGATTTGTAAATTATTTGAAAGGATAATAAAATCAAGTGTTTAGTTGTTAGTGTCTTAGTCCTAATCCTAAGGCGACATGAGAATATCATTAATTGAAATGGCACACTATATCCATACACAGCCAGACCAAATGATAGATAATTATGTGGTATATATGATTTATATCCATTAATGATGCTAAATTCGATTACTGGCAGACGCAGAGCTAGCATGTTTGCGCCATGGGTAAGTGCATGAATAATTAGTTGAAGGGGAGGAGTGTAGTTTTGATACGCATCAGATATAGTCGTGATCCCGGGTCGTGATACTCCTTGAAAAAAAAAAAAAAAAAAAAAAAAAACTCTTACATACCTGGAAAGCTACGACTATTTCCTCGTTGTGCATGACAGTCGTGATGGGATTAGATGAGGTATGTGCATGAGGAAATAGCGTAGTAGTCTTAAAATGCAGACGTATTGACTAATGATTGTGAGACAAAGGCCAAGGGAGCTTGGCGGAATCGGGGAACCGGGGGCTTGGAGACCGGGAGGAAGGGGATTTGGAGGGGTGTAGATAATGACCCCTGACTCCGACGATTGGGGATGATACTTTCTTATTGCCGACCAAATATTTCCAGAAGCTTTTCAGTTATGCATTCTTTTGTCATTTAGAAATAACTCCAGGTGAACTTACGTATTCGTGTTGTAAGGATTACTATAGAAGTGGCAGTGCTAGTGGTCGTTCTGTAAATAGTAGCAGTAGGAATAGAAGTATCAGTAGTAGGAGTTGTTATTGTTGTTGTTGTAGTGGTAGTAGTACTAGTGGTAGTAGTAGTCGCAGTAGTAGTAGTAGTAGTAGTAGTAGTAGTAGTAGTAGTAATAGCACTTATAGTATTGGTGGTATTGGTGGTGGAAGTAGTAGTAGTAGTAGTGGTAGTAGCACTAGTACTAGTAATAGCACTTATGGTATTGGTAATATTGGTGGAAGTAGTAGTAGTAGCAGTATTTATAGCTCATTAGTAGTGGTGGTGGAGGTATAGTAGTAGTAGTAGTAGGAGTAGTAGTAGTAGGAGAAGTAGTAGTAGTAGTAGTAGTATTAGTAGTAGTAGTAGTAGTAGTAGTAGTAGTAGTAGTAGTAGTAGTAGTAGTGGTAGGAGTAGTAGTACACATAAAAGTTAGTCTGCTTTGATAAGTCAAACACAAATTCTTGTACAATTTTGAATGTCCCCCTTATATAACATGTATCATCATAGACCTAACCATGCATGGGGCGCAATATAGCTTGCGTGATGTATTCCTATATTAGTTCCTATTCTGCCCAGTTTGCCTTTTTTCGACTCTTTGCACGAGCTGTTGTTTGTTGCACAAATATTGAGGCATTCTGTGGCGTGCTCACTCACAGTGCTCTCATTACAACAGGCTCAACTTTATTTTACCCAAGCACTGCTTGGTTATGGAGCATGCAATTACGTAGGCACAGGGGAGGCCGGGAGTTGACGTAAACAAGCCAAGGGAGACATTTCAAGAGAGCAAACAGACTTTGCGAAAATGAAACCAATCGAATAATCACAAAGGAAAAGTATGACGAGCATTTTATAGCAAATAGCGCATAACATAATAATCCATCCATCCCTTAAAAGTTGGGAGATGTTTTGAACAGAACGGGTGTGACGAGCTAAATGCCTACGTTTGAAGTGCTATTTTAAAAGTAGTAGTAATTATGTATTCGAAGTACTATCAGTAGAAATGGAAGTAATAGTAGAAGTAGCAGTAAAAGTAAAAATAGTAGTTTTACTACTACTAAAACAGTAACATTTATAGTAGTAGTGGTAACTACTTCTACTACTATTGCTTTAGTAGTAATAGTAGTAGTAAAGATAGTGGTAGCAGTAATAGTAGTAGTAGTAGTAGTAGTAGTAGTAGTAGTAGTAGTAGTAGTAGAAGTAGTAGTAGTAGTAGTAGTAGTAGTAGTAGTAGTAGTAGTAGTAGTAGAAGTAGTAGTAGTAGCATTAGTAGCAACATGAATAGGAGTGGTGGTGGTGGAAAGTAGAAGTGGTAATATCAGCAGGAGTTACTAATAGGCTTGTTGGTTGTATTGCTGGTTGTTGCGTTGGTAGATATGGTGGTGGTGATGGTGGTGGTGGTGATGGTGATGGTGGTACTGTAGTAGTGGCAGTGGTGATAGTAGTGGTGGTGGTGCTGGTAGTAGTAGTGGTGGTGGTGTGGGGTAGGGGTAGTGGTGGTGGTGGTAGTATAAGTGGTGGTGGTGGTTGTGGTAATGGTGGTGGTGGTAGTAGTAGTGGTGGTGGTGGTGGTAGTTGTGGTGCTGGTAGAGGTGATGGTAGAGGTAGTAGTGGCGGTGGTGGTAATGTTGATAGTAGTGGTGGTGGTAGTAATGTTGGTGGTACCGGTGCCGGTAAATATATACTGGCACACGCTAAGTCATGTTGCAGCACACTGACTGTTACATCCACGCTCTCTTCGTGTCGTAGCTCACACGTTGCGCTTATTTTCAGACCGTGTTTTGGATACACGCATGACACGAGTGGGCAACTTGTTTACAACTACAAAATACCACATCGTACAATACCCGTCACCTCATCCCAGACCCCAACACTTAAAGTCCTATTCAGACCACCCATTTATATTGTAGTATCCCCTCATTCCCTTTTTTGCTTGTTCTTCCTGCCTCATTTCCAACACATCTGCCATTCTTCATAAAAATCGTTGCCCGCGCTCTCGTCCAAATAAATGGCGATCGATGCATTAGTGAGGCGAATAAAAGACTGGATTTCCCCCCTTATTATAACGATCTGTTCATTGTCTCCTACCCTGGCCGATCAAAGGGAGGGCGATAGCTTTGCAAAGCCCTCCACTCCTATCGATCGATAGTGAAGTGTGGTCAATTTGGAGGGCTGGTCGAAGGGTCTTTTGTTCCGCGCGCTTTTTATGGTAGCACCTTGTGATAATCGAATAGCCGATATTGGACTAGAGCGAAGACGGAGCCTGGGGGCGGGGCTTAGCTAGAGTGCCGTAAATGAGAGGGGCGTGGCCTAATCCTCCCGGCGACTGACCTCTGACACGCCTCATATGGTCTTTCCACTGTTTTTATGCATCCTGTTTCGTAATGGTAATAATAACGTCATACAATATCAAAGTGCAATTCGCCCTGTATGCATTTTATTACAAGCTTTCTTAACAATACCATGATAATTTTACTCAAATGAACGATCTTGCAATGAAACTGACAAGACTTTGATTTGAGATTATAGTGTGCTTTGTGTATTTATTTGGATTATTGCATTATATTTTGTCAAACTGACCACTTATGCTGCCTCTCACTCTTTCTTCCTCTCCCTTCCCCCCCCCCCCCCTCTCTCTCTCTCTCTCTCTCTCTCTCTCTCTCTTGTAAGTGTATATTTATCTATATGTTGTGTGTGTATCTCTTCTCTCTCTCTCTCTCTCTCTCTCTTCCCCCCCCCCCTCTCTCTCTCTCTCTCTCTCTCTATCTCTATTGCTTCTTCTCCTCTGTCTCCATCTATCTGCCTCTCTACCCCACCACCTATTACCCCCTCCCCATCTCTCTCTTCCCATGCTCGTTCTCCTTACCACAAATTTACCACGGTGTTGGTGAATGGTTAGTCTGCAGGCGTAGACTATCAGTCTAAATTGAGCCACTTGCGCAATACATGTGACTGTAAGATAGACTAACGCCTTAACTTGCCAGGTGTGTGAGACTCTGTTTTATGCACTATGGGACGATCATACTGAATGGAGACATGCAAACTATGACTGGTGGTAAACTAAGTAGATTGGCATAGTTGGGCAAGATGGGGGCGCCCTCTCTCTCAAAACGTGATACAGACGGAATTGCCGATACAGTGCGCTACCCCGAAACTCTCAGCTTCCCTACAATTTAACAGGTCGCTATCATCTTTTTCTAAAATTATACATGTTGAATTGATATTCACATGTAGTAAGATATTGCTTGTTATCATGTTTCTCCCCTTTCTCTTTCTTTTTCACCATCCTTTTTTTTTCTTTTTCTTTCCCGTCATGATCATTATCACCTTTTTTCTTTACTCCTCCTTCTCCTTCTTTTTCTCCTTATATTCTTCTTCTTTTTCTTCTTCTTCTTCTCCTCCTCCTCCCCCTCCTCTTCTTCTTCTTCTTCTTCTTCTTCTTCTTCTTCTTCTTCTTCTTCTTCTTCTTCTTCTTCTTCTTCTTCTTCTTCTTCTTCTTCTTCTTCTTCTTCTTCTTCTTCCTCTCCTCCTCCTCCTCCACCTCCTCCTTTCCTATACCTATCCTTTCTTCTTCCATTTCCTCTCCTGCGTCGTCGTCGTCCTCCTCCTCCTTTGCTCTTCAACCCTTCTTCTTCTTCTCTACCACTCCCCCTCATAAATCCTTTACCTCATTTTCTCCACATCATCACCTCCCAGCCATTATTGTAAATGTTTTCCCTGCAGCGTGCTTATGTCCTCCCCAATAAGTGAACACACCTTCAAAATATAATGCGTCATCATTATTCTCAATTTTCTCCCAAATGCGCATATCATGAAATAGCAGTAACCCCTGAAGGCTCCCCCTGGTTCCTGTCCATTACCCGGCAGAATCTCATCAAAGTAACCGTTTGTTTAGATATTCGATGACACCTGATTGACTGAGATGACATTTTCAAATGCAAGACGTGAAGTAATAAACACATTCGGATGGCTTGTTTTCGTCCCTTCACACGTTCTTCAAAGCTGGTAGATTGGGCATATCGCACGGCTGGCTTGCGAACAAGCCCGAAGGAGAGTTGTCGGGGAGGGGGGGGGGGGTGTAGGGTAAGGCCCCCCCCCCCCTCACACACACACACACACACACACACACACACACACACATACACACACATACAAACACACACACACACACACACACCATTCATTACGAACATACAGGTGTATTTCATTTTTTTTAAATATTTTGTGGAGGTGGGGCGCGTTTTTTAAGGGAGTGTTTACTACTTCAAATTCTGGGTTGATGGGGGTTATATGCATTTGTAAGGTATAAAAACATTTTTGGGCTGATTATTCAAGTAGAGTGTCCCTAAAGGCTAACTATGTCTAACAAGGCTGATGCCATGAATGTGATGTGTACGAAAACATAAGGAAGGGGGGAGGGGTGGGGAAAAGGAGGAAACTCGGGTTTCGCATTATTTCGCTTGTTTTGTTTGAAGCACAATTACCCTTGTTTTCATTGTAACCTCCACCACACCCTGCCACACATACAAACAAACAAACAAACATACATACATACATACATACACTCTTTTGTGTGCAAGTATTTTAAAATACACGACTACTTTCAATAGGCCATATCTCCTCAGAATGGCTGGTGACCCCCATTGTTTTTTACTATTCAGAAAGAGTATGAAATGTAGATGTGATTTCATGTGTCATTTTACCGTTAAGTACATCTTGACGTCATCATATTATCATATGAATCTAAGAAAATGAAGTTTCATTATTTTTTACCCGTTTTTGTGTATCTCAGTAACCCTTGATCAATTTTCTCCAAACTTTCAGTACACAGTGCATAAGACATTGCTTTGTGGTAGGGTTTCCTTAATTTTCCATTTTGATAACCTTTTCCATGGTGTAAATTTCATGATACGCATTATTGTCAAAATCGGACGTTTGTACGTGTTATGTCAATGGGAGGGTAATTCATTTTAAATCATGAAATGACATGACAATAATCTCGCCTATGTTTGCATCTTTTACTCTGAAATGTTAGTATGTTGTAACTGAGTCTATTAGCTTTTTGGGATGTGGTCTCTATTTTCTAATTAGATGTCGGGATCATGGCGATATTTCAGCTTGAATATTGACTTTTTAATCATTATAGCCACTTTTTACATGTTATGTTAATGTGAATATTTGTGGCTCAATGGGTAAGGCGCTGTTTTAAGAACGTGAGGACCCCTGTTTGCATCCCGGCGTGGGTAGGGTCAATTTTTAGGTGGATAGATCACCTTCTAATTTCGTTAGAATCTTCTTTCTTCTTATTAGGTGGTCTGTCGTAATCGACAGATCACCTTTAAATTAGGTGGTCAGTCGTAATCGACAGATCACCTTTAAATTAGGTGGTCAGTCGTAATCGACTAGTTTGCTTTTGCCACCAGCCAAAGCCTGACATCAGAATTGGTCATTTGTTTTGGTCTTTTCCCCAAAAAAGCACCTCCTTGAAATAAACTGGTGATGGCACTGCGTGCATCATTGCAGGATGCATACACAAAAAGTACGCTAAGTTTTACATCATGTTATTTGTTCATATACATTTACCATTGGTTTCTATGAGGGTTAACTTCAAAATCAGAAATTGTCCATCATTTTTTGATTTGGGGGGGGGGGGGGGGTGGCGCTTACCCCAAGGGGGTTATTGTTATTTATTGATGTACATGTACTGTATTGTTCTATTTGTTCTATATGCTTGCGCGTACAGACTTTGTCATTCCAAACACAATTTGTACATTCACTGAACTACACATTGTGAATAAGGAATTAATTTACTATAGTGTACCTTTCAATCACTGGGATTTCTTTTTCTTCTTTTTTTTGTTAATAATAGGCTAAAATGAATGGTTGATGGGCATTTTACCTCTACAAAAGTTATTCGTCGAAGGCCTATATTATGAGAATATACTTTTATGTAAAATCTAAGCGAATCAAAGGGGTTTAAAATGAACGAAAAAAGGAAGAAAACAAAAGGAAGATGTTACACGTTCATTGTCAATAGAGAGGAAAACAGCAAATTAGAGAAGTTTAAAAAAACCAAGAGGTTAAGCGATGGTTGCCAGGAGCCCAACATCTTTTGTGCATGTTGACAATAATCATTTCATTGCAACCACACGTAGGTAATCTGCAATTAATGTTCCGCATTTCTAGCCAGATTTGCCATAAATACAAGCGGCAATAATGCAAAGGGACAAATAGCCTTTTTCGGTAAGTATGCGCAATATTCCCACGAACTACCTAGTGACGCGGGTTTTTCTTTACTACGCCTGTATTTCGTGATTTAGTTCCAATGGATGGAACGCACTCTGAATATATTAGTTGTTGCTTCTCGGACAGAACTCAGACAGAACTCAGAATAAATTACGAAAATGGTTATTATGTCCCTTTCGTGACTAGACGTATCGAATTTCTATTGTAAAGCCAAGATAACAGCGCTTCATATGAGTGTCAATATGATCGATCATTTTACACGGATAAACGTAATTCATGTTATTCAGAATCTACTTCTATACCGACATAATTTTGTAACTGATATGGTATTACCTTTCATCCCTCACGAAGATGTACGTAATTGTGTACGATTGCTGTTGATCGCTGTACTTTTAATTCTAAATATGGGCCCATGTGACATTTGGGTTGAAATAAACTTAAAAAATCAGTGTTTAAGCAAGTTACGTGTATTGTACATTATAAACTTTCCATTTAAACAACAAGAGCTGACGTGTATTGTATTTGATTTTTTTTCTGTAAGGATATTGGAATAAGTGAACATTATTGTTTAATCAGATATCGTTTATGTACATGTTTTATGTGTAAATTATAATTTGAAAATCAACCGTGATAAGGCCTAAGGATGTAAGATTAGGTGTTTACATTAGGACCCACGTTTATCAAGTGAAAGTATTTGTTGATTGATATACTTTAGGATTATACAAGGATAACAATTCGAGTTCGAGAAGTTTCGAGATTATGAATTGTGAGACGAAGGGTACCTTAATCTAATTGACAGTAGAAAGTATTATAATCAGGTAATAAATTTCAGGCATGCAATTAGTAGAAAGGACAGCATGTCCTATCCTGCAAATGAATGAACAACAAGTCATTAAGTTACAGGATGGAGCACGCTATCCTTTAAAGGTGTATAACCTAGCTGAAATGTTGTTACTGAAACTACCCCGGAAAGCCCTTTCACTAAAAGTATAATAAACGTAGACATGCAGTTGTGAACGTTAGTAAAGTGAATCAATGCACATGTACAATTACATGCGCGTGACAGCATATCTAAGACAAGTTAAGATTCATAGAAATCATGGAAGTAGTACCCATTAACTTGATTTGAGGTATTTTGTATAATTGTTTATATTTGCCTTTGAACACAAACGGGGGTAAATGACTTCAAAACAGTGCAGAGTTTTAACATTTCAGTGTATATATTCCCTACCTTGTTATCGGTCTGTATGATATTGACTATCATTACTTGTAGTTGTAGCGTATAGACAGAATAAAATATAACCATGAATGGACCCGCTTACAATCTCACTCATGTAAGGGGAGGGGGGGGGGGGCATCTGAGCGGTTCAGAGATGGCGACCATTTCTACAGTCTCGATAACTTACTTTCGCGCATTCGCTCTTGTTTACACAGACGGTACAATACTCTTTCTCTTTCTTTCAAGAGGATATATAAACGCTGGTGAATAGAGATAGAGAGAGAGAGAGAGAGAGAGAGAGAGAGAGAGAGAGAGAGAGAGAGAGAGGGGGGGAGGAAAGGGGTGATGGTAGAAAAGAAGCAATTCTGGAACCTTATTCTTAAAACAAAACAGTACAGAGAGGCGAGGCCAACATCTTGAAACAGAGATAACGGACCAAAAAGAGTTGGTTTATTATTTCAAACCCACGGAATAGACTCTATTCATCAAAACCTGATATATATCCAGTTTCCTGTTTCCAAATCGTCATGCACACCGTTGTTTAGGTTTGGAGTCACGAAATTGAACTTGCACGATTCCATCCATTCTCTCTGTTCTCCTTTCCAGTTTAATCCATGTCCTCAAAAAAGGCGCACAAAGAGAGTGTTGTTGAACTGCCTGACAACGAATCTTGAGAGGGTCAAAGGGCAAGGTTCAAATGGACTTTTTGGAGGAGACATCACAAAAGCAACACCTTCTGGCACTTTTTGAGATTTAAAGTTCTATGAGTCACCATGTTTATGCTACCTAGGGTCTAATAAAAGGAAAGAAATCATGTTTGGCTCTTTTTTTTTTAAATCACTTCATACCCTTTCTTATTTGTAGACATACTTAACACCACATGTGACAAATGGAATCAAGTCATGTTTCACAGCAAACCATAACTTTGCACGTTTACGCATTTGAAACACGGAGTACCACACACTATGAAATATATACGAAGAGAGAAATTAACCAGTATTTCGATCGCAGTTTAGTAAGAATTTGTCGTCAACACGTCTAATGACATACGTTGACTTAATCCCGACACTGCCTCTCTTTTACCCATCGTCTGACAAAAGGAAATAACTCATGATTTACTTTTCAAAATATCACTTCATGTTCTTCCTTCTTTCAGACAGTTTTTTCTATGTTTGGACTAACACGACATGAAAGCAAGAGAATTAGTCTCGTCAGTGTTCGATCCGAATATATTATTGCGCTAGTTTAGATTTGAAATATGCAACAACCTGAGGCAACGTGCGTTACCCAGTGAGTAGTTGCCTGTAGTGACATCATCAATCTCTAGAGTTTCAGCGATTTAAAACAAAACATACTGAGGTAGAATTGTGAGAGCTCTCGACTCTTGCAGAGAGACCCTGGGTTCGAGCCCAGCCCGGTGCCTACATCCCTTGGACAAGGTATTTTGCTCATAATTTTTCCTCTCAATCCAGGTGAAGTTAACGGGTTCCTGACAGGAATTACTCCTGATTTCCTGACATCAACTAGCGTCTAGCTTCTATACATTAAAGGTCTACTGACATCAAAATGTTTGTTGACTGCTTCTTATATACAATGATAATAATAATCGGCTTTTATGTAGCGCTTTCTTAGTACGAATAACTACCCAAAGCACCCGATTACTACCCAGGCTTTAGCTAAGTAGCTGTATGTCTAGAATATATAGAAGCTATTGAGGCTTAAAGGTCCCCTGACATGAAAATGTATGTTGACTTATGTTGATGCAACATAATATGTATATTAAAAAAAATCACTAACTGTTCAATGGAAATATGTGTCCTATATTTAAAAATCTTTTCTATTAATTTTCTCATCATAGATAAGCCCTGCCTCCAAAATATCCTCCAACTCAAGATGCCACTTGTGACATCATCGAAGGTAGAAATTTGCAGGATGATAGACAGAATTTATGCACAAACTAAACATTGCAATAACCCCCTCCACCTTCCCGCACGAACATCACGTGTCTTCACACAATACCATCTAACAACCTTTCATGTGGGAATAATCGTTTCCTAATGTCAGAAATGTGCTAGATATGCCAAAGAAAAATAAATTTGCATTGTATACACATGTGATGTTGTTAGAAGCACTTGCAGGTAGTCATTGCAATGTTAAGTTTGTGCATAAATTCTATTCTATTATCCTGCTAATTCCTACCTTTGATGATGTCACAGGGGGAATCTTGAGCTGGAGGATATTTTGGAGGCGGGGCTTATCAGTTCTGAGTGAAAATATAGAAAAAATATTTTAAAATATATTACACATATTTCCATTGAACAGTTAGTGATTTTCTGAATATACACATTATGTTGCATCAACATTAGTCAGCATACATTTTTATGTCAGGGGACCTTTAAGCTTCAATCGCTTCTATATGTTCTATGCATACAACTACTTAGCTAAAGCCTGGGTAGTAATCGGGTGCTTTGGGTAGTTATTCGTACTAAGAAAGCGCTATATGAGAGCCGGATTGTTATTATTATCATTGTATATAAGAAGCAGTAAACAGTGTACAGAGTGTTTGACTTAGCATTGAACGCGGGCTCAAAGAGGGAGTTTCCCCTATTTGTAAAGTTTCGTGTTTTAAATTCTGAGACACGTAACTCTTCATGCGCTATTAATGCATTTTGTACACATTATTCCACATGGCAGCAGTAACTGTTATCATCCGGCACATAAATGGTTAACATTGAAAAAAGGAAATGAGAGATTATGGACGTAATCGTCTGATTTGTATAACCATACCCACTTTCCCGATGTGTTATGTCTCTCTGCACGTCTTCACTCCTCTCGTTATTACTTTCTGTCTCTGCGTGTCTGTCTGTCATTCTCTGTTTTCTCTCCTTCTGTTTCTTATGGTTATTATCTTCCCTTTCATTTGGTGTTCTCTCTCTCTCTCTCTCTCTCTCTCTCTCTCTCTCTCTCTCTCTCTCTCTTTTAACCTCCTTCCACTCCTCTCTGTTGCTGTATCTGCCATGTCTATTCACCCACCCACCTCTGTCGTATTATCCTGCTGTTATGTTCTGTTCCCCCCCCCCCTCTCTCTCTCTCCCTCCTTCTCTCCCTGTCAATTTTCTTCTTTCTCCTCTCCATCCATCCTCTCATTCGTTCCCTCCCGCGCCTCATTCTCACTATCTCTGTCTCTCTCTGTCTCTCTCTTTCTCCCTCTTTCTCCCTCTCCCTCCTTCTCTCTCTCTCTCTCTCTCTCTTTCTCTCTCTCTCTCCCCCCTCTCTCTCTCTCCCCCCCCTCTCTCTCTCTCTCTCTGAATATCTCTCTCTCTCTCTCTCTCTCTCCCCCCTCCCTCTCCCTCTCATTTGTCTCTCTCTCTCTCCCTCTCTCTCTCTCTCTCCCCCCCCCCCCCTCACCCTCTCATTTGCTCACAGTCTCGACCTATTTTTCTCCGACGCGTGTGTAGTCTAAGTACCACAAACTCTCTGGTGAGGATATGTGTAAATAACATATTGTGTCGACTTTTCACGTCTTATGATAGTTTTATAACATATTTTCAGAAATTAACATCCTATGGAAGAAATATTGAGAATGATAAAACTAACATTTCTTTTCATTTCGTACATTGCCCACAACTTGAAACATAAATGAAACATTGATAACATTGATAACATTAACTCGTAACATACCAGTAGCCTGCTAAACCACCTTTAATATATACAAATACATCTATATACCATAGATCAGCATTTTCACTGGCACCAGATAGATTAATACAAAATATATTTTTTTTTCAATAGGAAGATAATCACATTTTGAATTACGACCCGGCTTTATAATCCAGGGATACAATTTTAATCCGAGCTCATAAAGTATAAACGCGGAGTTCAATGCACTCGGCAATCAAAATTACAAAAATGCAGGGGAAAATGGTGGGGCGAGGGGGAAACGTTACTGTCAGCAGATTTGCTCGTGACTCATTGATTAGATCAATAAATGAATGAACAAAATAGATTATGATAACTAGTTTGATCGCAAATAGATCTTCATATGTAATTGGAAGTTGTAGGGTTGATGCACGACACAAGGCTGACTTATGACTCTTAACTGTCTCATTATCAATGTCATGATGATGTGTAGCTTAAACAGAGAGGGATTCAAGGTTTGGTATTATGAGAGTTAATGTACGACGACCACATACTGGCGCTAATACTTCGTACAAACCACGCAGGCCAGCGTATCGTCTGGTTGAGAGAGAATTAACCTCTTTAGTCCCAAGCTATTCAAAATCCCATTAATTTTCTACACCGAATATGCACCCATGGTACTGGGACGCTTAAACCTTAACTCTGCATGCGCCATTGAGGCATTTTTGCACTGAAAATACACATCATTCCCATAGGGCAGTAAGGAGTGAACTCTTTATGCACCATTGACGCATTTTTGCACTGAAAATACACATCATTCCCATAAGGCAGTACGAAGTCTGGCATAGAAGGAGTTGAGCCCCCACTGGTGGATTATTTGCACATCAATACATACACGAATGCCATCGAGCAGCATTTAGCTGGCACACAAAGAGTTAAAATGTATCCCATTTTTGATTGAGTGTTGAGTTGAATGAAAGAAGTTTAATTCATGTTTTGATTTGATTAGATGATAGAATTTCGCATCATGATGAGCGGAACCATATACACATCCACAATCTTATTAAGATTGGATTAGTTGTTCTGCGTGGTGCTCAGTGTAGGGTGAATGCCCGCTTTTATTATGACACTGGGAATTATTTCTACTGCAACATGATTTTTTCATGTCCTGACCTGCGTTATGTACATCTAAATGGATAATGCGCCTAATTCTGAAAGCAGTGAAGTTATTAACTTTAAGTGAAGTCAGTAATTCATCGGAATTAAAGGGATAGTGCTCAGTATAACATAATTAAACACAATAATCAAACAAGCACATGAATTCAATTAATTTCTTATCACGACTTGAGTATGAAATAAACGCAATATTGAGATGGAAAATAACAAAATATATAGACAATATAAATCAAGAAATAACGATGTGTAACAACAAGATAACAATAAGAAACATTTTCACTCATTTAGAGGGCGGAGCGCGCTATCCTTCCTACTATTGGGTGAATGTCTAAAATTCTTTTTTTTTTCTAAATTAAACATTGTGAACTATGGAAAACTGAACAATTACATTCAATTCTAATAAAGCGTTTGGTATGTATTTTACTTTGTTGTTTGCCCCCCAAGCTTGGCTTTCTTTTCAAATACAAAATGAGATCGGAGGTACCCATGTAATCTTCCAATTTTCTTCATAATCATATCTTATCACAAAGCTGGGCCCTGTTACATAAAACTCACCACCGATGGAAACTTTGTTCCCAATGGCAACTTCTATCGATACCTTCACTTTGATTGGCTATTGAGAGGTGTTACCGTGGTAGTTACAATTGATGACAGTGTTACCGTTGATGGCAAGCTTTATGCAACGGGGCCCCGATAAGAAATATCCTTGGTAGCAGCATTGATCGGTCTGGGTCACTTCAATCGTAATATCCAACATAACATCAGATCGAGGGTCTGTAGGTACGAGAAAATGAATTTGTTAGACGACTTATCAAAACAAATCCATATGAATTGTAAAGGTCAATACAAAACCGAGTAAATAAGAGGAGTTCTTAAAGATTATCTTCTTCTTTATACCGTGATATTTACACCATTCTGTTTGTTCGGTCTACAAACGGGATACGCCACCTTTAAACTATGCGTGTGTATTTGTATTTGTATGTGTGTGTTTTATATATAACATGATAAAGTTTACGATAGCCCATGCTGATAGACCAGGGCCCTGTTTGGTAACTTTGCTTCCAATGTCAACTTCTATGGAAACCTTGAATTTGATTGGTGGTTGAGTGATGTTCCCATGGTAGTTACCATTGATGACAGAGTTACCATTAATGGTAAGTTATATGCAACGGGGCCCAGAAGTCCAAAACTAATATAGACATGAGGGAAATAGCCTAATCAATGGTTCATAGTTTTTGTATGTGTGTGTGTGTGTATGTGTGTGTGTGTCTGGTGTGTGATAGAGAACGATACTTAAGAAAGCAAATAAAATGGAAAGAAAATCCAATTAAATGATGTGATGAGAACAGAGATGAGCAAGGCTGTGAAACTCAAACAAGACAACATTTTAGATATTTCTAAACAAAATGCGTTTCCCAGTTGAACTCGGTTCCTTGTGTTCGCAATTCTATCCGTCCCATGTAATAAATGGGGCCGGTAGTATGGGAAAGGGGGAGAGAACAACCACGGCAAAAGGCAAACATCAACATGAAAAACACAGACCCCCCCCCCCCCCTCCCCTCTCCCGTTTTCTTTTAACAGAACTATGAGATGACTCATCTTGGTAATCGTAATAATAACTCTCGCCAGAAATTCAAAGAGACACAAACTATGCAGTCATTACAGTCCGAGCTAATGACAGATTGTCCCTGCAACGACTCTTAATCTCTCCTTTTAAACGAAACGTTTCGGGTTTGCTCGCTTGCCATTTAGTCTTGCTCTTTATGTTATCCGACGTTTGTTTTCGTAGCGGGTAAGGAGGATAGGAAATGGGGAGTGGGAGGGGGGGGAGGGGTGCTCTCCTTCAACAGAAGTATCAGCAAGAACTGCACATTACCTTTGTAGGTTTATGGCACAATCGCTCTTTGGGGGCGAGTGATAGAGGGACAGCAAGTAGCCTCTCTTAGAGTTTGTCGATTCATCAAGTTCGGATGTCGAGAAAATCCCTCGCAACTCGGATACGCTCGCTATTTGTTGAATGTCAACCTTTCCGCCTGACCTTTTTCTCCCTTAATTCTGTCATTAATATCGGCAAAGAGATGTGTAGTGAGTCGATGGAGATTTCGATACCTGGTACTAAGAGGGTTAACTCTTTATGTGCCGTTGAGACATTTCAGCACAGGAAATACACACATATCTATTACAGTATTTATCTATCTGACACGGATGGAGTTAAGTGATGCTCTCATTGTCTGCTCGCTCATGTTGAATATTTATATTTAATATGACAATTGAGTACTCTGGGATATCACTTATGAGAAGCTGCCAATATGATATATTCCTATGATTAGGACGAGAGAATGCCGTTTAATCGGGGTCATGAACGCAATAATGTTTACATAAAAAAGTTTCACAAGGATGGAGGAGGAAGATGAAAGCAAGTAAAAGCAGAAAATGATGTTCCAATTAACTTAAACTGCACGATTCTTCAACGTGCTTCGTTACATTATGATTTTGGGAAATGAGTTTTTCAGACATTCATACATAGAATGGCCACATCATTCTGCATTGCTGCGGCAGGGGGAGGGGAGGGGGTGGTGGTGGGAAGAAGTGGGGGGGGGGGGGGGGGGGAGGGGGTGGAGCGGTTGTCTAAGTTGGCCAAGAAAGACACATTCGTCATGAAAGCTTAATGGACAACATCACCGTAAGCGCCATAGATATAGAATATCGAAATAATTACGTTACGGGCGTTTCAATTTTTTCTCTCTCCCTCGTGCTCGAATAAAATGTGATGCATTTTGCCAGATTCGGTCTACCAGTTTTGAGATTGGTTTCAGATTTCATTGCCTCTTCGTCGCTGTTCACTTTGTACCGGGTTATAATATAATGCTATAATGTCCTGGAATTCACATTCTTTCATATGTTGAGTAGTATGTTTCATGTATTATACATTATGTAGTTCAATGTCGCACCATGCAACCTTGAATGCGAATGGGTGAGAAGGCAAACACGGTTAAAGAGAGAGAGAGAGCGAGAGAGAGAGAGAGAGAGAGAGAGAGAAAGAAAGATGAGAGAGAGAGTGTGGGGGGGGGGAGAGGTGAGAAGGTGGGGAGAGATAGAGAACGAGGGTGGGAGAGAGAAAGCTAGGGTGTGTGTGTATGTGTGTGTGTGTGAGTGTGTGTGTGAGAGAGAGAGAAAGCGAGAGAGAGAGAGAGAGTGGGGAAAATAGAGAGAGAGATAGAGGGTGTATGTGTGTATGTATGTTTGAAAGAGGGGGTGTCTAAAAGAGAAAGAGTGGGGGTGGGGGGGAGGGAGAGAGAGATAGAGGGTGTATGTGTGAAAGAGAGAGAAACACTAAAGAGACAGACAGACAGACCGAGATAGATGCTCAGACATACACTGCACATGCGACAGAGAGAACGAATAGAGAGGGACAGAAAACATATTGACATATAGAAAGAGAGGGGAAAAGGGGGGACAGAGAGATGGGAGACGAGGGAGAAGTGGTGGTGGTGTGTGTGTGTGTGGGAGGGGGGGGGGCTAAATCCAATGTGAAAACATTTTGGAGCAGAACAAAGCACAGAAGAAGAAATGAAGGATGAGAAGGGAAATGGCGAGGTAAAAGAGGATGATGAATTACAATTCTGACACACTTTGTATTCCTAAAAATACATACAAATGCACAAGGTACAATAAGAAAAATATTGCATATAAATTTTTTTTCGTATAACTTAAACCTCAGTTTCAAAATATTTTCCTTCTCATATTTACCCTTTGCTTAGAAATGCAGGATGCCTTACCATCATACTACAGTACGAATTTTTTAACGGTTAAAGTTGAAATGGGGTGTTGTGGAGTAGTGGTTATGAACTGTGACTGAAGATCTGTAGGTTCCAGATTCAAGCCCAGCCCAGCCATGGCACTTCAGCAAAAATACACATTGCTTCTCTCCACCCATCGTGTGTATAAGTGGGTACCCGGTAAGAAAGAAATGAGTGCACCTTAGTGGCTGTCATGGTGTTTAATGAATTCTTGGGTTTGAACAGGTGTCAAAAAACGAATACAAATACGATGACCGGGGTAATGATATTACAAGAAATGATACAGTTCACATAAGCCGCTTTATAAAAACTGACGTATCATTATCATTGTTATACGAGAAATTTGTTATTTCGTTTGTTATGTTTTTAAACAAACAAACAAGATGCATTTCGAACCACATTTAGAGCAGTTCAATATTACTAAAAAGTAATAAAAGAAAGGAGCGCAACATGGAATACAAAGGCTTGATATATAGAATGAAACGTAGAGGGAAAGGAAGGGAGGGATATGGGCGGGAGGCGAAAGAGCAATGCGCTGAAAGCTGAGCAAAGAGAAAAGGTCGAGCCGGTAATTCCATCATCATGCCGTGGATTACATTGTCACGACACCCTAGCGGCGAGCTCTGCGGGGAATTACGATAAAATAGGCAACGCTGTAGGTGCGAATGAGGCCGCAGTGAATAGATAACTGCGCCCATCAAACAAGTCCTGACAGTATTTTCCTTTTTAAATGTCGTCATGTGAAAATGACTTAATTTACTCTTGAATGTGCTGCATATTATTACGCAGGAATGATGTTCAGTCATATTTTAAATTTGGTAGATCGATTGATCGATAATGAAAAAAGTAATAAAGATGAAGAATATCACTTTCCCACGGTAGCCTCGTCATCGAGGATTTTGCATAGACAGATATAGATACAACTATATTAAAACTATATGTATAAGTAATTATACGGAGAAGTATATAGATATATGTATACTTGAAGAATACTATCCTTGTATATATAGAGTGCTCGACATCCTTTGCAGGAAGAGCTTTTAAACAATAATACACAAGTTTAAACGGATGACTGTGGGTTCATCATGTTTATTGGGCAGCTCGGAGTTTCACGCAACCTGAGTTGCGATCGTCAGGCAACTTAACTTTTGTAACAATACCATTGAACAATGCATTGAGTATTAATGCGAGAATTCTCAACTCTGATCCGGCGTTTCATTTAATTTGTTTGTCTTCACCTAGAAATCAGCGCCATCGCAACCTCTATTCTTCTTTTATATATATATATATGTTGTATATGTATAATTTCTTACATTGATATATATATATATACACATACATACAAATGAAATAGACAAATAGATAGACATAAAAGGTTTATAGAAACATGAGATAGGTATATAGATAAATAGACAGATAGGTAGAAAGAGGGAAAGGGAGAGAGAGAGAGAGAGAGAGAGAGTGAGAGAGAAAGAGAGAGGTGGATTTTAGTTTATTGAAATAAACTACAAATCCATTCAAAATACATTCAGGCCGAAGTGCTTGCCTTGTAATAGCATAATTATGTAGTTCATATATGATAATAGGTTAGATGAAAATAGATGACTGAGGTCAATATCAAACAATATCATACGTAGCGTAAAGTAGATCTCAATAAGCAGTAGGAAATAACGAATAACTTGAATAGTTAAAATGTATTCCACACAATATGTAAATGAATACCAAATCAACTACATTGGAAGTTATCTGTTGTTTCGTGTAGATCTGCACAATGCGATGTCATAGTGACACAGAATGATGGATTTGCAGTTTTTCAATGATGCTCTTCGATGATGGAAACACACACATAATAAACACACACACACGTTATATACATACATACAGGTTTATAGACACATTAACATATAAATACACACACAAATATACTGTTACCTTTATTTACATATTATTACATACTGTACATAGGCCTTAGAATATCACGTGATACTTTCATAAAACGTATATCTTTGTCATTGTCATTGCCATTGTAGATCTGACGAATGATCTAAAGCTTATTAAAATGGATATGCACTACAGCTACGTCCATTGGTGTCTAGTTGTCACTACATTTACATACAGTACAAACCTACATAGCCATGAATCACAATTCGTTATGTAGTGACACATACACGTTGTTAGCAAACGCATACGTATACAAGCTTTACCTGATTCTACCAAGCTCTGTACATAACTTGAATAGATAATGGATAAATACGTCTTCGATTTGACCCTTTTTATTCTTGCTTGCTCCGGTAGATGTGAATATTGTGCTGAAACATTTCATGCTCACTTTTCTAGAATCTAAATTACCATGTTTTTCAAATATACCTTTAGGAGATTCTAACGAGCCTTTATGCAGATTGTGCGTGTGGGTTTATATATATATATATATACATATATATAATGTGTGTGTGTATGAGTGTGTGTATGAGTGTATGTGTGTGTGTGTGTGTGAGAGAGAGAGAGAGAGAGAGAGAGGGGGGAGGAAGGGAGAACGACCGCGGGGGGGGGGGGGGGGGTAAAAGAGAATAAGAGAGACAGAGTGAGAGATAAGGTGTGATAGAACATAAATATAAGAATATAGGAAACATTTAAAAAAAATAAAGAAGGTAGGGTGAAGAGAGGGAAGTAATAGTAAATCGCGCAAAAATATTTCAGCTGTTCCCTTCAATATCACCCTAGATACAAAAGATAAACGTTCTCTCAAGCCACCCTTCTTACTAACTCCCATTCCACAGTCCTAGCTCTCTGTATTCGCGTGCGAGCATGTCGTGTTGCCATGGGAGCACAAGGTCACGTGGTTACCTGGCCCGAACCTTGGCATTTATTCACGGGGAGTAAAGTGGTCAATTTGTTTAAGTAAAGGAGAAGGGCAAACATGCTACATAGAAAATGGAATTTGACCACCCTTCCACGTCGACATGACTGCACGTATGTGTATGCGGCTCCATACCACACAACACCAAGTACATAACGCAGTAGATAGCACAGCTTTCTGTTCTGGCGTTTCTGAACGGTTCCAGGATGAATAGCATCCTATTCACCATTGGGGCATTATTGTACCAGTAATTTCCACCAAATGTCATAAATGTGGAAGAGCAACACTTTGTTTGTCAAAGAAATGGTTGAAAGAAGAGTGTGCATGATTTCTTGATCACCTTTATCCCGATCTTAACAAGTTTGATAAAGATGATCTGGATAAGTGCTTTGACATAAAATTACTTAGATTTTGCGGCACCGTTAGCGATCCCAAATACTAAAAGAGTTCAAGAAACATGTAGGGAATTTAACCCTAATACTTCTAAGATTTCGAAGCTTGTTACTACCGGGTGGGGGACATTATACTTACCCTTCAATACATCCTCCATCAGCATTCCTATGAAAGATTTGCATAAGTTACGAAACTGCAAGGTAGTCTACTAGAAACATACATGAAGAAAGAAATGTATTTGTCTCATGTCGGACGGAATGAATAGGAAAATACACTTAAGACATACTCTTGGAATCTGAAAGACTTGTAAATGCCAGAATGGAATGTCTCTTTCTCTATTGTGGGGAGAATGAAATCTACATGGGAGCAATTTACAGCAAATTCGACACGCGCGCATCGTGTCGCACACTGTTGTATTGTAAATGTGGTTGCCTTCACCTTCAATGAAGAATGGGATGGCAATCCATGAAATGACTTGCTATTTACAAAGGTACTGAACGAAATGAAGATACGAATGTAATTCAGGATGAGGAAGAGGGAATGTGGCGATGAAGGAGAAAAACAGGATGGACATTAGAGGAATGAGAGAATGGTTAAAATAGGAGGAAGAGGGGAAGAATAAGGTGCTTAAGGTGAAAAGCCTGATGGAAGGAGGAAGGAGAAGATGGTTTGGGGAGAAGGACGAGGTGGAAACGGATATGGTGATAAAGGATAAGAGCAAGGGGGGCAGAGGAGGGACGGTGATAAAGTGGGAGGAAGAGGAGGAGGAGGAGGAGGAGGAGAATATGGTGACAACGGAAAAGGTCATGATGGAAATAGGAGGAAGAAGAAATTGTTAAGGAGGAGAAGGAGAGAAATATATTGTGGTGAAAGAGAAGAGCAGGATGAATATTTTGAGAAAGAAAGAAGATTTTAAAAAGGAAAGAAGAGGAAAGGGGGAGAAGAAACAGAAGAAGGATAAAATAAAGAAAAGGAAGAAGGAGAAGAAAAGAAAATAAGATAGAGAAAGAAAGAGGACCACGCGAGGCTTATTATTACATCCAGCTTACACCTAGGCAGACAAAAAAGGTACTTTGTAGAATAATGTTGACGTAGTAGAAAAATAACGGTTGTATTTTCCAAGCCTGAAGCTATAATCCATCAACGTATATAACACTCGTTAGTCCATCACATATAACCCAATATAACACGCCGTTTAAAGATAAGGTCGCCCTTTTTGCACGTCACACAAGTTACATTGTGTAAATACCACGGATAAAGAAAAATAAATACTGCAGATGATTTTCCCTCACAATATCATAACCGAGAACTAAGTAAAAGCGGGATTAAACGATCGCTAGACTTTGAGGAGGTTTTGGACACGTCGTCCAAAACATACTGATTCCTGTAGCTTAGAGACAGAGACCGCTATTCGCACACGCATTGATATGCGAGCAATGCCCGTTGACCGATGCGTCGCGCACTGACATGTTCAATACCATAGGTAGACTGGTCACTACGATACGGGTTGGTACAGACGTTCGCTTTTGCTGAAAAGTTTCGCAAAGCTTTGACTGTGAGATTCTAAACACGATATCGTGAGGGCATACTGCTGACCCATGCTGAGTTTCATTACATTTGTCAAAGGGATACCCTCCCTTTAATCTCGTCTCTTATGATAATTCAGGGTAAAGGTGTTACACTCAAGGTCGGTCGTTGGAATCGTGCGTCTTTATGAAGTATGCCAATGGCAATTAAAAGGAAAACCCATCTCATGTAACAGGCGTGTTTTAAGGGCAGATCAAACGAATGATGGATCCATTTGAGAGTAAATATCGTTCGCTGATGGCGATTATATCGTCTAGGGCACTATATCATCTTGTAGCGCGAGACGTACATCGATCACATTATTATGAGTTCACAACCAAGCTGCCCTAAGCGAGTAATATTTTCAAGTGTTGATGTATGGTGCTTGTAATGCATTTAGCGTACACATGAGTCGGATCGCAAATAACAAAATTGGGAAGCGAAATGATATGCAGGTAAAGCTCACACTCATACGTTAACCTCGTTCGATCGAGCTTCAACGTGGCGTTTTCAAAAACGTTCAATACGCGGCGCCGCGAGGATCATAAGCTGCATGGAGCGATAATTGTTAGTAATGGCCACTGTTATTACAAAGTGCATTGCGGATAAAAGCGTGCATTTGGCTCATTCGTGCGCTCTGTGTGTGTGCTGTATTTGCAAATGGGGCGTTAATTGTGTATCAGGTGCTTATGCGGTGACTGTTTTAGGGCATTTTCGGGGTAGAAAGTGTACAGCTGTTTTGTTCTGATTTATACGGATTTAAGATGGATTTTATATTGAATTCAAATAAACAAAAGCTTTTAATTTGCATAATAATGGCAGCTCACAGTCGCCGTATGAATGATAATGCTCTTAACTTTGGCACCATTTCCAAGTCGCACACATTTCGAGTGCCTTTTAACAGCAAAGTCGCTGATCGCCTTTCACATTTGGCCCAATAGTCCGCTGTCTTCAGTTTAAAAAAAAACACACTAAAATACTGTTTCCTTGGAAGATGCATTATTTGGATTTAGGCATCAAAGGAAATCGGGTTGATGGAAAGGTAGGTTTCATTTCCATTCATCTGATATAACAAGCTGTTATTAAGGGTGAGGGGTTGGGATGTATAGGTTAGGATATTGAGCTAGGTGTTAGTATCAGATCGAAGGTCTTGTTTGAGTTCAGTGTATGGGCGAGGGCAGTTTCAGTCTCTCAGTCCCATAGGCATTGCATTGTGTTATACTACGCATAGGATTCTCATAGTGTGATACTGAGAGGGTTAAACATGTGATATTATACGAAGAGGGATAATACCATATCATCATGACAGTAAACTGATGCGAGCCGATGAAAGGTAATTAAAAAAAAACACACCAATCATAACCCCGATATGCTACAATTCGAAGGTAGAGAAACACAAATTACTGGGAAACAGGAGAAAGGTTCTTGTGTAATTGGGTGCTCTGAAATTCATGACTGATATGGTCACTGACTGCTGCATACGAACAAGAGACTTTGAAATTGAGAAAAGGGGGACAGAAAGGGGGATAAAGAGAGCAAAGGGAGAGAAAGATAGAGAGAGAGAGAAAGAGAGAGAGAGAGAGAAGAAGAAAAAAATGACGAGTAAAATAAGAAAATAAAAACAAAAGATATAGAAAGGAGGAAAAGGGAGACCCAGGAGAGAAAGACAGAGAGAAGGAGAGAGAGAGAGAGACACATACATAGAAAGATAGATAGATAGAGAGAGAGAGAGAGAGAGAGAGAGAGAGAGACGGTGTGTGATTATAGAGATATATACAGCTACAGAGAGCGGGAATGGCACATGAAAAGGAGAAATTGAGAAGTGAGGGGATGGAGGGATGGAGGGATGGAGGGATGGGCTGAGAAGTAAGAGAATAAGACAGAAAAAAAGGAACGTAGAAAGATAGAAAGAAAAAGAAAGAAAGAAGGAAGGACAAGAGGATAGCCTGAAAACCTGATCTGGTTTGGTCGAGACAGAAGTCAGACGTAGATGCGTCTTCTTCAGTCTTCTCCAGACATCTGGGGCCGAGCAGTGTAAGACAATACATGCCCGATACAAACACGACCCGCGTCAAACGGCTCCTTAAAGCAATCGCGTCTTAAAGGGGAAAGTTCCTTGAGACGACGCCAACCCTTTAAACTCACTGTGTGCCATTGATGCATTCATGCGCAAGTGATACACACAAATAACACGGTGCAGGATCTAGACTGACACACAATGTCAGGTTGAAGTTAGAGAGCTCCATTCCGGCCTCAAGTCCCTGTCTGGATAACTATTTTCCCCCCAAAGGGACCCAGTTCACAAGCTTTGCTTCTTTGGACCCGTCCACTGTCTCAGTATTATCATTGTATTATTTCAACATGCCACAGTATGACAACATTTATTTCATGTATGTTTTTCCATTTGTGTATGTATCACTGTATAAGCTGTGTGAATAACAAATCACCCAAAAATACCAAATTCTCTCACTCTCACTCTCATCTTCTATCATATAAATATATAATGTAACTCTTAGTGAAGAAAGGAATCTTGATCTCAAAATGTTATTCGTCAATTAGATTTATTATTAGTTCACACCAATTTATTCGAATTATCTATTTGATTAGTAACCTTCAAAGCATGATTGTTACATGAAATGAAACATTTTTTTTTAATCAGAGCTGGAATAAGAGTTCTGATTGACGGGTTCGAGAAAATGCACTGAGGATGGATTTGTTTCTGCTTATATTCTTCTATAATATTCCCTCCATCAAATACCAAACGTGTCTCGGACATGTCTCGGACTTTCATCAAGATACCTCTCATACTGATAATAATTAGTTAATGTCTTCAATTCCACAATGGAGTTGCATTCAATAGAAAAGTATAAAGTGAACACACACGCATGTCGAGATGTCAAATGATTATGATACCAAATGATTATGATACCATGGTTACTGAGACAATGATGTGAGCGTAGGTTTAAACTTTTTATTTAAACCATTTATATATGTGTGTCTACCAGAATGCGTGATTAAATTGCGGGCTTTAAAAAAGTACTTGGAAGAGACATATCACGTATTTGTTTATGCATAATAATGAGAGGAAAATAAGTGACATCAAATACATTGTTTTTACCTTTCTATACCCTACCAAACAAATATCATGATGATCGATTGGGTATTGAGAAAGCGCTCCTGTTGATCATACATGTACGTACATGAAGAGTTGATAGCAATAATACATTTCGACATTACTAGTTTTCATACTATATCGTTAAAAGACAATACTCTTCAAAACATTCTGCTTAAAAAAACTCGCGCCTTCTTTGAGTTACGGCCACTAACCTTGATTCGTCTTGCGCGTTCGCTGTCTTTGCCTGGCCTGTGGTATAAGTTAAAGAGAGAAGGGATATTTCCTGAACTGTCTATTGACACCCTCCATATTCACCGCTGAACCTCATCGACAGTGAAAGAAGGGGAGAAAGAAAGAGGGAGAGATATAGAGTGGGAGAGAGATGGGGAGTGAGAGAGAGAGGGGGAGGTAAAGTAGGGAGAGAGAGAGAGAGAAGGGGGGTAAAGTAGGGAGAGAGAGAGAGAGAGAGAGAGAGAAAGAGAGAGAAAGAGAGAGAGAAGGGATATTTCCTCATCGTCCATTGACAGCCTCCATATTCATATTCATACAATCCCATCGGGAGAGGAGAGTGAGGTGGAAAGAGAGAGATGGTGAGAAAGAGAGAGAGAGAGAGAGAGATGTTTTTCCCTCATCGTCCATCAACACCCTCTATTTTCACTGCTGGACCCCGTGAGCAGAGGAGGGGTGGGGGAGAAGGGGGAGAGAGAGAGAGCAAAAGAGAGAGTTGATATTTCCCTTATAGTCCATTTTGACACTATCCATATTCACCACTGAACCACATCGAGAGAGTAGACAGAGAAAGAGATTGAGAAAAAGAGATAAAGAGAAAGAGAAAGAGAGAGAGAGAGAGAGAGAGAGAGAGAGAGAGAGAAGGCACCTCTCCACAATGTAAAAATAAAAGAAGAACTTAGCGGCTTGTGCTGCCGTCCCAATGTCTATGGTAGCCTTAAATGGCCCCACGCACGGCGCCAGTGCGACGTCTTCTTGCATCAAACGCAAGACAACCTCAGCCAAACAACACCCCCCCCCCCCTCCATCCACGCACCCGTCCTAAGAGTATGGTTGTTGAAAGGTGGGAACTCGACTCTTACTCGCTTCCGCACTTCGCCGACGCGTCGGTCTATTCCTTGTTAGTTTCCGTCACTATAGCTGAAATCTTTAAAATGCATTTTTCCCCGCCTGATGTTTGTTTGGCGAGAATGCTCCTATTTGGGAGAAATTTGATAAGGCTGCATGGAAATAGAGCATGGGCGTATGAGGTACGCCTCTTGCACCTTGCAGTTATTGATGGTTTAATCGCTCTCTAAACAGTGAAAACTCAATCATTAACAGTCATTGAAGAAAGGCCCTGATAATAATTTTGTTTTCTTTACGACATCATAATGCGGATTATGTTTATTTTTGTATTGCTTTTGTGGCGACGATGCACAGTGTCGGGCACCTTATGTAATCATAATGGCATACGATTGTTCGTGTACACACGCACACACACACACACACACACACGCACGCACGCACGCACTCACACTCACATGTATAATTTTGCATATAAATGTATTCATTTGCTACCCCCTTGTGCACGCACAGTGCAATTAGAGTGTTGTATCAGTGTAGAAGATGGTTGTGGAAGTAGAAAAAGAAAACGGATGAGAACAGTTTCTTTTTCAATAGGAGTAGCATTAGAAAGGCAGAAGTAAGAGTGGAAGTTGCGCTGGTGGTTTTATATGAAGCAGATACCAAAAAGAATTGCTTCTTAGCCGCATTTTACACCTTTTGAATTGCACATTTTCAAGGTGTGAAATGGCGCCTCTTTTGTTAATGGCACCTTTTTGTTAGTATTGCACACATTACAGGCGCACTTCCACGACGGAGGCGTAAAGCTAAACAAGGTGGAACTTGAACCACGAGTTTCGCCTGATTTCGCAAACGATAAACAGTGCTAAGTTTTTCTTTCAAATATTTAAAATGGTGCCGAGGTGACTTTTGATCTCATCATCCTCATCACGACACATGTGGTATTACCCAAGGATCATTTGTACCAAGTTTGATCACAATTGATGCAGAAATAAAGAAATGAGAGCAAGTCAAATGAAAACTTTGAGAAAGATGTTGCACACAGCCCTATATCATTTGACATTTGACCCCTCGATGACCTTTGACCCCATCATCCTCATGAAGACAAATGTCGTATTACCCACGGATCATTTGTACCAAGTGTGATCACAATTGATGCTGAAATAAAGAAATGAGAGCAAGTCAAATGAAAACTTTAACATTTTTGTAACAGACCAACAGACCAACAGACTAACAGGAAAAGTGATTACTAGGTCTCTGTTGAACTTTGTTCAGGCGAGACAATATGGGATTACCAATCATCGTCCATCAGATTGCACCTTCAGTGGAAGTGGGCTTAATTTTGGCCCTGTCTCATAAAGAGCTGCGATTGAGCTGAATCGATCGCAAGTCCATTCCCCTATCTCTAATGTGCAGAGTTACGATTGATATCAATCGCAAGTCAAGTTGCGATCAATCGCAAATGTTTATAAGACAGAGCACTAGTCTTTCTTTTATTTATTAGAGCTTAGTGACAAACGATTCCGTGAAGAATCCCGGTTTTTTAACAATATACATGTCCATTAACGTTAAGTCGTGTTTGCTCTAGTATATGATCAACACGACGCATCAATAATGCAACGCAACACGCGCATCCTCCTCAACAAAATCTTGCTCCCTTTCCTTCCGACGAGCCAAAAAAAAAAAAAAAAGAAACCCAGAAAGGCACCCCGTTCTATAAAATGCCGAACAAAATAATGACCGGTTCTCATGACAAGAGAAATAAAACCGGTGTGAAATCCACACGGGGTATAGATGTCCCCCATGTGATGCTTCGAGTAGGGAGGGCGTACATGCGAAGAGGGTATAGTACGTCTGTAAGAGGAGGGTTGAAGACCACGTGATCATGTTCCGGTTACGTCTTTTCTTTTTTCTTCGAATTTTCGTTTTTTCTTCCGAAGCATCCTTTTACACTCGTAGTTGTATGTGTTTTTCCACTAACTTAAGATGTGTTTGTTAATGGTGTTTGCATAAATGGATATAAGTCTCATTATGATAGTAATTTCATGACACAACCATGTACGTTACATATCAGCTAAATAAACTTAAATATGCCCAAACTGAAACCGATAAAATTCACCCTACAGCTCTCTTTTTCACTCTCTCCCATTCTCTCTCTCTCACGATCTTTCTCATTCTCTTTCTTCTCTTCCCCCCCCCCCCTCTCTCTCTCACTCTATCCATGTCTCTACCCCATATTCCGTTTCTGTTTGTTTATTAACCTCCTTATATTTATCTCTCTCTTACCCTTTACTTATTTTCATCTTTCATTTAACCCAGTAATGCAAATAAAGAGAGAGAGATAGAGTGAGAGTAAGAGAGAGAGAGAGAGAGAGAGAGTAAGAGAGAGAGAGAGAGAGAGAGAGAGGGGGGGGGGGCAGAGAGGGAGACAAGGAAAACACTTAAATATCTAATCCCCCTTCCACCTGCGTTCGTCAGTGTGTTAACGGGGTATTATGGCATATTTGCGTGTTTAACATGTAGATATCTTGCTACATTGCAGATACAGTTTGGAAGCCGCATTGTGGTTTCAGTAAGACTATCAAACTCTTTGATGGTGATTACATTTAAGTGCCAAAAAGCATTATGCAAGCCGGTGCTAACTGCAAATGTCAAGAAGCACTATGCAATTCGGTGCTATGTGAACCGAGTACATCTCCTCCCCTCTCTCCCTTTCACCTTACCCCTCCCCTCCACCCTCACCCCCCTCTCTCCCCACCCCCCTCTCTCTTTCTCTCTCTTTCTCTTTTTCTTTCCCGCGTTCGTTCTCGATCTCTTTCCCGTCGCCTCTTCTTTATGTTTTTCGCCTTCTCTCACTTCTTCTTGTTTTGCATTTAAATCTCACCACAGAACTTATTTCTTGTTCAGTCGCTTTCAGGGTTTTTCCCCTCTTTCCCCCTTTCCTTCTTCCTCCTATTCTCCTTTCCTCTTTTATCTCTTTCTGACCCTCCCGCTTTCACACACACCTCCCCTTTGAAGATGGTATGAAATGTCAGCGCTTATAAGTCTAGATAAGATTTGGAGACTCTTTAAGCACACACACTCACATACGCGCACACACACCTTCTCCCCGTCTCCGTCTTTCTGCCCTATCATCTAATGCTTTTTGCGCTTCCTCCTCATCTCCCAACCCTGTCCTTATCCCATGCTACTCTTTTAAAAATTACCCTTCTTAATCTACACAACCATAGTCTGCTCTGTTCGGTACCACCCCCCCCCCCCCCCCCCCCCCACCCCAACAAGAAAGCAAGAAGGAGTATTCGTCGTAATGAACCTCCCTTTTCTTTACTTAACGCCTACCTTTCTGCCCTTTTTTCTTTTGTACTTTTTCAATGTTCCTTTTTCTCTGTCCATCACTCTTTCTAACCATATTATTATATATATTATATTATATACATTATCAACATATATATGTTTACAATGCAGTCTTATACCTACCATCATTTATATACAAAGTACATGAAAGATTTAAGCCACAATGCCCCTCAAAGTTCACGTTAGGGATGTAAAGAGCATGAACATCGAAATTATCCGCACCATTCTCTCTCGTCAAAAGAACTTTGTCAGATTGCTAAAGGGCAGAACATTCCTTTCCAACCATTATGACCATACTAATCATACAAACAGAAAAAAGGGTCAGTATGTATTTATTTCATTGCTTTCTCAACCTTCGATATTTCGTTTTCCCGCTCCCCCCCCTTCTTTTTTTTGCTAGCATGTCGGGATAATTGGCAATTACCTGTCGCCAATCATAGACTAAGGTGCTCCATTATCGTGCTTGTGGTAACAACTTTCCAGCTGTCTCCTCATTATAGCTCTCTTGCTATCGATGTTCTTCATCAATTAGAACATTTCAACAGATGTGTTGCGCGGAGAGGCGCCTTCAAATTCTAGATCTCCATCTCGAAGTGATCGTATTATAGCTCTTATCCCGCTTCATTCACACTGCGCGCCTCATCAAATCAATTCCAAGACGCACCACCCCCATCCCTGCAATGAAACACACCCCGCTATCTGTCCTTCGGGTGTATGTGCGCGTGAACATTGCAGTGCCGGGGCGGGTGCGCGGTGAAATATTATTGGCGTAATGGGAACGATTCTTTCCTTAATTGATGGCCTTATTCTTCTTGCCTCGGAAGTGGAATAATTCTCATTTGTTGCTGACAGGACTGCCCATTTTGGGGAACAGTTTTGCTCGTTTGATTTTTTTTCTTGATGAGAAAACATCCTGAGAAACTACTTGTCTGAGTTCGCAGCGATGCAATCTTCATCAAGAAGGGCGCCCTAATTAGAGACAATAGCCGGGATGTTGAAACAATCAGAGAAACATTCCTCAAATGACAAAAGGCGATGTCATATTAGACAAAGGACTGACGCTCATTACGATGGCTTAATGGCGTTTCCGCCGACAATCAGAGATATTCCTGTTATTGTTTTCTGTTATATAGTTTATTTGTGGGTTGTTGAGATTATTTTGTTCTGTTTTGCGTTCAAACTCCGAACAAATCTTAAACATTTACATACCAGAGCAATGAACTCATAATCACAATTGATTTACCAGTCAGAGTGAAATGATCTAGATAAATAATCATCATTATTCGGTGAGACACTTATCCTCGTGACAAATCGAATATCAGTCGTGAAGGTTATCTTGTTACGATTTGTCAGATTTATGATATAGCTTACAAACCGCATCATTACAGTCCAGGATATCGCGGATTAGTTTAGTTTTACTTTAGCTTTTTGAGATCAAATTAGGTGTAAACTTGCAATTCTTGTGATATGCTGGTTATATTCCTTCCCTCCACTTATATTTCAATTTGTATAAGGGTTACTATGTACGGGTTCGGATATCATCTCGGTATAGTACCGATCCAACTTTGATATCAAATGGAACGAGGATTCGATGTTCCATATAAGGTCAATCCACCAAACTGCATTTCACGATAAAGTCGAGTATCTTAACCCTCTGTGTGCCAGATACAATGAGGCTCTATGGGATTGATGTACATTAATGGCGACAATAATTATACATATATTGCACACAAAGAGTTATTAAGGAGGAGGATGCGGGGGCCCGTTTTTGTCATGTCATGCGAAGCATAGTACCTCATCGGCAAAACTTGGAAACTTGGTTGTTGCTCTGTCAGCAGCAAGATTCCTCCTCTGTCCCATCTCCCCTCCCTCCCTCCCCCCCCTCCTCTCCCACCCCTGCTCCACCCGCCCCGGCCTGTTCTGCAATGTCTGATCAGGCCGTCCTAGTTGCATTAGTTTAAAATGGGATTTACTGTGGTGCAATTCGAAAAGGGGAATGAGGAGTAGCTTAAAGCTCTCTGTCGACTTAAAGGAAACTCGTTCCCAACCACGTAGGGATCAGCTGTCGTAAAAGTGAGTACGGTTGGGGTGGGTTGGGGTGGGGGAAAGGGAACCCCACCCCTCTCCCCGTTCATGAACACGGATGTTTATGTCTCTGTACAAATCACCTCTGTTCTTCAATGAGGGTCCGTAGTGAGCATTGAAGAAACGGCGTCTTGACACCTTTACCAGAAACTGGGGCCCTGATTTCATATTAGATCCTAGACTGAACCACGCATA